>JACATO010000308.1:2315000-2915000 GCA_018389105.1 Nautilus pompilius | reverse complement strand
CAATATTTGAATATTGATGCCCTTGTATTTGAGGATCTCTGAACACAATGATAAGACAGTGCAAATGATTTCAACCTGTTAAAAATTACCATAAGTAGTATTTGTCATCGTGTTGTGTTACCAGTCTCAACAATGGAGATAACCAACCTACGTTGGAGACAGACAGCACTGGTAAAAGCAGTGTAGTGTCACTGGTTTTTCCTAGAGGTCTGTCTATCTTGCTAAAATGAGGAATTCAGCACTTCTGATTTTGGCAGGGAAATCCTTACTAGAACTCTTTATTTTTAGATGTGGAAGGAAACCGGGGAAAACGCACAAGAGCATCTGGTGAAGGGGAGCCAGAAAACAGTATGCTAGGAGAGTGCAACAAACTGAGCTGACTGTGATCGGGGATTGAGTCGGGCTTTGCGGCTACTCCGCAGGCTGTTCTGTCTAAAAGTAGTAAAGAATTCCTAAAATAAGCAATAGAATATGAGTACTCTATTACAACTGCACCTATAAAAGGCTTAGCAAATATAAAACATTTAATTGCAACTAAACTGCTATCTCAATAGGGACTACACTGAATGGATATATAATAGAATAAATCTTGTTTGTATATTAAACATTGATAATGTTCACCTGCATAAACTTGCATCTTCTAGTCTAAAGTACTAATAAGACTAAATATTAATTTCTTTTTATTTATTTCTTTTTAGCAATTCTTATTATTTACCTAACAAGATGGCTGGCTTTCAATCCAAACACAGCCACTGCTCTCTTTCACGGGTTCACCATGGTTTGTTATTTTGCACCACTCCTTGGTGCCATTATTGCTGATGGCTACTTAGGAAAATACAAGTATGTATGGGTATTTTTATTATTTACCTGCCTGTTTAGATTATTCATTTAATCATGAATTTTCAGTAGATCAAGTGATGCTAGAATAAATGAATTTAGTCATTGCAGGCTTACAGTTCAAATGGCACAACTTTACCTATGTGGATGCTGCTACTGATGTTTGTAACTAGAAGCTCATATTTATCTTGTAAATTGGATCAATTCTATTTAAATCTGTTTTGGTGATCTCTTGTCATCATCTGGATTTGTTTGTTAGACGGAGAATACAGATGTGCAAAAGTTGATAATACTAGAAGTGTGCATATCACCAAGTGGCCAAGCTCTCTTCCAGCATAACTGAGATCAGTTGGTTTGGTGCAGATAACCACTCTCTTGATGCCCAGGACAGGTGGATTCTAAAATATTTCTGTTTACACAAGATTGTGTTGTAGGCCATTTAGAATGTTGTCATAGTCATTGACAGATTGCCAATGTTGTTGACATTTTTCCTGGATCTGTGGCCAATATCATCACTACATTCAGTGAGGCTGCTGTCACAGCTGTGCAAAGCAGCCTAGAAGGCCTTCAACAGTGACAATGCATCACGTGCACACTTGCCATTAAGCTCTTCTTGCAACAACATCCATACAACAGAAACTAACCAAAGAACATTCCAATGTCATTTCTGCTGACAGCACATAAGAAACCCTTCTGCCCAATAGGAATAAAACACTTTAAAAGGTCTGGTCAGATGTCTGGAAAAAACCTCAAGTATTGGCAGCAGGTACTCTACTCAACTGAGTCCAGGTTTTAGAAAGTCATGATTTAGAGAAAACCTAATAAGTCCTATGTCTTTAGCTCACGGTGTAGTATGGAGGTGGGAGTGACATGATATGAGCTGCAATCTGGCATTGTGGAAAGACTGAATTAATGTTTGTTGAAGGAAATTTTAATTCTGCCAGATACACTGCGGTTTTAAAAACATCTACCATTGTACCAACAAGGCATACTGAAATTCAGTGCCAATATTCTACAGGAGGATGATGCTACATGCTACATCTCATGTGATCATAGTCTGGAAGGGGAATTGGTATTTAGCTTCTTTTCTGGGTACCCTAAAGCCATGATATGAATCTGATCAAGCAGACAACAGGATATCTAAGTGAAAGCAGCTCATTCACATCTTGTCAATATGATGAAATGAATGAACCAGAACCAGATGATGATGCAAAATCTTGATTCAGGCTCTTTTGCTAAAAAAAGAGGTGGCTTGATCAAGTACTAACATAAAGATTTTTGTCTCTGTTGTTTTTCTTCATCTGCCATTTTCTATGACAAATTTAATATGTAATATCGACAGGTGGCCATTACACATATTATTTACTATGTGCTGTGATATCTGTGATTTAATGAGTGTTGGTGAAACTTCATTCAAGTCTGGCTTTGAGTGTGGTTGGAGTGTTTGAGTTTAATAAATAAAAAGTTGTGTTAATAACAAAAAAATTATTTAAATAAACATCTGGGAATACATTTATAATTTAGTTTGTAGAGACTCTGCTTATTATTCTTCCATCACTGAAATTTCTATTATTCTAGATAATGTTGAGAGTAAAGCTGAATTCAGATCGAAAGCTTTTATTTTAAGAAAGGCTGTCCCGTCAATCATTTTAATAACATCTTATTAATTCTGATAATAAAATTTTTACTTTACTTTATTTTCAGAACAATTTTGTATGTCTCCATGGTGTATCTTTTAGGTAACATGATCATGTCTCTTACTGCAGTTCCACCCCCTGAAAAGTAAGTTCAGTAAACACTCAGGCCTCAGGTTTCTATTTCAAATCATATCTGATAATCCACTTTACTTCACTTTTTTTGTAAAAATATGTAATCTCTCAAATTGTTTGAATTAAAAGCAGTTAGAAGAAACTCAGAATGGTAAAAAAATTCTTTCTCAGGAAGAATTACAGACAGATTTTTGCTTCGTTTTTGTAAGAAATTAGGTTTAGACAGCGAAACTTCAGAATGCATCCTTTAGTTTCTGTGAATTTCGTGTTAGTCTCATATTTGAAGTATTTCATATAAAACGAAAAGCTAATAAACACCTTAATACAAACATAGGATTGGTCCACTGATAGCATTGGTGTTAATTGCTTTTGGCACTGGTGGCATCAAACCATGTGTGGCTGCCTTTGGAGGTGACCAGTTCACTAAAGAGCAGGTAACTAATAATATTCTGTGCTTGCTGCTGCTGCTGGCACTGAAAGCACTTTTTAGTAAATAATATGTTGTATAATTTTATGATATATATATATATATATCTCTACTAATGATTTCACTTGCCCACTCACAATGTCATGTTAGTAAACACTTTATCTGGCATTATTAATTATTATTACTATAACAGTAATGTTATTGTTGTTGTTGTTCTGGTTATTTGAGCCTTTGCTTTACAAACAGAAATTCTCTTAACTTTAACTTTTTAAAAATTTGAGTAAACAAATAAACAATATTTTTGTAAATATTATTGTTTTATCATTGTTGTTATTTATTAATCTTTTTAAAACTTTTTTTTTAGGAAAAACAGATGATAGCATTTTTCTCATTTTTTTACTTTGCAATCAATGCAGGCAGCATGCTTTCAACTTAATCTCTCCAGTTCTCAGAGGTAAATTGCTTGTTTCTTCCTCCTTTGTCTGTTGTTGTTGTTTTCTTCTAAGACCATTAATTGTCAAGATTTAATTTTTAATTAAAATGCACACACCAGTATTTTTCTCATTGCAACTCTGTCATCATGATGACAAATTCTTGTGACTCCCATCTTATAGCCCTATCAGTGCAAACTATTGGCATGAACCCTGTTATGGGGATAATTCCCCCTTAAGGTGTCAGTGGAGAGGTTGGTGTTGTGTGGGCTATAAGAGGATGTGGATAAATCTCATGATATCGGCTGGCTTCATGATCCATAGTTTGGGAACCACTGCATTATAGTGAACAATGCAGGTGTGAGAACGTGGGGAAGCCAGCTGCAATTTTTGATTAGCTGGTGAAGCGAGTCTGGAAGAACTCCAAACCCATCTGTGTCTGTCAGGTGTGCATCTTCAGTTCTCTGCTGTATGGAATAGGGCATGGACCACCTGTGCCAAACATGAGAGGTGATTAAAGACTTTAAATCTTTGTTGCTTACACTGTCTTAGCATTTGATGGCAAGAGAGGATAACTGATGCTCAGGTGTTAGAAGGGAAAACTGCTTTGTTTTCTCTTTATCCTCTAACAAAGATGGCTCCACTGGTTTTTCTAGTGCATAGCTTAGAAGATGGACAAATACCTTTGGATGTCATCTATACCAACATTCCATATGTTTTGAGATCTCATAAATGCCCAAAGCTGTGCTTCCAAGATGTCTGTAAGAGGGAGATGAGAGAGTTTCAGGTCAGCATCAACTGTTAGGAGGAGCTGGCTTGGAACTGCTCACTTAGGAGATTGATTCTCTCTTTCAGCACAGCCAGAGGATACGATGAGTGGATTCATTACAAGTTGCAAAGGAGACAAATGAACAAAGATTGCTTGGTCTGCACTTACTGCTGTTTTTGGTGTACAACACCGGGCCGAGCCCACCAGGGAACATTGGTTCATGCACACTGAAGCAGCTGCAAAAACTGTTTGGTGCACACATCATAGTCTTTTGAAGACCAATAGCTGCCATTGATACATTATATACACAGAGAGAGACTTGACATAAGTAGAGAGATATCCATGTTTGAAAGAAGACCTGTTTATTTTGAAATCATACATAATGAGTGGGGTCAATACTGTGTGGTGCATCATAGCCCTTTTCCTCATGCATGACAACAGCTCATTGATACATTGACCAGATCACAGCAGTTCTAGTTCTGTATCGGGTATTTCTTGGAAGTGAGGATTATGTTGCACTTTTGCAGGGATCACTGAGGAAAACTCACACGTGCTCCATGGATCTTGTATTTAGTGTTTTGGCAAGGCCATACCAGAGTTATGATGCTCTGATTCTTCTTCCATCTTTGCATTGCATGGGTGGTGTGAGTTGGGGCATCATTTTCCATTAAAATTTTGCTTTTGCTGGACACGTGACCATTGGCATAGACACACAAGTCCCACAGAAAATGTTGACCCAAATCACACCCTATGTCATGACAGACTGGTTGCCATAATTTTTCATGGTATGCAAATAGTACTATGAAAATTCCTGCTTTGGATAGCATCACATCCATATATGCTGGTGTGCCAGAATGGTAAAATCTGGATATTTGAAAAAAAAAACAAGTGTTTCAAAACTCAGAAGGGCCTGGTAACATTTGTGCTGCCCATTATAATCAGTCACTGACATTGTGGAGTGAGAAGCATCTTGCACTCTCCCGTTGTACCCCGTGCTGTAGAAATATTCTGATGGTTCTTGAGAATACCCACGCATTCTGCCACATCTGTAGCTGATTTTCAGAGTTTGATTAAGTCTCTGTTGGCTTTGGGCATCCAGGAAACCCACAAACAGTTTCCTTATTGCTTTTCTTAAACTGTACATTTTTCCTGTTAACAGTCAGTAGAGGAATATCCAGTGTCTTGGAGAATTTCCACTGGCTTAAACCAAATTTGTGCTCCCTTTCAATGTTCATCACTTCCATGAACCCCCCCCTTTTTCACAGCATGGCTGTCTTCAAACTGAGGCTTTCTCTGTACCTCATAGAGATCATAATCATGTGCTTATCATGTGATTAGAATGGCCTATTTCATTTGCCTTCATTTCCCAATTCCAGAGGCAGTGCATAGCATGAAAACCCAGTTATAATTAATGAGCCCAAGTGTTTAACCTGATGTCCCAAAGTAGCTGGGCAAGGGATTGTGTTCCACACCATGGTACAGCTGATGGCTGAGCAAAAAGACCCTACTAGGACTGATCATTCTTAGATGTGGCAGGAAGCCCATGCAGCTGGTTGGGGAAGAAAAAATTGAGTCTTAGGAGGAATATCTATTTACTTATGTGAAGTCTTTCTATGAATTTTGTTACCACTCCTTGTTTTTTTCTCTCTCATTATTAGTTTTTTGTCATTATGCTTTATTTTAATTGAGAGTTTTCACCTGTCTGCAGCACTAAGTCTGAATCCTGTGATATTTATAGTAAATGTGGAAGTGAGCATTTTGATGAAAAACATAATTGACTTGTTTTGATGCTGTAACAATTTGCATAATATATTTAAATACTAACTCTGTGGTACAAGGTAGTCAACATTAATTGTCTTAATTTTTGGCTAGGCATAGAGAGTTGATATAATAATTATCATACAGATTTTTCAATTCAAACACACCTGTTGTAAAGCATGTTAGTATTCCTTTGAAGGCTAATTAATGCTATTTAACTTATAATATGATAACTACATAAAGGGAGTTTAACATGAGATGATACAGGCTGCATTTTTTAATTTATAGGGTTAACCTTTTCTGAGAAAAACATTCCAGCATTTAGATTATTTATTTGTTGTTTTGTCTCACTTAAACAGCTGATGTCCAGTGTTTTGGAAGAGACTGCTACTCTCTAGCCTTTGGAGTACCAGCAATGCTCATGCTGCTGTCTTTAAGTAAGTATTCCACAGTAATTAATGCCTGCCATCTGTAGTTGACTTTTGTATTTAGAAACATTGAACCATTTGAATTTTCTGTGGCATTGTCATTATGCACAAAAGCTGACATCTTTAGTTAGTTGGACTTGGACACAAGAAGACAGAAGAATAGAATAGTACAATTGTAATAAGCAAAAAAAAAAAAAAAGAATCTAGTGTAGAATACTTTGTTTGTTTGTTTTTCAAGATTCTTGTAGTTTCTCAAGTCTTTGCACCTTTCTTGTGTGATTGTTTATCTAGGTGTGTTTTATGCTGGACAGAAGCAGTACAAGAAATACCCACCAACAGGAAATCTGCTGACCAAAGTGTTTGGCTGTATTATAGTAAGTATGTGCCAGATATTATTGCTGCTAAAAATCACGGGATTGTTGTTCCTGTTCTGCAGAATATTGATAACGGTTTACATTGTAGCTCTCTTGTGTTTATAGAATGAACAAATACCAGCTTCTGTGTTGTTGTAGTAGTAGTAGTAGGGGTGGTTTTAAGCTTCTCTGACAGCAAAGATGCTGTCTTATCCCTGAACACTTTTTTAAAATCAAAATTCTAAACCCACAAAGGATTTCAGTCTTAAAGAGAGATAAGATCACTGGGAAAAATTTATGAAGAATAAATAATAATGGACAAATATCCAAAGCAAATTCTAATAGAAATTTTTTTAAAAAATGTGGTTGATATTTCAAAAAACAATAACTTTTTGAACAAATTCTCCATGTTCTTATTTTCACTAAAAAACAAATACCATCTTTTGTCATTTTCATGTGAACTGATCATTTTAAGGTATCACCATCAACTCTGCTAATTAGTTATCATACAAATACTTTGTCCCAGTTCACTTTTTAAAAATTAGATTCTTTAGAGTTTTGTTTACTTCACAGGTAGAAGTTAACTATGTAAAAACAACTTACCTGTCCATATTATTGTTCCGGTTTTTTTGTTTTGCAGTTTTTTTTTTTTTAGATTTTTGCCTTTTATTTTCATTTTTTTCCTTCTGGTTGCTTAACCCCCCCCCCCACTGGTTTATAATATAAATATTTTAGTATGTATTTGGTGAGCGAAATAATCCAGTGGTGTTCATAGTCACAGTATAGCCATGTGCATGTAGACAAAGTTCCAGGTAACCTCTAGTGGTAATGTGAAGCTACACACACAGATATCACGGGACACTGTATTTATATTTTATCAGCATTCAACCTTCTAAACATCAAAAGGAACACCTGGACTGACTAATTTTGTTTCGTTTAGTCTTCACCACTATTCTTTGAAAAGTTCCGATTGTTGTCTGATTGCAGAATTTTTGTATTTCTTACAAAACTCGATAAAGGATTTAAAAGATATCCCCCCGTTTTTTTTTCCATTTTTTCAGTATGCTATAAAAAATAACTGCAAAAAGTCAGACAAGCAGGCTGTTCGTTCTAACAGCCATTGGCTGGATGCCGCCTTCGACAAGTATGAAGTAAGTTTCCACCAGGTTATTAAGAAGCTGCTGTTGTTTTGGATGCCTTGTTCGTCACTCATTCAGGCCTGAATATTTTATTTCCACAGCCAGAATTTGTGGACGAAGTAAAGCTGCTGCTGAGGGTGCTGCTAATGTTTTTACCTTTGCCACTGTTTTGGGCATTGTTTGATCAACAGGTAAGAGCTGTTTTTCTTTGGTTAGAGGTTTTAATCAGTTTTGTTTTTGTGTTCAGGTTTAGTGGGGGCAACATGGCAATTGCTAAGGTTGTGAGTCCTAGTTTGACTCCCAGTCAGGACCAGCTCTGTTTGGCATAACTCCCCAACATGGCTGCTGCTTCCCACTCCCACATCTAAAAAATGAAGAGTTCTAGTATGGATTTTATATGGTGGGCATGTGGCTAACCCCTGCTTGGTTTAGGAAACCGAAAGCAGAGAGTCAGGCTCCTTATGTACTGGTGGTATGCAGGTTTGAAGAAGAAAAGATCAGACTGGTGAGTCTAAAAACCATCCAGGCTGCTGGGTTGTAATGTCAGCTTTCAGCAGTGAGAAGTTTCCTGCGGTGTGGTGTCAGGCAGGGCTTCACTGTTCAATTCAGCCTGGTTTCTCTACGCTGCGGCTATTTGATTCCTGTGTGACCTTGGGCACATGCTATATGTCACAGTCCCAGTATGACAGGTCAGTTGTAGCTTTCCAATGTTATTTTATATAACTTAGATATTTAAGAGAATACCTAAGGGATTTGAAGATATGAACAGCAACAAATTTTCTAGCTTTTATATAGTTAATAATAATAATAATAATAATAATAATAGGGGTCTGGAAGATAAATTCATCACAGCTGTTTATCAGAAGAAAAAAAAGCTATTCAGTAATAATGAATAGACTAAATTGCTGGCTATCATTGATTATCAGCAATGGTCGTATTGATAGACCATGGGAGGCCTTGTATAAGCCATGATTGCTTCCTGCCTCCTTCTAAAAACTGAAGTAAAAATTCCTAATCTCTGTCAGTCATCTACAGCCGACCTGCTAATGAGTTATAGGAAAACAAATATCCCACAGTGCTGTGAATAACTGGCTGACTTGAACAATGCGGTCTGTAGTTTCCTTGGCAGGAAAGCTGTAGTAATTGATGACTACATGTTTGAAAAGTTTTGAAAGTTTTTTTGAAATTAATAATGTAGGTAAGTTGTCTTAGTTATTACGGCGTTAGGGGGGTGGCTGATGCCATGGTTGAGGAATCCTGGTGAGATCGACTTGGTTTGGCATGGTTTCTTCTGGCTCCTCTTCGCCAGGCAGTTGCTGCAGTGGTTTTCTTTGGGCTCTCTGGCTTCCTCCCACTAGTAGGGATTCACAGGTACGTGTGGTGGAGGTTCCATAGGTATTTCATGTCCACTGACCAAGAGTCCCCTCGTTCACCGGGGCTGCTGCCCTGCCCTGCACCATCTAACTCCCTGCTGCTGTGAGATCTCAACCCCGAAGTCAGGAAGGCATTCGAGAAGAAGAAAGTTACGGAGTTTGTTCATTAGCAGCAGGATTGCCGTTTCAGTAATGTGCTCAAATAAATGTTTGCAGCAGGCTCTTAAATCACTGTTAACTCATGGAAAATAATTGATGATGATTTACCAATCACCTGTCAGGCTGGGGCGGTGATGTTTGGCAGATATCGTATATTCTCATCAGCCATGTTCTAGCAAACTATTCCACAGCCTGGCATTTCTTTCGGTGTTAAAATTATGCTGCAGATTTTAGTGGTATTTAGTTTATTAATTTCAGTCATCACCTATTAATGATCTTATAATTATAGTGATGGGTTAAGTTAGTTTTCTTTTTTAACAGGGCTCCAGGTGGACATTACAGGCTGAACAGATGGACGGCAATCTGGTGAGTTCCGTACAGTGTACTCTAAATTTTGTTTTTAAAAAATGCTGTAGCGAGAACATAAAAAATATTCACAAGCCACAATCTCTGTCACATTGTTAACGAACCAGCTTTACCTGTTAAATTAAGCCCTTTGCTGTTGACATTTCTTCTTTTCATCCCCTTTCATTTTGTTTACTGCAGTATCTGCTTTTTAAGGTAACAGATCATTGTGGAAGTCTCAGCTCTGTTTTACTGCATCAGCATCAGAACAGATGAAATACTATTGTGGCCATGTTAAGAAGCAGGTTAAAAAGACGCATTGTTCTTTTTTATTGTCTTACAGGGCTTCCTGGGAAAACTGAAAGCCGATCAGATGCAGGTGATTACCAGACTTTTTATTTTTTTTCAAATTTTCCAAGTCTAGAGGGATCTGTAGGACTCAGGCTGATTGCACTCCTGTTATCTCTCTAGTACAGCACCCTCTCCCTTGGGCATTTGGATCACAGTTGTCTATCAAGATGCTCCCATAGTGGTACAGTGGTATTCATATCCAGGCTTCAGGTCCCCTGAGAGGATAGGTTAGGCCTTTTCACTGTTTAGTTGTGATTTTTGTGTTTGCTCAGATATTTTTCTAGGTAGGTACGTATTTACAAAGGAAGATGACCCTATGTTCATGTTAACTCTTTTCTCCCCATCTCTCGCTTTCTCCGCTTTCAAATCTCCTCTCCATGGGGTCTATTTGATAATTTAAATATTAAAAAGTTGGTTTGACTTTCATGTACTTTGCAAATAAACAAAACTAAATAAAGTTATTTAATAAGTTTTTATAAACTTATACAACACAAGATAAACAAGTGAAAATTTTGAGTAATCCTGAAGACTATGGACCAAGTGTTGCAGCAAATAAAAGATGTTGTTAGGGGTCAATGTGAATTTGGTGGACAGACCTGTTTAGTGTACAGTGGATACACCGATTTCTCCTTGGACCAATGAATTATTTGATGCACAACTGTACATAGTGAACAGACATCAGCAATAAACATCGCACTTTCTAGAAAAGTGAGTCTGTTATAAAAGGGCAGAGGTGATGGTCTCATGTATAAATTGTGGACTAATTCACTTTTTTGGGAAGGTTTTAAACTAAGGAAGGGATCTAGTATTTCCTTGTTAATTAAAAACAGAGAGAAAAGGAAATGAGCTGATTTTATTTCTTTTTTAATATTCATTTAATCCTAGTTTCTGTGCTATCCATTTAACTCTTTTTTTTTCCCTTTTTTATATTTAAAGTAAAACTAAAGCGGTTTGTAATGCTTAAGTGACTTTTTTGTAGGCACTGAATCCAATCTTAATTATAATTCTGATTCCTATATCTGAAAGTTGCCTGTATCCAGTCATTGATTGGTGTCGTATACCTTACAGGTGAGATATACTGTTTTCTTTTTATTATTATCTTTTAAACAAAAAGAGACAACTTCCAGTTCATAGGGGCCAGGCCAGTTTAGAAACCATGAAGAATGTGTTATCTTTGGTATTTTCTTTTCTAAGCAGAAACATTGGTTTTCATTGCTGATGTAGTATTAACTTGATTAATTAACTTACATGGTGGGAGGCGAGATAATACAAGACCCATTAACCTTCTTAAATATGTTTTAAAACAATAGGAGATTTAGCGTGAGGGTGGTTGTAAATTAATTGCGATATCTAGTTAGAATACCAGGGGTCATGACTGTAAATTGTAAGGTAGACAACATTGAAAGTGACGGCATAAACCAGTTAGGCAGGCAGGTGGCTGACTTCTTCTTTGTGATAACTAACCTCACCCAGGATTTAATAAAAAAGTCATGGTGGCTGCTTTTGTTTTCATATTAACTAAACTGAGCCAGTATTCAACCGAAAATGAGGAAATATTTTACATTTTTAATTTTTTAAATTGTTGTTTTCTATCCAAATGTCTTTTATTTAGACCATTGCAGAGAATGGTGACAGGAATGGTATTTGCTATTTCTGCCTTTATAGTAGCAGGGTTTGTACAGCTCCACATAAACGTGAGTATCGCCAGTGGAGCATTGTGTGTGGTGATGGCTTGTATTGAGCTTTAAAAGTGTTGATGCTGATTGCATGTCTGCTGAATAATATTTTAAGAAAGTTTCTACGATACAGCATTAGGTGAGTTGGCCGTTCTAAACACAGATGCAGTCATCTCTTTTTGCCTTTTCTATTTGTATTTTTCCTCTGTGCACCAACAGGTATTTATCGGGCTTGATATAATTTTGCATTGTCTGTTTTTGTTAGTTCAGTTTAAAAAAAAAAAAAAATATCACTGCCATTGTGATTTTATTATTGTTGGCTGAATTGAATATTTCTAATGGTAATTTTAAAACCAATTTGCTGTATATGAACAATGTGATAAGGTCGAATAAGCATAGTATTTAAGATGTCAGGTTGTCCCAGTTTCCTCTGATTAAAGACTTCCTAGGACTGTATATGTGGGTATTAGTGTCATATTTATTGGCTGAAGAGTTTAATCAACAAGATTAATCATGATTTTATTTTTTATAACTGACAAAAAACAATTATAATATCATCCTTTGTATTGTATAGAACTAAAGAAAAATTAGAAACATGTTATATTTAGGATCTCTGGCAATGAATTGCCAATCTGTTTGTTTATCATGGAATAACTAGTCTGAAAACCACAGCTATTGTTACTGATCATAATAAACTGACCAGCAAACTCTCAATTCCAACATAATTACATACATACATACAGTCATCTTGACAGCTTGTAGGAAACTCCTGCAGTGGCTGGCTGAAGAAGATCAAGAAGGAACCATGACGTGACACCGAATATGCCAAGCCAAGCAGACATGGATTAAAACTTGGGGCTCTATCACCAGGCCACTGCCCAGTGACCCTGAGAGAATATCAAGGAGTCCTAATGTCTTTGAAGATGTATTCTAAAAACAAAAGCTTTCTTTTACCACACTCAATTTACTAAAAATATTTTACAGCGAATAAAATGTGACGATTTGATAAAGTGACTGTTTTCTTTCAGGATCTTAATGATATAAAAATCCCTTTGAATGGCAGCCGACTGATCATGATCAACGCTGCACCCTGTGACCTTTACATCAACACATCCTTTTACAAAGGAAAGCTCTCCCAGCTGGATGTACGTTGTATCAAAATTTTGAATTTTTTGACTTTACTTCTGGGGAAAATTGCTGAGTCAGAGATAATCTGTTAATTCACACCTGTAATATCAATAAAACTGGGAAAAGCATCATATGATTAAACCGAACGATTTCTTTTGTATACTAAAATTCTGTGCTGCACTATCTTTCGTGCACACAAAATTACAATGTCATAATAATGCGTAATTTACTTTCATACTTCGTTTATATTTTAATAATTAATAAAAGGCATTAATATTAATGGATAAGCAGATGAAGTATTGTTGCTGCTGTAAAATATTTTTTCATGTATGTAATTCAGAAACTCAGATTTGGCTATATTAAAGTCTGGCTAAGAATTTAATTATTGCTTTCGATCTGTTTTAGTTCACTGATTATAAATTTGTTCCTGCTGGCGACCTGACCATAAGGTACAATGCCTCATGCTTCCCAGAGCACACGTGGACTGTAAATCTGAATATATCTGATGGTAAAGCTTCAAGGCTCTTCTTCTATGCGGAGTCGCAAAAAGTGTTGGTCAATAAGGTATGCATGCTCACTTTAGACTGTTGATTCTTACCATCTGACCATTCATGGATATTTTTGGGCTGCTGTTTGTTTGTTTGTTTTTCAAAGACATGAAGTCGATGATGCAAGCTGTTGTGTTCTATTTGGTTCTATGTTAAATGTCACTTTGAAAATTTCAGGGGCTCAGCTATAAATTGTTAATTCTTGTCTGAGGAAGTACTTTCCCTCAACACCAAAAGACAGAATCCATCTGGGTATACCTGCTTGTAGCTAGCCAAAGAGTGTAAAGAACATTCCTTTTGGCCACGGTTTGCGGTCACAGCAATAGTGCATGGTGCCTGTTGCCACTGTATTCAAAGCAGTGTTTAGTCTGCTGCGGAAAATAAGGCACTGCTTCAGTGTGGAAAAATTTTTACCTTCACATCTTCATTACCATTTCGCACACACATACAACTAGTCAACAACTGGATATTGGGCCAATAGGACACTGCAGTGGCCGACAGTAGCAGTTTTATTGTTGGTTTTGTTGAATTGTTTATATCCCGTAAATTCGGTTGTAGTCTTATTTGTTGCATCTGCTATTCAGTAGAGAGAACTTAGGCACTGCAGCGACATAATGAAGACTGCATCAAACTTTCCTTTCTTTTCTGTTGACAGTAAATAGGCGCCATTTTGAAATCAGCCTGACACGATTCTGACAGCAAGAATGAAGTAGTATAAATTTTAGCACCTTTTTAAAAACAATAAAAGCTCTGTTAAAAGTTGCATTAGATTTTGGTCTATACAAATGGTTAGGGAAATAAAACTTATCTCAGCAGAAGACATGAGAATCCAAGCGTCGTCATCAAGAATATATGAACTCTTGTGCTTTACAGAGGAAAGAATTTGTTTTGAAAATGGTGTTTTGTATACCCACTTTTAAGCTTGTGATTTAAAAGGAAACTATAATTGTTTGAATTTTTAACTCCTTGTCAACATTACTGACTGATTTGGACAGCAGGTAATTAGGTAGGTCCATTACGGTATAATGGTGCTGTAGTTTTTCTAACTTTGCTTTGAAAAGTAGATTTTGTGAATCTTCTAAAACGGAAAAAAAAAAGGAGGTGGGAGGAAACAGTGTGAAATCAACCTCCTTAGATGTGTGGAGTGGCTGGTGATTACACTGCTGTAGTTGAGGGACCAGGTTTTAATTCTGGTTGGAACCAGCTTGGTTTGGTTTTTACCTCCCAGGTGTAGTTTCTTTTCAGTCTTCTCCACCAGCTGGCAACTGCATGAGTTTCTTTTCATATCTAAAATAGAGTTCTGGTAGGGATTCCTGGCACACATGGTGGAGGTTGTTCTGTGGGTACTCTTCACACAGGACAGTAGCCTCCACCCATATCCAGGTAACTTATGGTCACCAGGGCTGATACCTCACACCTAGCAAGACCTCAGAAGTCAGGAAACATTTGCCAAGAAGAGAATGGGCAGGTTTTTGCATTACACAGCAATTATGATACAAGTTAGAGATCTAGCTGTTGGCAAACTCAGAAACGACTGGTTTGTTTTAATGAAAATGCACCGAGGGAAATGATAATTTTTAGTATTTTACTTGTTACAATAGCATCAGTATAAATTCCTTGACTTGAAGCGGTGCAATGTCAGAAATGTGTAGCGTGTGATTTCTGGTGATGCCACCTCTTTATTTTCAATGTCGTCGTTACTACTTTTGATATTTTAACTATAAACCCAATTCCTGTTTTTCTCTGCTGTCTTGAATGTCTGCCTTATGTTCAGATCACACAAACTGCTACTGCTGCTGTGTAGTCTTGATTTAACCCTCTTACTGGCTGGTGCTGATCATGAAATTAAACTGTTTATATTTTGTTCAGTTTCTAGACAGAAGTGAAAGGGTTACAGACAGTTCTGCTGCAGTAAGGCAAGTATGCATACTTTTATTTTTAATTATCTCTTAGTGATTTATTTTACTTCTGTCTTTCCCCATAATAAAGTTTTTACTGTCATTTTCTGTCATGCATGCATTATCGCTGACTGTGCATCCACTCTTTCCTTTTCTTTTTAATTTGCATTTTTGCCTCTGAATCATTTTGTCCTTACGGTGCCGCAGTGTTTGGGTGAAGGGGTTTTAAAGTCACCCTCCATCCACATCCTTGGGTGGGTTGGTTGCTCCTGCTTAGCAGTGGTTGCAGTGTTAACCAGATCAGATGACATTCACATCCAATAAAACACACAGAGGGGTTTTGTTTGCTTGTTAATTTTAAATGGAAACTTTCACTAATAAATCTGCTATTTAAACTGCCACTCAGTCAGCACTTTAGCATCTGTACCGGTAAATCAATGACGGAGTTATTGCCGCCCACATGCCGGTGAGACCTTGTTCGCAAATAAGGTTGTTCAGCTGTTGCAATTAGTATCATTATTTTTAATGCTGGAAATAAAATGAGATGAGATTTGATTGGAAATTAAGTAGGTAATTTTGATTACATGACGGACGTTGGTTTACTTTGCTTTTCTTCTAAACTGCATGTCGGAGTAGACGAGGCATAAGTAGCCCGTATGTAACAGCTGTCAGGGTTTCTTCATACATAAACCACTGACCATCTGGCTCCAGCCTTTCCAAAAGATACTTTTATTTTACTAGAAAATCCTTGCACAGTTTATTTATTTATTTATTTTTTTAAATGCACACTATGCAGAATCTGATGGATGGTGATATGGACGCATTCTGGTCGCTGGTTTTCATTAACTGAATAAAAATACAAATAAAAGCTTAAGCACATGCTCGTTATAATGGCGTTTACAATTATCTGTTATTTCAGTTCTGTGGGCAGTTTAATTGTCTTACCACCTGCTGTGGAGTTTAGTAAAGCTTTATTTCCAGGTGTTTACACACCTTTTATTAAATACAGGTCTTTTGGTTTATTTAGGCAAAAGAGAGGTTTTTTTTGTTGTATTACACTTTATTTGGAATTTAAATGACTAGAAGTTATTTTGTTTTCTTTGATCATCACGTAGCAGTTGTGAAATCTAATTCAGAGGATTAGTAATTGTTTGTCTCTTATTTGCTTTATTTTTAATATTACTATTTTGGGGCAGCTCTTCATATTCTTTGCAGTAAATGAATAATGACTTGTCAAGTTTGTTTTTGACTTTTATTTCTGTATCAGTTTTTTCAGCAGCCTGCTTCCGAGAAATGCATCGGGGCTGACAGTGAAACTGAGAGGACCCAAGAGCTTTTTGTTTTCCCACCTCTCTCATGCCAGGGTGACTAAGTTCTGGTTCATAAAACCGGGAAGGTAAAGACCGTTGTGTTTTCTTTAAACCTAATTAATTCTAGGTGAGTAGTTTACAACGGAAATGTTAATAGGTTTACCAAAGGAGAGACGTCGGCTGTGATAGCGTCGTGTGAGTGCTTGTTAAACACTAAGCTTATTTTACAGCTAGTTAACTAACCGCCATCAGATTTCTAGTTTTGTTCTAGGATTTAGCCAAACCACAAATAGCAGTTAGCATTGACAGACAGAGACACACACACACACTCTCTCTCTCTCTCACTCACCCACTCTCTCTCAGACAGAGACACTCATGTTAAACAGTGAGAAGTTGTCATTATGGGTTTCTGTTTGCTATTGCCTTCGTTTTGTTCTTTCCTAGGTATGAAGTATACTATTTAGAAAATGGCTCCAGTTGGAAAGAGACCAATCAGACTGTGGAATTAGACAGCAGGAGTATCTATACCATTCTTCTTGTGCCAAACAATCAGTCTAAACAGGTAATTTGTCTGTGTACTGTAGGCATGTGGGAAGGTTAAATGCCAAACACAAAAAAGCTTCTAAATTATTTTTAAATTTTAAACTATGCAAACTCATTTTGTTTTGGGGGTGCAGACAGCTACTTTGAAAGTCTTCAATTTAATTTTATTTTTTTTTTAAATAAATAATAATTTATTATGTAAATGCAAGGACTTTAACAGCCAGATCCAATATCTTCTAAAGATAATTTCATTTTATTATTAGAAAGCCATTGCCTCTCGCTTTGTAAAATCCTGTGATGATTAATACTCTGGTAATGTTCTTGTTCTTATACAGTCTTTGTTCCATTTAGTTTTAATTGTTTGTTTGTTCATTTTAAGCAATCTGGGGGAGCCAGTGGTAGACCACTGCTGGATTGAGTTCAAATCCCAGTAGAGACATGCTCTCTTCTTCTTCAGCTAGCCATGTTGGTTTTTGCCAGGTATGTCAGGTGGAGGTTTTTTCTTGACTGGCTTATAGCTTGACCACTGCTCAAGAATTTCCCCACCTGTATCCAGATAACTACTTGCTTGGTCACCAAGGCTGATGCCTTACACCTTCCCTTTCTAGCTCCCTGCTGTGACATGTTCTTAGGTCTTAGAAAGTTAGGACAGTGACTCGACAAGAAGCTGATCATTCTATTATTAAATCTATTTATTTGACTCCTAAACAGGTTAGTGTGAAACTGATTTCTGGGCTTCAGATGAAGTCAGTGTCAATGCTCTACCAAATACCCCAATACATCCTCATCACTACTGGAGAGATTATGTTTTCCATCACTGGACTGTCATTTGCCTACTCACAGGTGAGAGTTTCCTACACTATTACTAAAATATTTTTACCTGATGAGGGCTTAGATACTAGAACATTTCTTTCTTTCTTCTCTTAAGTGACTGGTTTTATTTCAGATAGTAATAAATTTCAAAAACTACTGTGAGGATGCTGATTTACAAGAATTCATTTACTCCATAATTACTTTTTTGTTGTTAGAGGAATACAGAGCAGATGAATGTTCATAACTAAGATTTTTTTGTTGGTCTGTAAATTATAAACACATCACATTCTTTTGTAAAACCGTCCACTAATTGCAGTATCAAGAAAAAGAAAATTTACTATCATGTAGTTGTATGTTTACCATTTTAAAATGAAATCATTAGGCATTTATTTTTCAATTAAGTCTTGTCTAAATTATGATGATGATGCTACTGCATCCTTGTAATGGTGGAGAGGAGGAATTGTAGGAATCCTTATTTAATATTTCTTGTTATAGTCTGACCAGTATGAGAAATGTTTATTTAGGCACATTAAAAAAATATATATATAGCAAGTTTACTTAAATTTAATTGTTGTTCTTCATCTTTGGAGTTGTGCTGATGGATTCTCTGATGTTGCAGGCTCCAGCTTCAATGAAGTCTGTGGTACAAGCAGCCTGGTTGATGACCGTTGCTTTTGGAAACTTGATTGTAGTTATTGTAGCAGAAATACATATTATTAAAAACCAGGTATTCTGAAGTTTTCTCTCTTTTTTAAGTACACAAACACACAGATATATTTTTGTATTTCACGGTGTAGCGGAATGTTGAAAAGGAAATGCAGGTTAGTTTTTTTTTTTTGTAAACAAACAGGTCTTGCTACTTTTTTTTTCAAGAATATATCAAAATAGTTAATTAGTTTTAGAAGTTAAAAAATAAATCTGAAAATAGCACCATTTTAGGTTTAAAAAATAAAAAAGACTGGTGCTTAGATAGGCTCTGTGCTTCAGAAATGGGCCACAAAGAGGTAGGTGGTTTGGCTAAATATCTTTCCTAGTCTAATTTTATTTCAAATCTGTATCCCCAGATTTATACGAGTAACTGTTTGCTACATTAGAGGGGAGGTAACTTCAAATTAAACACTCGTGTGAAAAAAAAAGGTGTTATCTACCTTTATGGTATTTTACTGTACATAGGAAAAGGTTGGTATAGTTATTTTGCTTTTAATCCATCATTTCTGTGTGTGCATGTGTCAGTGTCTCTTGTTTTTCTTTATGCGCATCAGATGAGTTATTGTCTCGCCATTTCTTTTATCTGTTAGGAACCACATGAAAATCTGAAAAGGTTTTAACTGGATAACTGTGTGTATGTTGTTGTTATTTTACTGGCAGGCATGTAGATGTTTGCTCCTGGATACATGGATCTCTTGCACTTCTTTCTTTCTTACAGGAGGTTTCTTGTCATTTTTCAGGCCTTAGAATTCTTCATGTTTGCTGCATTGCTGGGCGTCGATGTGATAATATTTAGTGTCATGTCTGTCTTCTACAAGTACAGAGCTTACATGCCAGAGAGTATGCTGATGACCGGAGTGGACGACCTGTCAAACTTGGTGGACACAGAGGACACCGAGTTGCCTGAGGACAAGACACAGTAAGATGGTGTTAGCTGTGCTTGCTGTTCATTGATAGAATTTTATTATTGTTGTTGGCAATGCAGCTCTCCATTCTTTCATTATAAAGCTGTTTTAGCAAAATTTATTTTGTTTCCTGAACTAATTATTCGGCATATTACCCATCAGCCATCAGAGGGAAGCACTTGGCTGCCAAGGGTATGTGGTGACTCATCCATGCCGTTTGGCCGAAAAACAAGTTTATGCAAAACCTGTAAATGTTTTTTGTTGAGAAAAAAAGACAGATACGTCCTTAAATATTTTATATACTTTAAATATTTTTTAAAGTTATTTCTTCTTTTTCACAAGTTGATATGCATATTATAAATATGTTTATGATAGATATATTGGTTTTTTTTTCTTTCCTTTTTAAGTCTATTAAACAGCTGAATGCATATAAATGGGAGAATTAGGTACTGACAAAGTTCTGTGTTATACATTTTACTGGATAGAGCAACTTTCAAGTGTGGCATCTTACTATAGTTACCATTTAGCTGTTTAGTAGGTTAATAGTTAGAATTAAAATTGCCTTGTTAATGGCTACATTGTTTAAATACTGATTATACAAAAGATCTTGCACAATTCCATTTCTCTTTCATTTGGTAAAGTGAAACATGAGGATTCCCACATGTGATAAACACAATATTAATTTTAGCAGAGGAGAGAGAGAAGCTCTTATTATGTAACATCAGAGAAATGAT
Source organism: Nautilus pompilius (assembly GCA_018389105.1). Taxonomy (NCBI): domain Eukaryota; kingdom Metazoa; phylum Mollusca; class Cephalopoda; order Nautilida; family Nautilidae; genus Nautilus; species Nautilus pompilius. The sequence goes on along the minus strand of JACATO010000308.1, from coordinate 2,894,598 downwards.
ATTAAGTGATTTTCCTAACTTTTATGCTCATTACCAGCTACATTTGTTAAGATATAAGATATTTTTTTGTTTGTTTATTAGTGTAATATTATTTTTATATATGTTAACTGTTAATGAGTTTGCATAAAATTGCTTAGCCATAAGAATTACACAAGTCAAGGATGCATTCAGACATCCTTGGCTGTTACTACATCATATTTCAAAGACTAATGGTGATCTTGAGAAACTTTTTATTTTTTAAATGTGTAGGTAGGTAGTAGTATATGGTAGCATTTTCATTATAACACAAGAAATACACAAGCAATAGATTAAATTCGTATTTAATAACTTTACAGTTTGAAACAACTTTTCTCAGTCACATAACTAATCTTGTTGTTTGTATCTACACAAGCAATAGAATAAATTCATGGTTCCCCTGCTGTACACAACTTTTCTCTCTCAGGTATGAGAGAGACATTTATGGCATGACCCTGGTCCATTTGCTCTCATGATTAGATCCAGATGTCAACCATTATTATGTGGTTGGTTTTACCATCTCAACAGATTTTTTATCCCTGATGTATTCTGGATCATTTTTATCATGTAATAAAAAAGGAGAGATTGTTTTATGGCATTGGAGAATTTCTTTTTAAAAAACTGTATTTCTTAGCTATTTTTTTTTTTTTTTTGGCTCTAATTCACTGGATAATATACAAAGTTCCATCTGTTGTATTTCTGTAAATAGACTTTGTTGCCCTATTATGACATGTACTGGCCAACCAGTCAGCTGCTGTAACTCTCATTCACCTGTGATGATGAAATTTTAAGTAAACATCCTACATAAGGGGTCATGGGGAATGAATGCCCTGTGTATGCTAACTTCTGTTAGAATATGTATGCAAGTTAGAACTTTATGGTTGTCTAGTAAATTCTGTTTCACTTTTAAAGCATGTTTTATTTAGCTCTGAATAAAAAGTACAGAAAATCAACTTGTCATTAAAATTTGCAATTAAAAATATATATACACACACACACACACACACACACACACACACACACATACATATATGTGCTTTTGAAACAACTTATTTTTAAGTAATATACTATGAGAGAAAATTGCTCATTTACATTAAATTAATTATCTTATTAAACTATTTGTAATTGATGTTTTTATTGATATATTTTGTAAATGTATTTTCAATTTTTTGGCCTGTTTACCTTTGATAGAAAATGTTGAGGGATACAGTTTTTTCCCTGATGATCAGCTCAGTCCTCTACCAATTGGACACTGTTTTATATGGATGGCTTCTGCGTGGTCAGTTGAAAATTTATTGTACCTTTGTTATTTTTACTCTAATACTGAAATTAAATCAAATGCATATTTATTTAATGGTCAACACCTTTGTAGGCAGGTGTATAAATCTCTCTCTCTGTACATAGATTGTCTTTTATTAATGCAAGTTTTTCAGAATATTCTTTGTCCTCCAGTTCCATGTTTACTTTTTGTACACATGAATAAGGAGCCTGTTAAAATACAGGGATTCTTATTTGGCACACAAAGGAAATTTTTTTCTTTTGGTTGAGGGTGAATCTAGGCAGCGAATTTAGCTATTAAATATGTATATTGTAAAATAAATAAATTTTTAAAAAGTTAATTGAAGCATAGTGGGTTATTCTTCAAGAATTGTCCTGAACAACTGCATGATATTTTTGAAAGGATAGCATTGCTAAATGTATGCAAATTCCCAAAGGTTAGCCCATAGAATGGTGGTGATGTATACCCAGAAGATCTTTGCCATCATACTGTGAACGAATGCCGTGGCCAGCTGGATAACACCATGTATTTTAGGGAGGGCTCTGGTATTCTCTCTGTCGTTTTTAATGAGTTACTAATTAATTAAAACAAACAACAACAAAAAAATGGTTTATATCGAACACTGGTGACAGCTTTTGGTTATGGAGACAATTAATAATTTAGTTTCAGTGCATTTAAACTTGCAATACTATTTCAGTGAATATGAGTGATGACAGACTTGTGCCATCTGTGAAATGGGATGTCCACTTCTTCAAAAAAAAAAGGTTCAAAATGGTGTACAGCAAAGCAGAGAAATGAAAGAAAGGTTTCCTTTTTAATCTAATGGAAAATAATGGTAGCATCACTTATGAAATTTAACAAAATAACATGTTCAGGATGTTAACAGTAATATGTTAAATACTGCTACATTGGCTGTAGTATTTTGTTTTCCATATAATGTTATGAATGTAAATACATATTAAACAAAGTTTATTTATTGCTCATTTAATATGTACAAATAGGATGTTTTATATTCTTTGGTGTGGCTGGCCTTTGAGCCTGACCAGGTAGGTGTTTGTTTGTGTGTACCTCTCCACACAGACCTAACAAATGTACAGAAACCGATAGGTAACAGTTGTTTGTATATATCACAAATACTGTATGTTGTAAAATGTGTAATTGAGAATATAAATAAATGTAAAACATTTGATTGTTTTTTTGTTTTAGGCCTATAGTTAGTAGGTGGCGAGAGAAAACTTGATGGAGCTGAAAATTAAAGTCACCAAAGATCTAAGAGCTATAATGGTAATAAGGATAACTAGATTAAGAGATTTTCATCCTAGCATTTTCATTTTTTGTCGGTGTTTCTAGTTTATGAAAAATTAAAGTTGTTTTATAATTTTCTCCCCTAGATTTGAGCCATCTTAGTGAATGCTGGTGAAACTGGTTTCCTTACTGGCCGCACCATTACTGAAATAAGAGAGATAATTAAAGGAGGAGCTCGGCATCATAACAGATCTATGCTAGCGAGGCGAAGACCAGTTCCCAAGCTCAGGACACTCTTTTAGAACATCTAGAAGGTAAATGACTCCCCACAGACGGCATGTTCTGTGGAGGGTTAGTAATAGAAAATAAAATAAAAGATGGCATTCTGGCATCAGACGACAACAAGTCCCTCCCCTTATTCCAGAGTTCGATAAAGGGTTCCAGTATCTATTAGTTCTGCTCAGAACAAAGAAGGTCCATCACTGATCAGAAAAATCCTGCATAGAGCAGACTCAGAGGTTCCACAGCTGTCATGCCAGCCGTCGATCAGATGAAAGTATTTGGTAGAATGCAGTGGAGCTTTCTGTCTAAGACTAAAAGAGTATGGTTTCCGGAAAACTCCGTTAGCTGGATAAAGTTATGCTACACCAATATCCAGGCAAGAATTAGTCGGAACGGCCCTCGGTCTTCTCGCAGGATACGGCAGGGCTGCCGTCTCAGCTCGTTACTGTATGTGATCATTGTGGAGACGCTGGCCTGCATGATCGCGGGCGTAGCTAAAACCAGTAAATAGGATCTAAGCCGATCCTCTATGCAGACCAAGCCACGAATGCGAAGCCTGTCAGTTTTTTTTTGATGAACTCAAGCTGTACGAGGGCACATTTCTGGGCTCTCTTCAGAGAGCGCAACATAACCCTGACCATTTTGGTATTAAGTGGGCAAGAGGCAGAATTAAAATTCTGGCTATCGTGTTCCTCTCAGTTAGCCACTTAAGCGTAAGTAATAATAACTGGCGGAAACCAGTTAAAAATATACAAATTTAAAAGGCTGGCGAGCCCCATAATCTTAGCTTCATAGGTAAATAAACAGAAATCAGTAGCCTAGCAATTTTCCCCTTAAAAGACTTCCAGACTGGGTTTGCACTGCCATTAAAACTGGACTGATGGAGGTCTACTGGCAAGGTGCAAACAGCTGATGAATAAACAGGCGATCCATCTTCCCTGGGATCTAGGGGGATTTAATATTGTAAACATAGTTGGGGGGTCAGTGCACAGCGGATTAAAAGTGTACTAGATATCATAGGAGATAGTGGAAGTATGAGAAAGGGGCAGGTACCTAGGGCCTTTAATATGGATTCCACAGAAACAGCTTGGAAGTAGGGAGCAAGAGTGGGTTAAATAGATGGAATAATCAATCCCAGTCTCTGATCCAGACTAATGGATGGTATGGGGAGGTTGTCTCAACTCGGGGCCCTTTTCATGGAAGGACCTGTGGAACACTCTAAAATCTGCCGCCGATGGATACAGCTCTCTCCTCCCTATGAGGGAAAGTGAACACAAGTGAAAACTGACAGAGTTCCCCAGATATCTCATGAACGACACGGTCATCCACAGCTGAAAGAGAAACATCAAAGGCCGCCATGAGCTCCAGCGAGACTGACAGACAGCATTTTTCGGACACTTAATTAAATAACCAAACATTAGGAGGCCTTCAAGGCAAGAAACCAATTTTGCTCGTTTAGTTGGGTCTGAAACCATGACACCCGGCCTAGGAAGGGCCCCTGCACAAACGACTGAACGACGGACCCGCAACAATTGAGTAAACTCAGAAAAGGGTCAACGTAAGGAAGGAGGAATAAGATAGGAAAAGAGGTCTTTGTGTTGACTAAGAATACTTACATGTTGGACCTTTAATGTCAGCTCGCTAACACCGCCAACCCTTTTTAAGTGAAAAGGGGGAGGGGATATTTATTCATAAAGAATTTATTATCAAGTTTGGAAACAGTCCTGTGGGACCGGAACCCCAGAGAGGTGTGGGGTAAGGGAGACTCTTAGATACCCAGCCACACCTCTCTGTCATTAACGGGGTTCCGGTCCCACTGGACTGTTTTCTGATTTAAGGGTCTCCCTTACGAAAACAGTCCAATGGGGCCTCCTGAACCCCGTTAATGAGCTCTAAAGAGACCGAGAAAATACCGTTTTTTTCGTATTCTGTATAGTTTAATTCAGAACTGCAGCCCTACTTTTTGATGAACACCAAACTCAGGGGACGTTTCCTTTTGAATGTATTACCTAAAAAAAAAAAAAGCTAAGTAAATTAAGGGACTTTCACGTCAGTGTGTCCGAGACGGAGCAGAAGATCAAAGGTGTCGAGCAACTGTTGGGAGTCAGTCGTCGTTGAGGCGATGAACGCCAGGTGCCCGGAAGGGGCGAGACTCTGTCGGGGTTAGGGATGATTTAATGGAGAAATAGAGGAGAAAATTCAGCTGATTTACTTTTCGATGACAGCAGTCGGAGACCAAAAGGTCACCTTTACGTAGTATTTACACGGTGTGGTGAAGACGGCCCCCTCGCTTCATCCTACCGGTAATTAGGGATGGGGCGGAGGTAAGGTTAACGTCTATAACGGAGCCAGGTGACGCCACCGCATGGTCTCTCCGCTGTCCTCATTCGGCAGGTGAATCGATAAATAAACAATCAGCCCGAGCGCTCCACTGGTAATTGGTTACCGGGTCCGACAGCAGGTAAGCCTAAGTGAACCCACCTGGAACCGTTCCGCGCACTGCCCTCGAAGCCAGAGTCACGAGCCATGGTTACCGGGGCGGATGTTTACAGCCCGCACCGACGGCCCTGGCCAAGACATAAGCCAACCTTCTCCGTGCCAGGTACACCCTCGCACCTGTTGTTGTTGACCATAGCGTGAGAGACCCCTTAACACAAGACACAACAGATGATGAGCACATGCGAGTTACACCATTGGGAACAGCCGGCAGGGTTCCACGGGTATTTGGTTCCCCGACCGCCATTCGCAGAAGGGGTGTGTTTCCGATATTTTGTCAATGTTATAAGCGGCGAGTTGCTGCACGAAGTTATCTGTATTGTCTTCCAGAAGCAAGATGGACTCTTTGGATAAGGACTGTGATGATGCCCACTGTATATGTGTCAGGGTTTTTGTTTTTAAATGCGGGTCTTTTCGAAAACCTTTCCGTGGTCAAGAGGAAACCCACACGAAGGCCTCCCACAACAACGAAAAACCCCTTCACCTAGTTTTACTTTGTGCAAAGTCTCACCGAACACTGCGATTTCGCGTTCTCTTTTTCGAAATTATTATTATTATTATTATTATTATTATATTATTATTATTATTATTATTATTATTAAAAATGAAAGCAAAACTATTTCTTTAAAAAAATCAAAACTTGTCCGACCAGCGCAATGAATGCTGGGATCAATGGCTGCAGGGCGCCGCGCGGAGCCATCACTCGGTGTACAGAACGTAGACCACCCCGATGGCGTATAAGGAAGAGTTCTGGTACTTTTCCTCCGCAAAGTCGTCGAGCTGACTGTTCCAAACACACCGGCTGGCAATAACCACGGAAGCGCCCTCTTGCTGTCCGATGTCGACAACGGAAACGACTTTGTGCCGGCTGTATCCAAGACTCTTGACTCCTTCCTTTATCTTTTCGGCCATGTCCAAAGCCATGTCGCTGCAGCCGGTGGGGTCGTACACCTTGCCGGACAGGTGTTTTTCCAGCGTGTTCCTGATGATTTGCGACGCCTTGTCCCGTTTAAAGTCGACGCAAGGATTGAGTTCGTAGGTGTTCTCATACTTTCCATGAGACGTGTGCCGGTGACTCTGCCTGGACGTCTTGACGTAAGCCGCGGACCCATGGTACCCTTCCAGAACGGATCCCCTTCGAGTGGTCATGACAAGTGCCTCAAGTGCCTCACCCTCTCTCGCCGTGAAATTCGGGGCGAACGGGCCAGTAAAAAAAATGTCAGTAGCAAAGCCTAGGCAGGCTATTCAGGGATGAGTGATTGTCTCTCGCGTGTCGATAAGAGCTTTACTCACTAACCGAGGTATTGATTACACTGAGAGACCGCCCAAAGTCTGCCATGGCTGATTGATTGAAGATATCGGCTGACGTTGATCCCTTATAGAGAGATCTTGCGGTTCACCTAGCCAGGCACTGGCAATTAATTCTATATCCTATACACCACCATTTAAAAATGCGAGATTACAGCTACATTTTAGAACTTATATATTAAAACATTAATGGAAAAATGTTTTCTCATACCAATACCAGGGATACAGCCATCTTGTATTTTGAGCTCTTAAATGAATAGTAAAAGTGGTGACGTCAAAACCACAATAACACCATGCACAACTCTGACGCACACAAAGTTGTTTCAGTCTTCTTGACAGGAGAACTATATTGCTGGCCATTCGTATTTGAAAAGTATAGAAAATTTAAAGTGGCCCTTGAAGTTAATGATGTAAATATATTACAAGAACCGTTTTTAATTGTGAGGGAGTAAGTCTAGTTTGTTTATTCGCAGGGTTTAGTAAATAGATGATAAATAAGCTTCTTTTTTTCTTCAGATCTTTCAATCAAGAAGTTTAGAAAGCATAGTCTCGCACTGAGCACCTGTAATTAAAACAGATGCGACAAAAATGGACGAATATAAAATTTACAAGAAAAAATAAAAGTTTATCGCGAAACTCCATAGAAACTTGTCTGGTAAGTTTATACCGCTGTGGCGATTAGGTCTGAGAATGTCTTCAGGACGCCATCGGTGAGAGAGGCGCTGTCACTTGTCAATCTGCCCAGGTCTCGCCTGCGATTCTGCTGTATTTATTCGCCATCGATCCCAAACATCCAACCATCCAACAAAAGACGGGGTTTAAAGGGTGGATTAAAAAAATTAAAAAAAAATTTGTCTAAGCGAATGAAACTTTAACGGAAAAAAGAAAGCAATAAAAAAAAAACTCTCTTGTATTTTCGTATTACAGTTCCTGACACAAAAATACAACTCTCTTACCTGAGACGCCGCGAATGCATTATCTCACGTGCGCCGTATGATCTGGGGTCAGGGTTAGCAAGCAAAACGCTTCTAGATGATGTCCCACAGTGAAGGCAGCCCCTTTATTTCAATAGTATTGTTGTTTTTTAATTTAAAAAAAAAAAAGGGTGTCTAACCCTAACCCTGCCGTCGCCTTTTCAATTTAATCATAAATACTCATGGCGGGCTATTCACGTAATTTCAACTCGGTCTGTTTTTGTTATCAAACAGGAAATGACTTGAGATCGTCATCCATTTCCTAAGTTCGATTCTGAAAAGATAGCACTGATGAAATGATGCGCTGCATACAGAGAGGAAAGAGTTACTAATTCCACCACTTGGTCCGCCGCACCAAGGGAAGTAATTCCGAAACCGTCAACATGTCACGTGTTACTCTCGTTCGCGCTACATTTCGTTAAAGACCGTATTGTCGGCCGTTTTAACCCCCCCCTCCCTAAACGCACAATATAATAACAAACAAAAAGGGCGGTTGGACACGAAGGGAGGAATGGAATATGACACCCAGAAAGAGTCTCCAGCCACACGATTTGCAAAGGGCCGCCATGTCAGAGGCTGTCACACACTTACCCGGTATTGGGACAAGCAGAAGCAGAGGAACGTGACACCAAAATATCTTGGAGAACGCACACTGATTGAGGAGTGAGTGACCGGTGCCACTGGCAGACAGAGACCTGCTTGGCAGAGAATAATGTGAAAGTTATCGGTAAACGTTGACCTGCCATCACGCGATTTTGACACGTGTTCCCCCGGAAAAATCCACCAGATTTTTTAAAATTTTTTACCTCAAGGTTTTTTTTTTTGTTTTTTTTTTAAAGTTTTTAAATTATAAATTCTGACTAAAAAACCGCAGTAACGAAATGTAAACAAACTTTTAGTTGAACGAAGGACTTTAACTCGACGAGTTAGCGACTACAACGAGCCCGGATGTCGTAACGTCAGAAGGGAGGTAAGCGAGTATCCAGACGGGCTTAAGTTGTATTTTTTCCTCCCTGAAGTAAGGGATCACCATCAAACATGGCTTGGGGGGGAGGAGGGAGGAAAAGAGGCCTGAATAATTAATCCATTCCTACAAGTAGGGTGACGATAATACCCTAACCCCCTCCCTCCCCCAGGCTTTACGAGTTGTCCGAGTCAGGTTCTCGTTTCACCTGTTGCCAGGCGGCGAGGAGATTATTACAGGTTGTCCACACACACACACACACACAGCGAAATTAATATCCACCAAATCAATTATTGCTGGTCCCCTGAAGACCCGAATTTGAGCTCTGCAGGCGGGGACCCCGGGACACCTTCGCCCGGGGGGGCAGACAAGACCTAAGTTCGGTAAATAGCAGGCAGCTACGTTGTTTTATATCACCGCAAGATGAACTCAGCCTTTTTGTTGTTGTTGTTTTTAAAATAGCGTATCCTCCTGGAACCATTATTCATAAACTATAATAAACGGAAACAGCTGTAACACCCAGGTATGTGACAGGTAAGTCCGGCTCCACCACTAGCAAATACTTTGCAATGGGCAGCTGTTTAGAAAACCCGGAATGGTGGCTGGCACGGAATACCCGTCTCAACATTTTGGATTATTTATAAAGTGAAAATAATAACCATAAATTATTGTATTACTATTAAAAAAAAAACCGTAACATTCCCAGGAAATACGTAGTCGTATTATTTTATGAATTTAGTGAAGTATAAACTGGATGTATTATTATTATTATTAAGGGTAGGACACGTTTTAAAAACTAAATAATAACGATAATAGTAAGAAGCATTTTATAAATGAACGTTCACATTAAATGTCTAAAGTTGTTTATTAATAAATATTGTGAAAAGGACAACCGACAACAACAAAAATTTTAGGATTAGGAGAGGAATATAAATTGTAAAAAAGAGAACTAATGTAAATAAAATAAACGGTTGTGTGTATGTTGTTAGGAAGATTAAAGTTCTGTTCCAATTTTGGATCCGTTCCTAAATATGGGAGGAAAATTACCCAGGGAAATGATGGACTCTCAGAGAAGGCGAAATGGAGAACTGTAGCTGGTAGCGGTGGCTCCCAGTTCAAAGTTAACCTCCCAGGGATGTAGGTAACCTAATTTTTTTTTTATTATTTAAAATTTATAATTAATTATTTTCGTATTATTCTGTTTGTTTCTGTCATCAACGCCGCGGCGTCTGGTTCTGTTCGAAAATAAAAGAGGAAAGACCCAAGTAACAATGGCAGACCGACGAGCAGTTAGTTAGTTACACGTCGCTTGTATCGTTCCTGCTTCCGCCCCGCTGTCTCAACATGAAGCTGGTGGATTTTATTGGGAATTTATTCCACGATCTGCATCACCACTTGCATTCTTATTTGGCGATTTTTCGTCGAGCAAATAGAAATAGCATAGTTACAGTTTACAAACCCCTGCAGCTACTTCCTCTTTGTTTGGGGTTAATTCGAACTCGCCCTCGGGGCTGGCCCCCTTTTCCTTGTTTTGCTGATCCTCTGCGTCTTAGATTAGAACACTGCAATGTTCTACTTGTTGTCTAACCAGTCACTGTTCACCCCCTTTTCCTTGTTTTGCTGATCCTCTGCGTCTTAGATTAGAACACTGCAATGTTCTACTTGTTGTCTAACCAGTCACTGTTCACCCCCTTTTCCTTATTTTGCTGATACTCTGCGTCTTAGATTAGAACACTGCAATGTTCTACTTGTTGTCTAACCAGTCACTGTTCACCCCCTTTTCCTTATTTTGCTGATACTCTGCGTCTTAGATTAGAACACTGCAATGTTCTACTTGTTGTCTAACCAGTCACTGTTCACCCCCTTTTCCTTATTTTGCCGATACTCTGCGTCTTAGATTAGAACACTGCAATGTTCTACTTGTTGTCTAGCCAGTCACTGCTCACCCCCTTTTCCTTGTTTTGCTGATCCTCTGCGTCTTAGATTAGAACACTGCAATGTTCTACTTGTTGTCTAACCAGTCACTGCTCACCCCCTTTTCCTTGTTTTGCCGATACTCTGGGTCTTAGATTAGAACACTGCAATGTTCTACTTGTTGTCTAACCAGTCACTGTTCACCCCCTTTTCCTTATTTTGCCGATCCTCTGGGTCTTAGATTAGAACACTGCAATGTTCTACTTGTTGTCTAACCAGTCACTGTTCACCCCCTTTTCCTTATTTTGCCGATCCTCTGGGTCTTAGATTAGAACACTGCAATGTTCTACTTGTTGTCTAACCAGTCACTGTTCACCCCCTTTTCCTTATTTTGCCGATCCTCTGGGTCTTAGATTAGAACACTGCAATGTTCTACTTGTTGTCTAACCAGTCACTGTTCACCCCCTTTTCCTTGTTTTGCCGATCCTCTGGGTCTTAGATTAGAACACTGCAATGTTCTACTTGTTGTCTAACCAGTCACTGTTCACCCCCTTTTCCTTGTTTTGCCGATCCTCTGGGTCTTAGATTAGAACACAGCAATGTTCTACTTGTTGTCTAACCAGTCACTGTTCACCCCCTTTGGGTCTTAGATTAGAACACTGCAATGTTCTACTTGTTGTCTAACCAGTCACTGTTCGCCCCCTTTTCTTTATTTTGCTGATCCTCTGCGTCTTAGATTAGAACACTGCAATGTTCTACTTGTTGTCTAACCAGTCACTGTTCACCCCCTTTTCCTTATTTTGCTGATACTCTGCATCTTAGATTAGAACTCTGCAATGTTCTACTTGTTGTCTAACCAGTCACTAAAGATGCTGATAGCAAGGGAAAATTACATGTTTCCATGTAATAATGTATCATATAAATTTGTTCATGCTTCACGGATCTGTCATCGTCTTTGGACACAGCTGTTCCAGATAAAAGGGAAAGAAAGGGGCAGTGGAAGAAGGAGGAGGAATGACTCCCTAATGGTATCTGGCCGCGTTTCATTTGAACGCCTGTATTGCTGTTAGTTGATCATTATGCTTTAAAAAAAAAAGGGCGAGACTGTTAAGATACCGAACACGGTGTGTAGTTAGCCATGAGAGAGAATCTAGTACAAAACTACTGCACGTTAATTTATAAATTAAAGGAAAATGTAAATAATAATAAATTGTGACAGATGAACCCACAATTATCTGGTAAGATTTTCCCCTTCTTAATTCTTAGTGGTTATATAATTGCCAAAAATCCAATTTGACCAACAGTCATTTATATGTCAATGAATGTATTTTTGAAAAAAACTGCATTTTTTAAAATTTTCTCCTATATGGACAACATTAATTACTCTCTTTTTTATGTTTCAAATATTTTAGAGAAACCTGAGTGTATATTGAGGAAAATATCTTATCCTTTTGCTTTCTATTTGATCTTTTGAGAGAGAAAACATTGCACAATTACCAGAGAATGTACTTTGGAATTTTAAGGCTAAACTTAGACTGAATATTTAGGCACTTGCCAGATGATGGGCTGCTTTAACATCTCTCAATCTTTAACAATCTGTTGTGCTGTCTTTAAAAAAAATTCAATAATTTTAGAACAATTTTAGAAGTTAAACAGACAAACAAACAAACAATTAATATTTCCAGTTTGTTTGTACCATTCCCAGTCAGTAACAAGTTCCAAACAGAAGTGTGTGTCTGTGTAATATGTATTTTGTTTTCCCAAAAGCTGTAGTCAGTGGAATAAAAACTTATCAGAAACTGACTTCAGAAACCTTTTTAGTCAGTACCTATTTGTAATGTGGCTTAGTTAGCTAACAAAGCAATATCTTAATTTTTTAAAAAATTGCTGATCTACATAGCCAGGCTATGTTGTAATCAGAGAGGAGCAGAATTCAGAAATGAATGTTTTAAACCAGTGCTTCTTAAACTGGTGAATAGTTCACTCAAGGGTGAATGAAATTGTTTTGGGGGTGAATGAAGGGTGTTACACTATCCATAGTTCAGACCAGACAGGGTCTGATAGCTGGGCCCAGCTGACCAGACCACATGTGAGTTACCTGTCTGGACAGACTACTGACACCAGTGATGTAATCCCATCTGGCCCATAAGTATAAATGCCCTGCACTTTGGACCCTATGTTGTCTGCCTGGAGACTGTCCCCATCAACACCTGTCCATACTAATGGACCAGGACAGAGAGAACCTGTTACAACAAAGGGTGAATGACTATTTACTCAGATATTTATATTTTTTCTATACTTAAAAAAAGTTATTTGCTATGTATATTTAAATGCCTGTAGGCTAAACAAGCATTAGTTTGATTGCTTTAAAAGGTTCCAAAGTTCATGTAATAGTCAGTTAAATTATTTATATGCAAAATAATAAAAAAAAAAATTATTTGCTAAGTTTATTTTTTTGGAAGAAGCTAATCCAAATTATCAATTGCTTTAAAAATTACCATGACTTTGTTGAAGTACCTAAAGAAACCAGCTCTAGAGGAAGAGTTTACAGAAAGAAGTAGTTCATTTCTGAAAGAAAGTGAAACGAACAGGACTCAAGAAGAGGTGTCTAGGAGACAAGTCACTTGTGAAGGGTGACAAGGAAACTGAGGATAATGAGCTTAAAAATGCAGCTGTGTATGTTACAGATGATGACTCTGTTAATGATAAGTTTTGAGGAGAGGGTACTTTGGTCCTTGTATTTCCTCTTGAGATTAAGTTCTTCCTTGTCTTATCAAGAAAAGAAATTGGAATGAAGAATATATCAAGTATGGCTTTTTCCTTCCCCAAGATGAACTAACAAGCCTACTCCCAGAGCTCAGTGCATGTTTTGCAGGGTAAAATATAGCAATCAGTGCCTGGCTTCTTCAAAATTACACTCATTGAAGAACAAAGCATAGCAATCATCAAAACAACTCCATACAGCAGTGGTTTTCAACCTTTGCCCTAGGCCCCACTTATTTTCGAAAAAAACGTACGCCCCACCATTAGCAAAAAAAGATTACAACTTCAAAAGTTTTAATTAAATGATTTTATTTTACTTGCAATTTGTCTCAATGCATTTAAGATATTGTATGAACCAGAAGACACATTTCATATTCAGCTGCTACAATGTCAACTATCTCAAATGCATTCAATGATTGTCATCACTTCAGTGGAAACCTTGCGCCTGATGCTGGCTGCAGATTTTTTTGATTTAGGGGCTAATTTTGTAAGTTTCAACCTTAAATCTCCCTGTTTTGTAATTTTCAGTCGATTTTTCTTAGCTAGTAGTAAATCACTAACAGCACTGAAGCCACATTCAACTAAATAAGACGATGGAAAATGTATCAGTAGTTCCCTTGCTAAAGTAGTTGAGTTGGGTATTTTTTTCAATCTCATTAGAGAGCCACATTATGGTTCCTTTCACTTTAAACAGAGTTTTCACAGATTCATCATATTGCAACTCGGATAACTCCTCTTGGTATTGCACCGGGACTTCAGATAAGTTCACCAGCAATGGTTGAGTTAACACAGGGGGAAAATCCATGGCTTTTAAATCACAAAATCTATCATTGAAGTCGGTAACTAACATTTTCAAATGGTCAATGATGACTTTTGTAGCATCATTAGTTACCTCACTTATTTAACCAATAGAAGTGACTGAAATTTCATGCGGAAATATTCCTCTGGCATAATTCTAGAAGTGCTGTGAATCCAAATATCTTTGTTTTTGCATCAACAAGCATATTTGCTCCTTGGAGCTGCTTGTTCAATGTACTTAGTTTTTCAAAAATGTCTGTTAAGTAACTCACATAAGCTTTTCCATTGGTTGTTAATAGGAGCTTCATTTCAGGTCTGTCTTTCAAAAACTCGCTGAGGAGATCAAACAGTTCCATAAACCTTTTTAAGCCATTTCCCCTTGACAACCATCTTACTTCACTGTGAAGCGATAATCACACATTCTGCATTTTCATCGACACAAAACTGCTTAAACAGACATTCACATTTGGCATTGGCTTTGATGACATTGATACACTTGATCACAGCATGCAGTATTTCGTGTAAAATAGGGGAAATTTTCTTGGCAACTAAGTTTTCTTGGTGGACAACACAATGCACAACCAACATGTTTGGATTTTCCTCCTCCATTAATTTTAAACATCTTGTGTTTTTTACCCATCATAGCAGGTGCCCCATCTGCAGCACAAGATACAATGTTTTCTTTTGGTATTTCATTTTCATCCAAATAATTTTTGAGCTTGCTGTAGATATCAACTGAAGTAGTAGTTATTTCTAATGATTCACAAAACAGCATTTCTTCTTGAAACTCTTCCTGACCAATATATCTCACTTATGCCAATAACAGTGTCTCACTGTTGTGTATGATAGATTCATCCATTTGTATTGAGAACTTTCGTGATTTCAACTTCTCAATAAGCCTGTTTTTCAACATCTTGACCCATGTCATCTATCCTGTTGCAGACAGTACTATTACTCATTGGCATTGCTCGGACATTTTTGTCATCCATTTGCAGAACCGTTTTGAGAAACATTGATATTGCAGATTTAATTAGTTTCTCCCCAATTGTATGATTCTTTCCATGTTTTGCTATCAAGAGAGAAAATTCATAGCTAGCTTCAAGGGTACAACTTAGGGCTGTAGTTCGCGCAGCGAATAATGAAGTGAATTTTTTATCTATTTACAAACTTCTCTTTCAGTGATTTAAAATATTCCAATTTTGAATGGACATGGTTAGGATGTTTTATCCTCAAATGAGCTTCAAGATGACCTGCTTTCATTGATTCATTTGTCAAAGTATGTTGGCATAATAGACAAAAAGGTGCACCTTCATTATGTACAGCAGATATAAACCCAAACTTCAAGAACTCCATTGAGTATTGACGAACGTTTTGCTTGCTTGGTTTGCTCATTTTGAATAATATGGGTTAAGAAAATCTTTGAACAAGATTAGGGATTGCGATTAGTAGTGTACTGTACAGAATGTATAAATCTGCTAACCCTATAGTTAGAGTAAAAACATGGTATGAAAATAAAATGCATAAACTGATTTTACTTGATAGTTACCACAATTGTGTTATATTGATAGTGTTGGCAAATCACATCTTTCACACCAACTGTGGTGTTTCTCAGTAAAGCGATCTCACCATAATGATGGCAACAGAAACTTTATTTATAATATTAACATTTCAACAATGAAAACAAATCTGCACTAGGAGTTTGTAATCTCCGTAACTGTAATTAAAACTCACCTTCAGTTAAACTGCCAAGTAACAACTGATGCATGTTAGTGATTCAACTGTGGAAGCTGCACTCAAAACAGAAACTGAACTGACAGCTCATGCAGAACTATCCATATTTATATCTAATCAGGGAACTCTATAGAAAACTCCAGAAGCACATGTGACACTCCTGAGCCAATAACAATTTAATAACTCAACATCCTTGAACTTCCTTGGTGCCAGGTTGAGTCTTCAAACTTTGTAGTGTACAGAACTGTGGGTTGGAGTGTGGAGTGGTCCCTGACAATTGTGCTTCTCTTTTGTTGCAGCCCTTTTTGTACCCTGCTCAGCCTTCTGAAAACAATAGACCTGGCAGGGTTGGGCTGTGTCAGGCACCCAACTGTTCATGATGGAATGTCTGTGTATTGTGGGCACCCAGCTGGTCCACATACTGGCCTCTTGGAGTGTATGCTGCCAGGCTGCCACTGAGAGAAAGATGAGAGAATGAATGGACATGATTATGTAACAGTGGCAACTGTTTCCTGTATATACACTTTCCATAACACCAACATAACAAGTTTATTTTTCAAACCAACTTTTTAATTATTTCTTAAAATATTCTTATAATTCACTAAAAGATTCTTAACCCCATGCCCCACCAAAATATTCCTATGCCCCACCTTGAGAATCACTGCCATACAGTTTTTCAAAAACACTTGTGACTATTTGTGGAAGCAGCAAAATTTCTTCCAGTTGATGGTAAAGAAAGACACTGTGACTAAAAAATCTCTTGTTGCCCCTCTACAAATAGCAGGTGCTCATGAAAGAAAGAAAAACCATACACAGAAGCTGAGAGAGTAGTCAAACCATGTTTGAAAATCATTGCCAATCTACTACATGGTGGAAAGCAAGCAGTGGACAAAGTAGTGCAAATTCATTTGTCCAATGACAATGAAACTTCGATCTACTATAATTGCTGAAGATTTGAAGCATTAGCTGATGGCAAAACTGCTGGAAGCACCATTTTTCGCTCTGTAGTTTGATGAAACCACAGACATTAAGAACGAAGCACAACTCATTGTGTCTTGTCGTTTCCCAGATCAAAGCTTGGGAAAAGTTGTTGAGCATTATCTCTCTTGTTTGTCTGTCGGAGAGCAGACTACGGGTGAATTTATTTTCTCCAAGCTTTACAATTTCTTGGAAAATGAAAATTTACCTTGGAGCAAATGTGTTGCTATGACTACAGATGGTGCTGCAGCCATGGTGGGGAAGCATAAAGGAGCCATTGCTCACATCAAAGAAAAATTCCAGAATTGCACCTTTTTACACTGCTGTTTACATTGGA
This sequence comes from Nautilus pompilius, assembly GCA_018389105.1. Classification (NCBI taxonomy): domain Eukaryota; kingdom Metazoa; phylum Mollusca; class Cephalopoda; order Nautilida; family Nautilidae; genus Nautilus; species Nautilus pompilius. Next base: position 2,877,514 of record JACATO010000308.1, on the reverse strand, counting down.
AAGCACTGGCTGCCAAGAAACTGAACACTTGTTGCAATGACCAGAAAAACGAATTGGAAGAATTGTTGCAAGATATGATGAAAATTGTCAGCGCTATTCGCCCACAAGCTCAGAAATGTTGGCTGTTTTCAGATCTATGCCAGGACATGTCTGCAGATCACATGATTCTCCTCCTGCATTCTGAGGTTCGATGGTTGTCACGTGGCAGAGTCCTTGAAAGAGTACTGCCCCTGAAGAATGAACTGTATATTTTTACTGAGCTAGGTGACATGAAAGCAATGCATTTCAGTGAAGATTTTTGGCTGGCCAAATTGTGCTACATGACTTCCATTGAACATTTGAATCAGCTCAACTTGTCACTTCAAGGTAAAGGAGGTGACATCTTCGATGTCCTTGGAAAAATAGAAGCCATGAAATGAAGATCATCATGTGGCATAGTAACATTTGTAAAGGCAATTTCCCACTTTTGGAAAGCTTCCTCAAAGAGTGTGAGTGGGAAGAAAAACAACCCGATCTGGAGAAAACACTGAAGGACATCATTTCTAACCATCTGCAGTTGCTGTCTGTCTAGAAATTTTGATATTTTCCTCAGAAGCACCTGCAGGACTTTGAAAATCAGATGTGGATAGTTAATCCTTTTATCACCAGCCACATCAAGCTAGCAGATGTTGGGGAAACGTCAGAAGTGTTGATGGAACTTCATTATGACTTCACTCAAAAATCATCTTTTGAGATGTACTCCTACTATGGAGACTATTGGGTTGGATTACCTTCTTTTCCTGAATACAAATCAGTTGCCTTGAAGGCCCTTCAACCACTAATAATGATGACAACAACATTCCTGTCTGAACAAGGATTTTCGACCTTGGTAGAATTGAAAACCAAATCACTTCAGTATGTTGTTTCGGTAATGCGGGTAGCTTCAGAGAAGGAAATTGAACCTCGGTTTGAGAAGTTTGTCACAGGAGCACAGGGACATCTTAGTCACTGATGATAAAAAAACATATATGTAGGTGTAGAAGTATACTGCTTGGTAAACATACACAATAAGAAAACATTGTTCCTAAGAATCTAATTCTAAGTTCTAAAACTGTTGTCTACTAACTTAAATTTATGTAAACTAGAAAAATTCTAATAATTTTTCTGTGTTAATTTTTTTTGTCACTCCTAGTTTTCTTTACATATTTTTAGGATGTTCAAAAACTTGAATAAAATAAACACTTAAGAAATGAGTTAATTTATGTTTTTTGCTCATGGGAGAGGAAGACGAAAATTACCAAAAACAAGGAAATTTAGTCGAGGGTGAATGAAATTTTGTGATAAAGACTCAAGGATGAATGACACTGAAATAGTTTAAGAAGCACTGATCTAAACTACTCAAGAAGAATTTTAAAATAACATCATAGCTAAGTTTGGTGACTGTCTTATTTGTAACACAAATCTCTACTTTGCAAGGAATCTTATAATGTTTTAAATGTCAATCCTTAAAAATAACCCAGAAAGAAGTTATTTCTGGAATAATTATTATTATTATGTACAGGTGCATCTGAAAAAATTAGAATATCATAGAAGAGTTCATTTTTTTCCATAATTTAATTCAAACAGTGAAACTTTCATATATATTCTAGATTCATTACACATAAAGTGAAATATTTCAAGCCTTTTTTGTTTTAATTTTGATGATTATGGCTTACAGCTCATGAAAATCAAAAATCCACCATCTCAAAATATTAGAATATTTCATAAGATCAATAAAAAAAGAAAAGATTTATAATATAGAAATGTCGAACTTCTGAAAAGTATGTTCATTTATGCACTCAATACTTGGTCAGGGCTCGTTTTGCATGAATCACTGCATCAGTGCGGTGTGGCATGGAGGCGATCAGCCTGTGGCACTGCTGAGGTGTTATGGAAGTCCAGGTTGCTTTGATAGCGGCCTTCAGCTTATCTGTATTGTTGGGTCTGGTGTCTCTCATCTTCCTCTTGACAATACCCCATAGATTCTCTATGGGGTTCAGGTCAAGTGAGTTGGCTGGCCAATCAAGCACAGTAATACCATGGTCAGCAAACCAGTTACTAGTAGTTTTGGCACTGTGGGCAGGTGCCAAGTCCTGCTGGAAAAGGAAATCAGCAGCTCCATAAAGCTTGTCAGCAAACAGAAGCATGAAGTGCTCTAAAATCTCCTGGTAGACAGCTGTGTTGACTTTGGACTTGATAAAACACAGTGGACCAACACCAGCAAATGACATGGCACCCCAAATCATCACTGACCATGGAAATTTCACACTGGACTTCAAGCAACATGGATTCTGTGCCTCTCCACTCTTCCTCCAGACTGTGGGACCTTGATTTCCAAATGAAATGCAAAATTTGCTTTCATCTGAAAAGAGGACTTTGGACTACTGAGCAACGGTCCAGTTCTTTTTCTCCTTAGCCCAGGTAAGACGCTTCTGACTTTGTCTCTGGTTCAGGAGTGGCTTGACACTAGGAATACGACACTTGTAGCCCATTTCCTGGACACATCTGTGTGTGGTGGCTCTTGATGCACTGACTCCAGCATCAATCCATTCCTTGTGAAGTTCCCCCAAGTTCTTGAATCGGCTTTGCTTGACAATCATCTCAAGGCTGCAGTCATCCCTCTTGCTTGTGCACTTTTTCCCATCACACTTTTCCCTTCCAGTCAACTTTCCATGAATATGCTTTGATACAGCATTCTGCGAACAGCCAGCCCTTTCAGCAATAACCTGTGGCTTACCCTCCTTGTGGAGGGTGTCGATGAATGTCTTCTGGACAACTGTCAAGTCAGCAGTCTTCCCCATGATTGTGGTGTACTGAACCAGACTGAGAGATTCATGGTATTTATACTGCATAAATAGTGATTCACTCAAACTTGAAATGGAATATTCTAATAATTTGAGATACATTTTTTCTATTTTTTTAAGCTGTAGGCTGTAATTATCAAAATTAAAATTAAAAAATGCTTGAAACATTTTAGTTTACAGGTAATGAGTCTAGAATATATACAATTTTCACTTTCTGAGAAAAAATATTGAACTCTTCCATGATATTCTAATTTTCTGAGATGCACTTGTACATTGGTGGAGAAGGTATTTTAGAAAATGTCTGAAAGAGAAGAGTTTTTAAAGATAATTATTGATAATATAACCATGGAACAAAAAGTTGATCAATAATAGAGGACTGCTGTCTCTGTATACCATCAGCTGTGAATTCAGTATAAACAGTTTCAGTCAGGCAGTATTTCAAGCCTTGATTGGCATCTCGGTCAGTATTATAATGTACTTTTTGGTTTGACTCCACTACTATCAACAAAAGAAAGTGAGTTTTATGTTTCTGGGTCAGTATTGTGATATTTTGTTCCATGTAAATTTTCACTTCATAATGTTGAACTTGTTGACTAAGTGAATGCTATTTAAATTTATACTTTAGTTGAATGTTAAGTATATGAGTGGCAGTAGTGGAAAGCTTTTGCTTATTTTAAGTATTATTATTATTATTCTGTTATTATTTGGCAAATGAAGCAAATACCTTAGAAGCTAAACTTTTCCTGAATTTTGTTTTTTCTCATACCTGAAAAATTGTATTAGCAGTAATTATAAAAGTGAATTTATTTCATATAAAATTTCTACAAAGATGAATTAAGAATGATGCAATTCCAGTCAATAGTTCAGTCATGGTTACTTCTTGCTCTTCTGTGCCAGTCTATCAGCATGGGTTTCCTGCAGACAGCAACTACCAAGGTAATTTTATTTGCAGAGTGGTAGCTATGGTTGAGCAGGCGAGGTGAGGAAATAAAAGAAAAAAACCCACATCAGGGCTTAAATAAGGCTCCTGTGGTCTAGTGGTTCATTCAGTCAGGTTTCTGCACAATTTCCTGGAAATAAACTTTGTTTTCTAAAACTTCTACCAGCTAAAATATTAGGAGTATAGATCTGTTAATTCAGGTGTGTTTCATATATTGTCACTGATGCTATTTACAATTTCAGTCAGACTGCTTTAATTTTATGTTTCAGATACTTTAAAGGACCATCATGAGATTTTATTTCAGAAGAAGATTGGTGTATGTTGGGTTGGCAGTGGGCACTGGTGTAGTGCTTTCAGCTTGCACATATTTAAACGCCACAGGCAAATCAAAAATGGAGGTACATTATAAATCCCTATGAGCTTTGTTAAAGTCTGTTTAGTGCACAGAGAACAGTAAGCATTTGTTCGTTGTTTGTGTCATACCCCTGGTTGGTGAGCCAGGTTATCGCTAAGATCTGAAATACTGACTGGACAGGAAAAGGGACCAGTATGAATGTGTCTGATGCGTGTAGACTTCTGTCACCCTAACTAAAGAACCCTCTCAAACTTTTCTGATTACAAGTGGATGGAAATTAAGTGACCTAGATAAAATCATCACTAGCAGTGAGCTGGTACTGTTTATAAGCTAGAAGAATGACACCTAATTAGTCACCAAATATAGTACATTGTTAGGAACTGAGCCATCCATAGCCCAGACTATGACTATATCTCACTTGGTTACAGGTCAGTACATTACTTCACTGCCCATGCATACTAGTTCACTTGCCTTTATGGTTCAGTTCCGTGTAATGGTTTATGACAATAGAATTTTTTAAAATCTTGATAAAATCTGTGCCTGAACAAAGAATGAATTATTAGAATTTATTTTAAAATTTTTTAATGCTTCTCCTTGGTTAAAATTTTTAACATACACTTTTGTGATAATAGACTACACTGCTACATTAGAATATTTCTAATCTGTGATGAATGAATGATACTGCTTTATCTTAATTTGACTATTTAAGACTGGACATTGGTATTGTTGTCAAATATATATTTTAAAAATCATGTGTAGAAGTGCATTTAGATTAGTACTGTTTTAGAGAAGCTGTGTCTTGATAAGAAAAAGATACAAAAAGAAAAATTAACTTTCTCTTTAATGGCACTGGGATGAGAGTGAGTCTATCTGTATGTTTGGAATTTTTAATAGGTTTATTCTAGTAACCACAAATAGCTATTTTGCAAATTATGGTATAAAAGAATTTATTTAATATAAGAAGTGTTTGTTATTCCAGAACATTCATTTAGTATTACTAATCTTGAAAATCAACAATTTAATGACAGCTTGAAATTTTTGAAAATCCTGTTGGATTGGGATTTTTAAAAAAATTTTTTTTTGTTCTTTCAACCTGATTGTTTTAGTTTTGAGTTGTCTGTCAACTGAAAAAGTTTGTTGCATGTTTTAGCCTCATTTCCATTTTCTCTGGTTTATGCTCTTCAGCCTGTTGGGAATGTGGTCAGTGCTGGGACACAGCAGAAGGTTGCTCCTTCGTCTCTGCCCTCTCGCGACCATCTACTGGAGACATTAAAACAAGAAAACTTTGATGTCTTGGTGATTGGTGGTGGAGCAACTGGGACCGGTGTAGCTCTCGATACTGTGAGTCGAGGTAATTTTCATTTATGAGCTTGTTTTATTGTCATATTTTTATCATTGATTGAACAAATGCTGTATCGAAATGTTTGTTTGAAGCTGATTTACATTTCTATAGACTTGTTCTTTTTGCTTGAAAGATGAAGACTGCACACTGTTGTGTGTGTGTGACTATGAGGGAGAATTCACAAAACAAGCTTAATTGAGCTCCTGTTCAAAGAAAATTTAATGGTACTCACACAAAGATTTTAATATTTTTTAAAATGTTGTATTAGATATTTAAAAGCAAGAATAACACAACAAATGCATTTCTGAATTAAGTAGCAAGAAAAAAAGTTTTTTTGAGCTCATTCTTTTACTAATATGTATGTTTTTATGGCAGTAAAGTATGTAATGTTTAAAAATCTCAGATTATTTTTCTGTTGGTTGTTGATATTTTAGGTTTGAAAACAGCTCTGGTTGAGAAGTTTGACTTTGGCTCAGGCACCAGTAGCAGAAGTACCAAGTTAATACATGGGGGTGTCCGCTACCTTCAGAAAGCCATATTTAATCTCGATCTAGAACAGGTAAGTATGTATGTCTCATACAACAAAGAGAATCTGACACTAGATTTTCCAGCTCTGTCAGTCATGATATTTAGTTCAAATCTCTTAGCTGTTTATTGACATCTTTTATTTTAATCCTGTTTGCTTTATTTAGTAATGTCTTAGTATAGATGTGTATTATTACACTCCAATTCTGGGTTTATTTGACTAATTGTAATCCATTGCTTCATTTAGTAACTAAAATCTGATTTGGTAAAAGATACATTACAATCTTAGTATAGTAGAGTAGGTAAAATTTATGACTTATACATAGCCTGCATAAACTCAGATTGATTATAAGGTGCATTTCTCTAAAAATTTATGAAGCAAGATCTAACAACCCAACTTGGAAGATCATTATATGTATTAACTGCCTCGCTACTGAACAAAAGTTTAGGAACATTTAATCTATTCCCATTTAAATAATTCGATTTGATGACCTCTTCTACCAGAGCTAGTAATGAATGTGAAAATTTGTTTAAATACCCTTTAATTATTTAAAGTATTTCTATTAAATTCCCTTTTAATCTACAATATAAAAAAACTTGGCAACTTCAACATTCATAGCCTTTTCACATAGTTCAAATAATCTCTTACCATTAAGTAAATCACCCAAACCTGTTCCAGACTATCTACATCTTTCTGTGAGTTCTGTGCTATATATTTCAGATGCTGTCAAATCAAAGCCTTATAAAGAGGAACCATAATTTCTTTGCTTTTATACCCAATACTCTTATTCAGCATCTCTATCATTTTATTAGCATTTTTAGTAGCTACCTGTCATTGTTTCTTCTTTTTTAAATCTGAATAAATTACTTCTGGTTTCATATTTTTGTGTGCTTAAGGAATTATACAGAGGGACTTTTTGTGGTAGGCATGTGGCTAACTACCCACCCAGTTCTTCTCTGCTTAGTTCAGTGAAACTTAGATCAGGAGATTTCCTTTGATGGATGCCTTATTTGTTGATGTTGACATGTAGATTTGAAGAAAGGGAGAAATTTCACTACCATGTCCAAAATTAACACATTTAATAGACATTAAAGCACATCTCACATGTTAATGCAGAATTATTGGTGGAATAATTATACCCTAACTTCTTCATTATGTACCCTGCTATATTATATTCTATTGGACTGATTAAAATTTTTTATTTCTTTACTCTAACAATTAAATATTGGTATAGCTTGTTGGAGTATCTGCTTTAAATAATTTCACTAAATCAGTAGAGAAATACAAGTAACCTAAAATTGTTGAGTTCTCTGGTGGACAAACTTGCCCAAATGTGCAAATTAAATTTAACAAAAAAGAAAAGGCTGGCAAATGGGAAAGCAAAAAAAATATAATGATTAAAAGGGGATAAACTTAAATTTTTAACTTTTGGATTCTCTGTCAATCTTAATAAACAATTTTTTTAAAAAATAAAAGGTAATAAATAAGATTAAGGAGCTGGAATTTCAAATAAAGGATTTGATACTAAGAATACTTTGACTTTTTTCCTGCTTGTGTAACATTACCATTTTATGGTGCAGCCACCCTCCAGTGTGACATTCACTGAGAAACACACATTATTGAAATGCTCTTTAATAGTTTGTGTGGAACTGTATTACATATAAGTTTGGACGTTTTCCTTACCTGCAAAACATGAAGTCTTTAATTAGTTTTTATTTTTCCTGGACTTGATTTAAATAGCTACTGAATACACAGGATTATTTACTTTTTATATTATTATCTTTTTAGTTAAAATGACAAAGATATTTTAAATTTTAACCCTTTCATTCTCAACAGTTCTTTAGGGAATCTGTGTCATCAACAGCATAGAGAATTTAACAGTTAATAATATAGGGTAGCTGGTGTCCCAGTAGTCAGTCTTCTGGACTGTCAGGGCTAAGGGCCTGTATTTGATTCTTGGTCAGATGATTTGGTGTAACCTTCTGGCGTGATTTCTTAATTTTCTTCATTCCTCCCACATCTAAAATTAAGACTTGTGGGGGTTTCTTTTGCTGAAGTTGGATGGGCTGGCCGCCTCGTGGTGCAGGGTGGGCAGGGCTGTCTAGCAGGTAACCAGGGCACTATGCTTCTCTAGTATCCTTGTTGTTAAGGCTGGCGTGCAACATAACAGCAGCAACAACATTATATTTAGTATTAAATGATGTATTGTTCTGACTATATACAGTGAATACAGTGTACCAACTTTAAAGTTTCTTGGATTTTTTTGTTATTTAAACACATTCTACATCTAAAGAGAACAATAGCTTACCGCAAATAAAGTCTATCACCAGTGAAATTATTGCAATTTTTAAATGGCCTTAATTATTAAAAAAATAATAGGGCTTAATTGACAAATTCCTTAAACAATTTTAGTGTATTTTAGGTGTTTTATTTCATTAAAATAATTTTAAATGTTTATTTTTGTTGTTGTTTTCTTTTTTATGCTTTTGTTTATGATACAAGTATCGAATGGTGAAAGAAGCCTTGGCTGAGCGGGCAAACCTATTAAAAATAGCTCCACATCTTGCCTACTCTTTCCCAATCATGTTGCCAGTATACAGGTAAATATATTTTATATAATTATAAGCAAACTATTAAAAAAACACTATAAATGTGGAGGATTTTTGGAGTGTAGATGTTAACACTTGTACCAGTCTACAGCTTCGAGAGAGGACCAGTTGTCACAGATAGTACAGTTCATCCTCACGATATAAACAACCCTTAGATGTAAATAGTTTGTGTTAGAAATACTTTCTCTGCAGTAGGCATATTTCTGAATGAACATCACTAACAAGACATACTAAAATAGGAGGAAGTGTGTATGTGGAAAAGTTTGAATTGTGAAAGTTTTTTTCCTACTGCTTAGATAGTCTTTATTTTTAAAATCTATCTATGTTTAATTTTAGATGGTGGCAAGTACCTTACTATTGGCTTGGGATCAAGATGTATGACATTGTTGCAGGTGGAGAGAACTTGAAATCAAGCTACTTCTTGTCTAAAAGTAGAGCTTTAGAATTATTTCCTATGTTGAAAAAAGATAAATTGGTTGGTGCTCTTGTGTACTATGATGGTAGGTAAAATGTATGTGGTGCTTGCTTATTGTTATTGTAGAAAAGTGATAAAACTGTCCATTGAAAATGGTGCTTATTTTGATTCAGAATATTGTAGTTTTGCATAAATCTGAAGTAAGTAATGTCTGATATTTCTAAAGTTTTGAAAATGTTATTCTTTCTGCAAATTATTATTATTGTTATCTTTACTAGCTACAAGACATTTTTCTTCAATGAAAAAAAGAAAATTCTTAATTGATTGTTAATATAAAATATTTTTTAACCTACTAAGTAAGGAAACAGGAATTAAAATAAAAAAAACTATGGATGTAGTACACAGTATTAAATAAAGCAGAGGGGAAAAAATGCTGAATCATTGGTGATACTTTTACTAAAAGCTAACTGCATGCACTTTTGAATATTTTCTCCCCATGTGTGGGAACCCAAGGTATCAAAATTGCCATTGAGTGGTCACTTCACGTGAAATAGAAATTCAGCAAAACAGTCAACACTTTTTTAAAAGATGCATCCCGAACACGTTTTTATTCATTGATAATTTGAAAAATTAACAAAGTTGGTGGCAGCATTTTAGATTCTTGAGTCTGTAGCTGACTTAGATTATATTAGACGTGATTTTAAGTTGGTTTAACTAGATTTGTCTATCTTTTCGCACGCTTTCTAGCAGTGGAAAAAAATGATTTTAATTTGTACTTTTAAAAGAACTAGTGGCTCCCTTTAAAGAGTGGTTTTGTACATTTTATTCGCTTTGTCAAAGTAACATTTGAAATGTATACAAACAGCAACACGTGCAGGTAAAGGACAGGTGACTATGAAAAGTGTCTGGGTCAGATGTACTTCCAGGGAGCTCTAGGTGTTCTTTATACACTGCTGTATGGCTTGATATTATTTTAAGTAAACTGTGCACTTACCTGTTGACTGTCAATTAAAATTCATATCCCTAATTCTGCAATTTTTGTACATGTTGTGGATTCAAAACAGTTTCTAATTAGAAACAAGCAAACCCCTTGACATTATAAAAGAAAAATAAGTATGGTTAAGAATTGTGTAAGGCAGATAACATCTTATGTTTAGTAGAAGTTATGGAGGTTTTTATTGAGATAAATACTTTTTTTAGCATCACCTGATCTTTAACACATTTTGGTAACTAACTTCTCTCACTGTAGCGGTACTCAGCCTTCTGCCAAAGCAGAGAATAGAAATGTTTGATGAATGTAAAAATTAAATTTGTTTGTCATAAAATTTTTTGCATTAATAGTTATTTCTGTGTTTTTTTTATCATTGTCCCCTCTGATTTTTGCCAAACACAAAAGGATAAACCGCTGGCTGATATGATTAAAAGAATTTTCCTAATTAACTGCCAATGAACAGTCATATTTGAAAATATGAACTATAAATACGGTTATTTTAAAAATAAATGAAATCTCTGCAGCTTCTTTGTCTTGTCTTTGTGCACTGGTCATGCAATGCCAAAGTTTTTCTGATGGCAGTTAACTCCTTTCAGGCCAACACGACGATGCAAGGATGAATCTCGCATTAGCCATAACAGCAGTTCGGTTGGGAGGATGTTTGCTGAACCATATGGAGGTGAAAAGTCTGGTAAAATCAAAAAATGCCGATGGTAAAGAGGTGGTCAGCGGGGCGTGTGTTCTGGATCGATTGACAGGTATCACGTGGCGTGCGCCTAGTGTACTTTTTCATTCATTAAGAAAGACGTCTTTCATGTACTCCCCCCCCCATTCTTGCACTACGTTATCGGTTTTGTGCTTTTCCGCTCACCTTTTGACTTATTCTCCTGCTGCCATTCAACTGTCAGAAAGTTTGCTACGGCAGAACAAAGAGGATTTTTTAGACCTCTCTGCGTTCTTTATACCCCGCTATACACACAAGCTGATTGGCGGACAGTCTTGCTTTTACTCTCAAATAAATGCAGGAACTGCAGTATTTGATTTTTACTTTTTAAAGGATTTTGGCAGAATCATTAAAAGTAATTATTACATTCAGCTTGGCCTTCATATTTTCCTGAAAAACAGCCTCCTCGGCAGCGGGCTAACTTTAGCTGTATGACAAACTTTGATGCAGAGACGGGTAAAAGTAAATGTGATATTGTTATTAGGTAGCTGAGCAGGGAACTCTGGAAATTTTGTTCCTCCCTTCAATTAAAAAACACAAGTAAAATGAAAATATCTGTTGAATCTCAAAATCTGTTTACAAGTTTAGTAGTCAGTGCCAGTCAGATGCAATGAGGTGATAGCTGAAGCAAGTCCTACATCATACCTGTGATTTTATAGTGAAGAGACGCATCTAAGTAAAACAAAATGGATCTTTGTCGACACTGGTATCAAGAGATTTCAGGTTCCAAACCAAATACAATTTGTCACTATGCACTTGCAACAAATTAATGAAATGCTATAAAATAAATGTGATTAAATATAGATTATTAATACAGTTGACATATTTCTCCTTTTGACTCTTCAAATAGAGAAAATAAAAATTTAAGTTTTTTTTTGAATGCTTGGCATTTTGTTAGTTTGATCTTTTACCTTAGGTTTCTATGAAATGTTCAGCAAATAATTCCAGTATGAAATGTGGTGCACAATTTGGCTACGGTAGTTTAGCTGTTGGAATTTTTTGTTATTGAAATTTCATTTGTTAAAATGTAGATAAATGAAGTCTTGCTTTCATTATGAGAATCATTGTTGGCAGTAACACATTAAGGACATATGAACTATTCTAATATAAACTGTCCCCCCTTTTTATAGGAATGTTTAAAAATTCACTTTATAACTGAATAGTTTTAAACTGACCAATACAGTGTAATGCAGATAAATGAAATTAATCACTAGCATTCCACTTTTTGATTAACATAACAGTTTAAGTCTCTGCTCTTACATAGTTTAACTCTGTAAGTATGTCTTTAGCAAGACTTGGTAATGTCTGCATATTAAAATTTGGTACCTTGGAATAACTATGATAAATAAACATGTTAAAGCTTCCAGTAAAGTCCAGTACTTTCTTTGTTATTAGGTAAAGAGTTGAAGATTAGTGCAAAATGCGTCATCAATGCAACAGGTCCGTACACTGATCAGATCCGAGTTATGTCTAATCCAAGCATGAAAAAAATATGCCAGCCTAGCTCTGGTGTTCATGTAGTGTTGCCAGACTATTACAGGTGAGTTGTATTAGGTTATTTTGTTTGTTTGTTTTAAACATCTGAGTTATCTACATGCTGTAATTATATAAAATTGACTAACAGCTTTGTTCATAGGGCCAAATTTGTATCACCAATATTACTTGTTAATTTTGTTAACACGCTACTGCATTAAATATCAAATTTATCTGTTGGATGGATGTTCCATCCACAGAATATCAGCTCTCCTGTAATATGAGGATGACGTTTGAATGATAGCGACTTTGTTTATATCAAGATGTCTTCATGGCACACGTATGCAATAAGAACCTTGATGATAGTAAGTCAATCTGAATTAATTGAATCAAATAACATTTATCATTGAACAAAATCTAGTTAACAAGAATTAAATTTTTTTTGTTTTCATTTCAGTCCAGAAAAAATGGGTTTACTGGATCCTTCTACTAGTGATGGAAGAGTGATATTTTTTCTTCCTTGGTTTAAAGTCACTCTGGCAGGTAAGTCATAGTCTGCCAGATTAAGACTAGAAGCTGGACAGTCTCTCTCCTTCCCTCCCTCCCTGTCTTTGTCCTCTGCTGAAGGATCATAGATAGAACTGAAACAGGGAGAAATAATTGTGCAGCTAAATGAACAAATTTCAGGAGCAGACAATTTGTTGACAGGTGACATCAAGTATTATCTTAGAAAAAAGAAATGGTATCCATATTCTGTGTAAAAGGCTGATACAGAGAACATTTATACTGTTACTAAAGAGCTGCATAAAACTACTCTTTTGTTGCTTTTCCTTAAATATTTGAAAGGAATTGTGCAATGGCAGCTGAAATCTATGAAGGGTTTTTCTTTTGAGCAAGATATATAGATTTAATATTTTCCTCAGTGGTTAATTTAAAATTAATGACCACGATACACATATTGGAATGATTTTTATTTTTAATAACTTCTTTGACTGATTTATTTATTTTAACTAAGAGGCAGTTAGGAGATTCTCTATCTTTTATTTTTGTCTGGTTGTGGGAATTTCAGTTAACTGCTTAGACATATATATACAGGTGCATCTCAAAAAATTAGAATATCGTGGAAGAGTTCAATATTTTTTGTCAGTTATTTCAGAAAGTGACAATTGTATATATTCTAGACTCATTACATGTAAACTAAAATGTTTCAAGCATTTTTTAATTTTAATTTTGATAATTACGGCCTACAGCTAAAAAAACGTATCTGAAAATATTAGAATATTCCATTTTGAGTTTGAGTGAATCACTATTTATGCAGTATAAATACCATGAATATCTCAGTCTGGTTCAGTACACACAACCACAATCATGGGGAAGACTGCTGACTTGACAGTTGTCCAGAAGACACTCATTGACACCCTCCACAAGGAGGGTAAGACACAGAAGGTCATTGCTGAAAGGGCTGGCTGTTTGCAGAGTGCTGTATCAAAGTACATTCATGGATAGTTGACTGGAAGGGAAAAGTGTGGTAGGAAAAGGTGCACAAGCAAGAGGGATGACCGCAGCCTTGAGAGGATTGTCAAGCAAAGCCGATTCAAGAACTTGGGGGAACTTCACAAGGAGTGGACTGACGCTGGAGTCAGTGCATCAAGAGCCACCATACACAGACATGTCCAGGAAATGGGCTACTTGTGTCATATTCCTAGTGTCAAGCCACTCCTGAACCAGAGACAAAGTCAGAAGCGTCTTACCTGGGCTAAGGAGAAAAAGAACTGGACCGTTGCTCAGTAGTCCAAAGTCCTCTTTTCAGATGAAAGCAAATTTTGCATTTCATTTGGAAATCAAGGTCCCACAGTCTGGAGGAAGAGTGGAGAGGCACAGAATCCATGTTGCTTGAAGTCCAGTGTGAAATTTCCATGGTCAGTGATGATTTGGGGTGCCATGTCATTTGCTGATGTTGGTCCACTGTGTTTTATCAAGTCCAAAGTCAACACAGCCATCTACCAGGAGATTTTAGAGCACTTCATGCTTCTGTTTGCTGACAAGCTTTATGGAGCTGCTGATTTCCTTTTCCAGCAGGACTTGGCACCTGCCCACAGTGCCAAATCTACTAGTAAATGGTTTGCTGACCATGGTATTACTGTGCTTGATTGGCCAACATGGGGTATTGTCAAGAGGAAGATGAGAGACACCAGACCAAACAATACAGACATAGCTGAAGGAGGCTATCAAAGCAACCTGGGCTTCCATAACACCTCAGCGGTGCCACAGGCTGATTGCCTCCATGCCACGCTGCATTGATGCAGTGATTCATGCAAAAGGAGCCCCGACCAAGTATTGAGTGCATAAATGAACATACTTTTCAGAAGTTCGACATTTCTATATTATAAATCTTTTCTTTTTTTATTGATCTTATGAAATATTCTAATATTTTGAGATGGTGGATTTTTGATTTTCATGAGCTGTAAGCTGTAATCATCAAAATTAAAACAAAAAAAGGCTTGAAATATTTCACTTTATGTGTAATGAATCTAGAATATATATGAAAGTTTCACTGTTTGAATTAAATTATGGAAAAAAATGAACTCTTCTATGATATTCTAATTTTTTTGAGATGCATCTGTACACACACACACACACACACACACACACACTTTTTTGTTGATTTTTAAAAAAAAATAAGTTTGAAAATTTCTGTAAAGATTTGAAATATCATGAAAGCTGTCCTAATGCTTAAGTAGCATTTGATTTTGTCAGACATTTTATAAAATTCATGGATAGATTGTTGTAACTTCTACTGTTGCACGTGACTGTTAAGAGATTAATGTATAATAGCTTTTTTTGACACACGTTTTTATTAGAAATGAGTGCTTAGAAGCAAAAATATTTAAACCCCAAACATACTTGTAAACAGCAAAATATTCATTTATTGATTTGCCCTGGTTTCTGGTTTTTTTTTTAGGTACAACAGATACTGCTTGTGCCTTGACAGATTTTCCTGAACCATCAGAAAAAGAGATTCAGTTTATCTTGAAGGAAGTTCGGAACTACTTAAGCTCAGATGTTCAAGGTGGGAGTCTATTGTTTCGCTGCTGTTTATTATGTGTAGGCAAGCTTTTGTTTCTTTGTTTATTTAGAAATTCTTCTCTGATCTCATTTTTCAGAGAGCTAATATTGCAATGTGCATAAACCATTAGTGTTAATTTTCCTTATTTAAACAAATAAAAATATGATATACTAGTTCACTTCGCACCGCGGCCACTACTGATAGAAGGCTGTGAAGAATTCCTCATGGTGACTTAACACGATAAGTTCTTATTGGTGTCTACAGAAATCCATGAAAGAAGTTGAAAGTATTATGCTAAAGCACTATATTTTACCATAGCCACTGGGGCAGAGTACCACTGTACCAAGTGGGCTGGCATTCTCTGTAATTTCTTTCTTGTCACTGATTAAGGGTGATTGTTTTACTTTGACACTTTCTATTAGAGTTTTGGAAATTTCCAAAGATTTTTTTTGTTTGTCCGCTTGCTTGGCAAATGCTAAATTTTTACATGTTTGCGCTCAAGTAGCCTGTGAAAGTTCTGGAACCTTGACTTTTTTAGGAGTGGGAACCCTTTCCATTTCCAGACTGGAAAACACACTGCTAATTTTTAGAGGAATCCCAGCCTCTAACTTTAGTTAACTCTGCCCACTAAACATTTCTGTGCTGCGCCAAGACGTGTTATGCTTGGTCTCTTAGAATTCCTCCTGACAGATAGGCAGCCATGTACTACGTTCAGCTAGGAAGTCTGTTAAGCAGGTAAAGAGAGCTAATTTAATAGCTAACCAGCGTTACATAAATAAAGCATGGGGAAAACAGAAACCAGCTTGTGTGTTCTTCAGATTGTAATTTCAATAGTGAATGCTTTTATTTTTGTTTTTTTTCCATTGTTACTTGATAAGTAAGGAGAGGCGACGTTCTCTCTGCCTGGAGTGGAATACGTCCTTTGGTAGTGGATCCAAACAAGATAGACACACAGTCCATGGCTCGCAACCACATCATTGAGGTGGCTGAGGATAATCTCATTACAATAGCAGGTCAGTTGACAGTACATAAACTATTGCAGCTCCGTGCACAGTACAGCAATCATAGTTTCTCATTGTACCATAAAGTAAAAGTACTGTATGGGTTCTAGTTTCTATCTGGCCGTTTATTGGAACTTAGTACAATTTTTAAGTTTGGGATAGGGGATTAAAAAAAGTCTAAATCTGCTGAAAACTGAGAATGAAACCCAAATCATCTTATGATTGGCTGCATTCATTGCATTGCTTTATAAGAGCTAAACTACATGAGATTATCTCCAGATGGCAATACAAGCTAAGTAACACAACATACATGGCAGACAGACAGCATAGGTCTGTGTGTAATGAAAGAATGACATTAAAATACTATCAAAGTAGTTTTACTCATTGTGGTTTTGTTAGTGCTGCTCAGGAAGAACAAAATCATACAACATGCAATTGGGAAAGTTCTGTGGTGAGAGGCGGAAATAAAGACCAAAAGAGAAAATGAAATGCAAATGGACATAAATAAACTGCATTTTATTTTACAGTTTTAACAGTGTATCTAACTTTGATGAGTCACTGTTGTAGCTGTTTACCTTAACGTTGTATTTAGTTGCTTCTTTCGCTCATGAATCCTGGAAATGGTAGTTTATCATCTGAATTGGAAGCAATCTTCCATAACATGTCATCTTGAAACTTTTTTCTAATCACATCAAGAAACAACAAGGAATTTCTTTCAACCCTGATCCAGTAAAGGGGTGCATGATTCTGCCCACTTTCTCATGTGCCCGCCCTGTATGTCTGCCCTTCATTCACAATCCAGTTGGCCTCTCTCTCTCT
The DNA here is from genome assembly GCA_018389105.1 of Nautilus pompilius. NCBI lineage: Eukaryota > Metazoa > Mollusca > Cephalopoda > Nautilida > Nautilidae > Nautilus > Nautilus pompilius. Next base: position 2,860,430 of record JACATO010000308.1, on the reverse strand, counting down.
CTCGGATGTACAAACATCTAGACATTTTCTAAGCTGGCTGCTCAAAATGTATCCAACTGATTAAATTAATTAAAAAAACATTAAGAAGTCATGGAATGACTCAGATATCACAAATAATTTAGCAAACAGTTGAGTAATCCAAACGAAAAGGAAATGTCTGAAAAAAGAAAGGAAAATTCAATTTATAGTGCAGAAATTAAAAAAAATGTAGAGTAAAATCACCTGTCACAAAGGTGTCAATACTGATTAAATTTGTTGAATCTTCCCACCGTCATTACTTCTGCTAAGTCTGTTTTCATCACTCGAATAAGCCTCAGTGGATGGCACAGAATTATAGTTATGGTTGCTGCTACAGATGCTTTCATCTTTGCTCTAGTGGTGTCCATCCATGTGTTGTCAGCTTTGCCTGTCGCTCTCTGGGTTTTTGTGTAGCATAGCGGTTAGACTCCTCAATCATGTGGTGGAAGAAATTTTCCAGTATCAGCTCAGAAGAAATCTACTGGCCTTGCCTTATCAAGACATCAGTCTTCAGGTTGGCACACTGAAAATGCTGGTATGTTGATCAGCCAAGATGACTTGAACTCCATTTGATGACTTCGCTTTTCTTGGCACTGTTGTTACTCCAACTTCAATGCATTCTTCAAGGTTTCTTCATTGTTAGTTGGCCAGCAGCTGGATGATGAGAGATTTGAGCTATGAAAACTCGAGACCACTAGAAGGAAAGGATTCACTGTTGGATTTCATCATGTATCAAGTAAATAAAAAAAAGAAAGGTAATGCATATGGTTTACGCTTAGTATTTTCACTTGTAAAATTACCTCCCAGGAAAACAAAGCAATTTAAATAGCCAGAGAAAGTTATAATGTGGACCAGCATTCTTCTATACATACTTTTTATAGTATAGCTGGAAATGGTGATAGTTAAATGACTTAGCAATGCCTGACTGTTTTCAGCCAACTTGAATGGGAAAGGATTAACTGACTGACTTCGGGATACATCAGCCAGTTGTACTAAGCTACTAGTGTAATCACCCAGAATCACTGCAATGTTTGAGTTGAAGCCATTTTTCATATGCTTGCTCAGTCTTTTTTACAGATTTAGTCCTTTGTGCCATAAACAAGTCCAAAACACATTTTCATTGGGCATAGTGACCCCTTTGTTTTACAGCCAGGAGAGAACTGTTTTCATTCAGCCAACCATTTAGGCTTATTCTGCCTAAAACTGCTGCAGGAATTGATGAAACGGTTAAGATATTGAGCATGACTTTCATTTGCTTTTCACATCCATTCTCTTTTCTTTCTTTTTTTAAATGGTTTTTCTCGCTGGAGTTGTGCAGAGCCACATTACTTGGTCTGTTCAAACAGACAGCTGTCTCATTCAGGTTTCCAGTATCAGCAGTGATGTATCAGTGGATTGTTTTCACCTTTTCTTTCTGCTGTTTAGGCAATCTTTGCGCAACATTTGTTGCCGTTCAGATTTGCACGAAGATCTCTGTAGCCAGCAGAGATAAAAAATTTGCCATGCTTCACATTTCATCTGTTCTCCCATGATTTGTATGCCAGGATCATGATGTTAGGAAAACCAGCCTCCAGCATCTCAAAGTTTTTGATCCCTCCATGGTAGGTGCTTTCTCGTCATACGCAGGTTTTTGGTTATCTTTCCCTTGTCTGCTTGTATCCCTCTCGGAATCTTTTTCTCTCTCATCAGATTTTCTTGCTGCCTCACTAATTGTTGTGGGTTTTGCATAGTTTGTATCTAACTTGATCTGTAGCTCTCCATCTTTTGCACTCTTGACTCTTGATTTTAACTCTTTTATGGAAATGATATGCAGCGATTGCTACAAGAATCTCAAATGAATGAATAAACATGTCAGAAAGAATTGGTGATGTAACAAATTATTTTAAGTATTATCAAACAAGGTGATATCCCATGAATGCTATGGGAACACACTGTAAGCATGTAGGTAGCGAGGTGCATCAGCAAACAATAGGTAGATATTATGAATAAACAATCTGTTTTTTACTAGCACAGACAATTCATTGGTAAATAAAACTTTGAAGTAGGTTACCACTGAGTTAGCTGATTTTCATTAGTATCTGTAAATGCAGTAATCAAGGGTTATTAGAGCTACAGAATAATTTCTTTGATAAACTATATTCATTTGCTAAAATATTCCTAAAGAAGGTGGTGGGTATTTCTATGAATGCAGACAAATTGGAATTTTTAATAGCTTTTTGGGTCTGAAGAGGGAGGTGGTCAATATTGCATTGATTTTTGCATATAGAAAAAGAAAAAGAAGCTACAGGTGGCTGTGATGTACAGTTTACTACTACTGAGGCAGTAATTATGCATCAAACAGAGATACCTGGGAAGAAGTTGACACCGAGACCAGCAAGAAGGGCTTCCTCAGGTGCTGCCCTTCCAATGCCATGGATGGAACCTAAGATAACATCCTGTGGTCTGAGCCAATAGAAGCATCAGTGGGTGACAACAACAATATCTACTAAAACACAACTGCTACCATGACTGATAAACAGTTCTTGCAGTGGAGGGAAGAAGACAGCGGGGATGATTTTGATGGGTTTTAATCTAGATGCACATCATATCAATGCATGTCACTTATCCTGTATTATATTTATAAATTTCATCAAATTTCAATAAAATTGTAAGTTACTTTTGTTTTTGTGGTTAAATTCTACAGAGTTTCATTCAGTATGAACTCCTTGTTCTGTTTCTACCCATTTCATTGCCAATATCAGTGATACTCAACCCAGTGTCATTCAATGCCCATATCCCAAAAAGCACACAAAACAAGACACGAATAACTATCTTTTATTGATATTCAGTCAAATTTCTCCATGGGATTTTCTAATATATATGTATGTATTATCACTTGCTCGTCTGTCACTGGCGAAGGCCCCAGCGGTCTGGAAAAAATAGTCTGTGGCATCTGTTATCTTGTATAATACGCATCCAATTTTTAAAGGGTAAATTTTCTTTTAAAAAGATGTGTATAATACACGGTGGAAAAGAGTTTCGGAAACAGGTCTGAAGATTCTTGTGAAGATCAATCTATTTCAACTGCTAAAACTAATTAATCTCAATATCAAATAAATTTTAGTTTCATTGAAAATCCTAAGTGTATCTATGTTGTTTAGGCTTGAAATCTGTATTTAAGAAAAGGATATTAATATATTAGAATGAATTCAGCATAGATTTGCTGGAATGTTACCAGGTTGAAAAAAAAATTTGGAATATGCTGAACATCTAAAAAAAAATAATACTTAACTAATTCAAACTTTGGTAGGGCTTTGGAAATGAATAAGGGCTCTGTGAGTGTGACCAGTAACAGATTTTTACTCTTCACGGTTACCAATACTAGAGGGCATGTTTACAAGTCTGCTAAGATTTTGGCACAGTTTGTAGTAAGAGAATAATTGTAAATGACTAGCAAATATATTTAATGGTTAAAAATGGTGTTGATAAATATTTCTTCCTTTACCATACTAAAAGAAGTTGTAATAAAAGATGTGTATACCTGTGTGTTTGAAGTGGGATGCCAGTGCATCAGTAAACTTTGTTAATTTCCATGCCAGGTGGGAAATGGACAACTTACCGACATATGGCTGAAGAAACCGTTGATAAGGCTATAGAAGTGTGTGGATTGAAGCCTATATCTGACTGCCAGACTAAAGGTCTGCTGTTGGATGGTGCTGATGGGTGGTCACCAACACAGTTTATCAGACTTGTTCAAGATTTTGGATTGGAAAATGAGGTGTGTGCTATATTTAAAATTTATTGTTTGTCCAAGAGTCTAGCTAGTTAAGAAACAAACCTCTTGAAATATTGTACAAGGACTTCTATGTTCGATTATCCTTTAGTTTTGTTTTAGGTAGATATATGTATGCATAGGCCTGGCTTATTATCACTGAATCTTAATAATAAAACTCTCCTTTCCACTTCATGAATTAAGAAAATATCTGTCTATTTGTTTATAACAAGCCCCTCACGAGCCAGGTAGTCACCTTCTCATTGGTACAAAAACCCAGCGTCATTGTGAAAAAAATAGTTTTTTATGTTTTGTTTGAGAATTTCCCTGGGCAGAGAGAAGCCATTTGCTGCCCTCTATTTTATTCTCAGTGCATCACATGAGAAATTATTGAAAAATCTCTTTCTCCAACTTCGTGGGTAGAAACTCTAGTGAAGCATTAATAATGTCTGGTAAAACAGAAGATGTACCTCGAAGTACTACGCGATTAGTCCCACAGCAGTGCTGCTGAAATTTAAGGAAGAGCTCAAGGTGGACAGTCAGATAAGCAGCTTTCCTACCGATGATAGAGCTAAAAGCTTTATCAGTTCGTTGAAGCAGGAGGCGGCGCACAGCGGGAGTCCGAGTTAATCATGTGTGCTGCCTGCTTTCCATGCTGCATTGCCTCGGGACTATATCTGCATACTTTAGTATACATTTATACTGCATACTACTGAAAACTCAAATGCCTTTAACCTTTTCATTATTTTTTCAATTTTCGTTCCAAAAGACGTTTTGAACTCTGTGAGATGTGATATGTTCAAACATCACCATTTCGAATGCTTCTGCAATGACGACCTAGGGAATGTCAACAACCCCATGGTAAAGAGTGACTACCTGGCTCGTGAGGGGTGTGTTAAAAAAGATCATTTACATAGATAAACAAGTTAACTGCATAGACTGTAAAGAGCATAAATTATAACTAATTATTTTAGCTAAAGTTTTAGTAGCTTTGTTTTCCTAAGTATATTCTTTGCACCACATGCTTAAGTTTGGAGTGACAGATTTCTGAAAATTCCAACTGATGTAATTTCTATTACAAAATACAATTTCAAATGTTAGGTTGGATAAACATGTACTTTACTCCAAATGTCCCAAGATTGTTCTTAAACTTTTCAGAAACAATTTTTGTAATAATATATAATTTGTTTAAAAGAAATCTGTTAACTGAACCCATGACCAAGATTTAGTGGACACATTATTACTGTATTTTCTCATTTTAACCATGCAGGTTGCTCAGCATCTTTCTAACACATATGGTGACAAGGCTTTCAAGGTGGCACAAATGGCAAGAATGACAGGGAAAAGGTGGCCGGTTGTTGGCCATCGATTGCATGATGAATATCCATACATAGAAGCTGAGGTAATGGCCTGTAATTATATAGCAAACGTAATGTTGAGTTTTTTTTTAGCGAGTAATACTCTTGTTCGCTTTCTGAGTAAATTCTGTTAGGAGAGAACCATGGAAATCTGAAGTTATGGACATGTAACAATGACCAGCCTGGATTCCAAAGCAATTCTCTCATGGGACATCTCTCCTCTGACAGCAGTAGATGAGGCTTCTAACTGACATATGTCTGGTGAGAGTACATTAAAAAATAACCAGGCCTTAAAAGTGAACTAACTAGTTTCAACTTCAAATTCAGCATTTCTACTTAAGAAAATTTTCTTTTATAATAATTTGTTTTCAAAACATCAAAGCATCTCACATTTTCTACATTTTACATTTCCTTTTGGATTAACTGCTGATTAGTAGACACACAATGTTAAAATTCCAGAAGATTTTTTTTTTTTGGAAAATTTAATTTGTTAGCATATAGTAGATAATTTTATTGTTTGGTTTTATTCTGTTAATAATATGCAAACCTGACTAATTCACTATCCATAATTTTACTCATTGTTAGTCTTTACTTCCAGCTACCACAGTATATACGCAGGTTCCACTAAAAATGTATATCCTCGCTTCTTGTGTCAGCATATATCGGCGATAACTCTTTCAGGTCAGATATGCCACAAAAGAATATGCATGCACAGCTGTTGACATACTGGCTCGTCGTACTCGCTTGTCTTTCTGTAATGCCACTGCAGCAGATGAGGCCTTGCCAAAAATAGTGGAAATCCTTGCTGCGGAATTCAAATGGGATAAAAAGAAGCAGAAGGTAAGTGGATTATCAGTGATGTCAATCTCATGCATCTGATTATGTTCAGGTAGTTGCTTTTTATAGTTTTCTACTGGTGACTAATGGGTAGTATTAATTGTATAAATTTTATACAACAGTGTCATTCATTGTTGTTGCTGTTATGTATCCCAATTTAATCTAATAAACACTGTTCATATTTACACCTGGAGTATTAGCCAGGCAACTGAGAACTACAGCTAGCTTGATGAATGTTGACTTTGGTTTGTCCTAACAGCAGGATCTATGAGAATTATTATTAAAAGAAATTGTTGTTATTAGTTTATGTGGACATGACTTTGTATTATTGTAATATGTCAGGTATGTTGCAGCACTACTATAGTGTTTTACCTTAACTACTGGGAAGTCATTTCTATCTGCCTTGTTAGAATCAGCATTTTATGCTTAATTCTGGTAATTCTGCTTCAGTAATCAATGTATCCAGTGTTTGCACATAGGTAAAGATGTAGATATGTATAGAAAGCTAAGCTAAGATTGTCAACCATTAAATTATTTGCATCTTAATGAAATTACGAACCAAAATATTGACAAAAAACGATGATAATTCTTGTTTATTATCAAAATTAAGTTACCTGAATATATATTATAGTAAAAGCAAAAACAAAAAGGTTTTGTGTACTGTAATTAACTTTACCTGTACATGGTGGGTGACCAAAATTATAAATGTTAATGAGCTAGCCAGGTGTGTAGTATACTATGAAACAAGCTTTACCCTACAATGGATGTTTGAGAAAACTGTTACAAAAATTGATATTTATTGACAGATAATGTTGGAAGCAAGACAGAGGATGACAAAATTGACTTTAACAATACCAAGAAAAGTATTATTATAAAACATTTAAAATACAGAAAAGAAAATTTTTTCATCCATATTTTGAGGAATTTTGGTATTGTTGTGAAACAGGGATATGCAATGATTGCATTGTTTTTTTTGTAAAATGATGAATAGATAAAATAATTCTTTATATGTATATTTGTATTTCTAAAAATATCTGACAAATTTAAGAAAATATTTTCAATAATTATTATATAACAGTTGCAAACTTTAGGTGCATAAAACAGTTTTCATATATTCAATTACTTGTAGGTTCCAACGAAACAAGGAAGATTAATTGTTGTTATTATTGTTAAGTCAAATTTATGAATGCAGAAATAATTATTTATTCACATTTGGAATTCTAACTAAATGAACTGGATTGGATGAGTGGCATTTTCAATACTTAGTTATAATAACAATGGTTTAACCCAATGCGTTTTTAAAAATGAGAGGAAATAGTGTATACAAAATGTCTATGACATTTACTTTTCAACTGAATCACAGCTTTTTTTTCAACACTTTTCATGGTGGACTCCATTTGAAATGGCTACTGTGCTACCACCTATGGAATAATGTTGATACTCTGCTGTTAATGAGTAGAGGCAGCGTTTACATATTTTCTGCGAGCAAAATCAAATGTTTTGGATTTTCCTGTAAGTAATTAGGGCTCAAAACTTTCAGGACAGCTTTTGTAGCAAACTGCTGCCCCATCTGTGGTGTTTGATTTGGAGATTATATACCATTGGTTGGAAACTGCACATTTCACCTGCACTAATTTATGCCTGACTCTCCTTGGTTTAAAACACTCAGGTGAAGGTTTGGTGCATCTTAGCTAAAAACTGGAGACAAGCTACTTTGAGTTAATAACTTTTTAAAGGGAAGAAGATGCTGCACCAAAATCTGCCCAAGGTAAAGTTATTTTGATTAGAATTCTACTTGTTTTATTATATTAAGTTTCCTAAATAATTTTACAATCATACTTGTAATTCATTTGTGAACAAATTTTAAATTTATCTGTAAGCTCAATAAACAAAACTTTGTCACCGGGTTAAAATATGTACAGGCATGTACTTTTTTGTTTTTGTTTTTGTTTTTTAAGCAACCTTGGCCTTTTTCTGGTGTTGCATGTCTCTCTGTAAACATTGTGAATCTGTCATGTTATTTTCAGATAAAAGTTCAAATATGATGTTCTCTGTTAGAGCTGCTGTTTCTTACCTAATAAAATCTCAAGGATTTCTTAGCCCTCTGCACCCTGCTACTCAACACAGGTAGCGCCATCGCAGCACCTTTCTCATTAATATAACTCTTGTAACAACAGATATCCTATTCAGACTCTCTTAATTAAAGATTTGGTTATATGTGTTTTTTGTTTTCTTCAGGAAAACATGGAGCATGCAAAGCGTTTTCTTCGTAGAGAGATGGGCTTAGAGCTGCGGATAGCATCCGAGAATGTACCAATCAACTTCTCTAAGGAAGAAATTAATGAGTATGCTAGCCAATTTAAAACTTTGGATTATGACAACAAGGGTTATGTCACAATCAATGACCTTCGAAAGCACTTCAAGGTAAATTTGGGGAATTAAATACTCTTGTGCATAGAATTTGAATCAAAAGGGCAGACATTCCAATTTAAAAGCTGCTATGAAAAATACTCTCCAAATATAAGATTGTTTTCCTCTCTCTAAAAGTACAGACAGATTAAAATCTCATGAAAAGAATAAGTATATTATTATTACTTAAGTATATTGTTAGTTTACAGAGGTCACCACCACTGTAATGAATGTACATTTTAAGAAATGCACTTGTATCATATGTTCAAAATAACATCGTAGACTGATATTTCCCCAGTTATCAACTATTATTACCCTGATAGCTAAAAGTAAAATATCAAGTGATGTTGCAAATAATCAAGTTACCCAAGGATCTGTATTGGCATCCCATATTTCAGTGTTAATCTATAAGCAAAGTAAAAACAAACAGTTAATGAAATTTATAAACTGGAATTTAACAGATTTTGGGAAAATGTTTAAATAAGCATATGATGATCAAAATTATGGGTAATTTTGTATTAAAAAAATTGTTTCATTTTATTATTATTAGTTATCTTTGTTCCACAAGAATGACCGATCTAGACTAAATATCAATTAGTAGCCAGCCAGTTTTTTTACATGTAACTTTCACAGGTGGAATGTTGTACAGTATTGGAAATAATTATGAAAAAACACAGGATATTCACAAATGAATAATTGCATCTGAGAGATGTATACAGTAAACCCCCGTCATATCGCGGTTCAGTTTTAGCGGTCCCACTATTTCGTGGTTTTTTCTGTAAGACCTATTAATTTTCATATTGCGTATGTTTTCGCAATTTCGCAGCATTCCATAGCATTGTTTATGAGTTTAAATCTCCGCTGATTGGCTGTTCTGTTTTAGAAGCATCTCGCTGCTTCACATCTCGCAGGGAGAGAAGCTGTTCACCTTGCTGTTTTATTGATAACCCCAAGGATGCCACCCAAATGCCCATCATCTAAGGCTTCTGGTGAGCCAAAGAAGAGAAAGTTCTTGACGATTCAGGAGAAGGTGGAACTTCTCGATATGATAAAGGAAGGGCAGAGTTACGCTGCCATAGCCCGCCATTACGGTATGAATGAGTCAACAGTTCGCTCTGCATCAATGAAGGTGCAAAACGAGTTGTTTCTATCCGCAATAAAAGCATCGTCAGGATGGAAACTGCCTTGGCTTTTTGGATCCAAGATTGCCGAAAGAAAAACATCACTTTGGATGGTAACACCATCAGGACCAAGGCGAAGAAGCTGTACGACACTTTTGCTGATCAAAGAGGTTCTGAAGAAGATTTTTGTGTTTTCCATTGCTCTTGCTTTCTCTCAATATCTTTTATGTGTTTAAATGTGTTTCTATTGTTTTAAAAGTGTGTTTAAAGAACTTAAAATGCATTTAAAAGTACCGTAAAAGTTATAAAAACATGCCTAAGGTGTATTTAAATAGGGTATTTCTATTTCGCGGATTTTCACTTATGGGTCTGGAACGTAACCCCCTCAATGGAGGAGGGACTACTGTATAATGCATTATTACAGAAAATACAAAATAAATATGTTTACAGTGCAAAAAACATTTACTTTGAGAGACATTTTCTTTATATATAGCAGGACACTTTCCTTTCTTTTCATGCTCCCATGCAGGTTATCAATGTATGGCTGTGGTATGTTGTTTCAAATATCCTGTAGAACTTCCCACAATTTATCCAGGGTGTTTGGTTGCCGTTTGACTTTCTCAGTAGCCACAAAATTCTGTAATGTTCATATTAGGACTTTCTGAGTGTTCCACCAGATAGTTTTTCACTACATTGGCTGTATGATTGGGGTCATTGTCATGTTGAAAGATGAATTCTTGCCAAATGAATTGTCTTTCTGAAGGAGTGGCAGGATGGCCGAGTACCATACTTGTTGGTAGTCAGTATATTTTAGATTTTATGCAAATCTCCAACATTCTTGGCTGATTAATCCATCCACATGCTTCACTGTAGCTGTTGAACACTGACTGTGATACTGCTTTCTGGTTTTCCTTCAGATAAACTGCCATTGATTTTTTGCCAAACAGTCAAACCTTGGACTCTGTAAAGAGCACCTTCTTCCAGGATTGATTTCTGCTTCAGACCTTGTTGTTTGGTTGCCTCTCTTAGCAAAGGTTTTTGAGCAGCTACTCATCCATTGGAACCACTTCACGTTATGTGTATTTTACTATTCTTGAAGAAACGTTAACACTTGTACTTACAGCGCGTCATTTGCAAGATCTGTATTGGCTCGGTGTCAGTTACATAGAGAACACAGCTTGAGGTACTTGACATCATTTTTTGAGAGTTTGGACTTTGTTCCTCAACTGCATCTATTGTTAACAGCACCCGTTTTGTGTACTTTCCTCCTTAAGCGTGAAGTCAACTGCAATCTGCTGTGTATCTTAGCCTTCACTGGCTAAGACTTTGATTTCTATAGGATTTTTATGTGGTATTTTCTTCCCAGGAGCCATAATATTCAATACACTACAAGGTTGCCACTGTCTCTACTTTAATAGATTTTCTGCAGGCTTGGCACAGTCTGATTGCTTCCATGACAACAAATCACATTGTACTATCAACTGTACTAGGAGGCATTTCATTTTTATACATGAGATGTGCTTCTATCACATGCGATTTTTCATTTTATCCCAAGATTTTCCTTTTTTGCCTTAATTATTTCCAGTACTCTACATTTTCTATGGAGGATTAAAAGAACAAAAGTAATCAATGATTATGCTGTAGATTTTGTATAGTAAATATTTAGTCAGTGTGTCATGCTTGGTTATAATTTTTCTTCCAGAAATCAGGAGAAATGGTTTCTGAAGATCAGCTTCGTGACATTCTTCATGAAGTTGATACAAATCGGAATGCTCAAGTAGATTTAGGAGAATTTTTGCAGGTATGTCAGAACTTTATGCATTTGCTAAATTAGCATTTCTTTTTCTTTTTAAAATTTTAAATACAAACTTGTAATTTTGTAGTTGTGAGGTATTTTCATCGTAAATTAGTCACAAGTAGGCCCTAAGTTGTCACAGTAACTTGGCTCTCAGATCAAAGTGCGAAAGATCCTATAATACAAATACATAGTGTGATTTTTAGTCAGAGTTGGCATAACAAGGCTTATTCTCACTCTTCATTAGCCAACTATGTGGGTATTCCCCAGTTTTTACCTGCATCTAAAAAATAGAAAGAAGAATTCTAGTAGGGATTTCCTTTCCAAAGTTGCAAGTGCTGGGCCCCTCATGGAAGATAGGTAGCAATCTTTAGTCTTGCAGATAACCATAACACTAGAAGTTATCTCCATTGTTGACACTGATGGATAACAACAGCAGACAGAGACATGGACAGCTGTAGAGACCATTTTAAAAAATGATACCTATGGTGTAATATTTGTGGTTATAAAATTGCTATTAATTTAAAAAAAAAAAATGGAAGTATACTTAGAAATATTGACCAGGGTTGGCTTCTAAAATTTTGAGGCTTCAGAAAAGGGCTCTTTTTGTTCACATGAACCACTGAAACTGAACAAGGGTTTGGTGAAACTTAAATCAGCTTTGATACTGTGAGAAAATTTGTTGTTTTAGGAAATGGCTGTTCCTTACCCCTAACTCTATGATGTGGAGTCCCAAACAGCTGGTCTCGATCTGACCCTCAACCAGTAGACTAACCAGTGCGCTGCTCTATCAGTGAACTAATAGATCAGTATTCAACTCAGTTATGCTGAAAAGCTCCATTAGATTTACAAAAAAAATCAGTGCACTTTTCCAAGGTAATGCAGGCACAGTACTGATTAAAAGTAATTATTAAATAGCTTCATGTATTGTTAATTTGTTGTTTCATCATCCTGTTGTTTTAAAAGCCATGTTTATTACTACTGCTGTTGATTTGGCAGTAAATTTTCAACACTGTTTTTGTGATTTCTCTTCTTTGGTACTGTATGTGAAAAGATGAGAACGAATTAAGAGATAACAGTATTCTTATAATGAGAAAAGCTTAAATAAGCAAAGATTTTGAGATTTAAATATCATGCTTTCTCTCTCTTTCTGTTAAGTTAATTGAGGTACAAATGCTAACTTGTTTTTTCCAATATTTAGGTACTTAGAACAGCTACCAAGACATTTTTAAAACATTTGTGACATTGCCTTTCTTTATGTTAAGCAAATGTAATGAAATATATTTTTTCTGATTACATAAAAATGTTTTCAAAGCGCCTTGTAGCAGAGATCCAGGAAATATCTCTTTTTAGAGGCAGTCATTTCACTTTCATGAAAAATAGAGATGTTCCATTTATTAAATATGGCCATTTTATTCATGAGTTTTCAGTGTCTTGAAAAGGTTAAGGAGAGAAATGTGAATGGAACTAGCAAGCTATTAATGTTTCCCATGTTTAATTTTTATTTTTTTTAAATGATGTTAAATATTGTTCTTCTAAGCTGTTTCTAAATATTGATAGTACTAACAGGAAACTAGAGGCCACAACTGTATTTACTTTTTTGTTAAAACTATTCCTTGTCTTTTCATAAAATTACCCAGCTAAGTTTGTGCAATATACAACTTCATAAATGTTCTTTTCTTTTGTTTATATCCTACATAAGAAGGGGCCAGGTTTTGATAAGATTTGGTTTACCTAGATTTGTATTCTGTTTTCCTATTTTGCTGTTTACTGTTTTCACAGGTTAACTCTCATTTTTATTGTTCTTATCATTTGAGCTGGTGTGGATTTTTACCAGTGTAGGAAGACAGCTTGATAGTCACCTAATGTACACCAGTCGTGTTGGTAGACTTCTAAAGAAATGAAAAGGAAAGAAAAAGCAGCTATTCAACAGAAAATAGACATTCATTTTATAGATATTTTAGTTTTAATTTATAAATGATTTAAATGCAGCCTTTATTTTTAGAGCAGATTTAATGAAATTTACTCTCTCCTTTCTTTTTTTTTCCAATTCTAATGCCAGACCGTGTCAACAATTAATTCGAGAAGGAAGATGGCTGACTACTGATGGATGCAGTTTCCAGGTGTTAATTCTGGAGAATATTTGTTATGTATTGTGAACTGTTAGCAGAGTTAGTTTGATACAGCAGATAATTTTAGTGTCAGTATGATAGTTAAACCATCAATAATGTGGAAATTGTGGTTGTCCTCATTTTAACTGTTAGTAGCTTTGTTTGTGCTAAATAAAGGCACCATCTGCTGCCAGGGAAGCAGTATGCAGCAGTCCCTTGTCAGCATAGCCATTATGTGATCATTGAACTGATGATAAACTCGGGTCTTTCTTATGTCAATCTGTAAACACTTCAGCTAGTAATTCACAGCTATTTCTGGAACATAAACACACGCACACAAAAAATCATATCTGTTTGATTTGTGGATCTTTTCCAAGGAAACAAACATTAATCTAGACATCACTACTACTATGAAGTCATCTGGTTATTTTCTTATAAGGTTATGGAAATTTTTACTAGTTTTTTAGATTTATACACACGATTTCTAAAATTAATGCCAATGACTAAGTTTACTTAACAGCTATGATATGGCTGGCCACTTGATGAAACAGCTAATTATAATTTTAAAGGTAGATTATGAAATTTGACAGTTTTTGCCAAGGGTAAAATGTTAGGAAAATAAGCTGCAATATATTAAAAAGAAAAGAAAAATAAACCCAAGTTTTAGTGCCACATCCTCAGAAAAGGAAAATGAAAAATGGTTAGGATGAATGGAACAGAATGTTAAATATTGAAATACACTCACCAGTTTAAACTAAAGGTGTAAAGGAATTAATTTTAGTAAATGTTCAAGCATAGCTTGCAATTGGAATAGAGCCACTTTAATAATGAGTACAGCCTGGCTACACAAATGATTTTATGGACAACTTTGTGCTATTTTATCTTTAATTTGTTGTTTTTCTAAGGGACAATTATTTTTAAAAAATGGTAGAAGAGGTTTTTCGCATTTCTCTAGGCAGCAATAGTTATTTGTGGCTGTTACTCAGTAAGATGGCCGAGGATAAAAACAAACAATTTTCTTTAAGAGCCTCTCATGTTTTGGTTTCACACGATGTTCTAATTGATCTGGACTGATAAAAAAAGTTTTTCCCCAATGGATTTGTGGAAAACAAAAGTCAGCTTGGCTCCATCAGTTAGTCTAAGTTGAAAATGAGATTTAATCTTCTCTTGGCATGGAGTCTGCACATTGCTGGAGCTTGAAGATCTTTTGATAAGAGATGCATTCAAAAGACCACTTGTGCACTTCTAGCTGGTTTGTGGTGGGAAGGACAGTGTGATGGAAAGAATTCTTTTAGCCTCGGCATGATCAGATTTATTATGTAGTTTGAAATATACTGACTAAGCTTATCACTTAACATCCTCCTCAGCTAGACAGCGACAGTTACAGAAAAAAAATTTAATGGTCTTTAGTATGTTGTGCACATAGTATCATCCTAACTGATCAGCCTTGGTTGAGTTAAATGGTTGGTATGTGTGTTTATGCTTTTTCATTCAAATAACCAATTTATACCTTGAATCCCACACATTGCTTTGATATTCTAATCAGGTTCAAGTGGAGGTATTGGATGAACAGCACATCCTTATAACGCTCTTTATTCTGGAGGAAAGTTTCTCCGTGTTAAAATGATCTCCTATAGTGCTGTTTAGTGTAGCACTCCATTTACCAAGAGTGTGTTCTGGGTGCTGTGAGAGATATACCTGTATACTTTTAAAGATTTAAATAAACAAATGTAAGTATTTCTCTTATAGTAAATTAATTTTAAAAATACAACTGAATAAACTTTGCAAGATCAGAAAGTATACAGATTTCTTCTAACTTTTCAGCCATGTCATCATATCAGCCTTCACTACAGTTTGTTGGTAGTAGCTGAGGGAAGATGTTTTTAATACATTTCAAAGTCCAAATGGTTAACCTCAGATTAATCTGAAAATATTTTTATGAGCCGTTGGTTATTTCAGAGGTTGAAAGATTATAATTTGTAATACATAAGTTTATATAATATGTACCTATTGAAATCTCTCTTGACCTGAGGACATTTAATACCATTTCTGGTGTTTCTTCCATGTTGGATGAATGACTTCTATCAAGTCTGTACCACCCAGTAAGTTATTCCTTGTGTTGTCATAATGGGCAACCAGCAGCTTAGTGTCTCTGGGTTTTGTGTATGGTTTTGTGTATGCTACATCCCTGTAAACGCCCAGCCAAGATTCAAATGGGATAGAGTAAATCCTTGCTCTAGAATAACTATTGCAATAGTATACTTTTGGTTACCTTAAGGAGAGACCAGTAGTCTAAATCCTATTTTTTTTTTACATTTTAAGATATTTGCATGAAGCTTGTGCATGCCATCTAGGCATCCAACAAATTCAAAAGGTATTTTTCACCTGTGGAAAACTGTTGCCATGATAACAGTGGCGATCTTAGATTTTGAGGTGGATATTTGTTACAACTTCTTTGGTGATGTACACCAAAACTAACACATGGAATTTTGTTCAGTGATGCAATTACTGTAATTTTATGAGACATTTTATAATATTTTTGGAAAATGGTTATATTTCAAACATATCAACTGGTGTTGTCACACTCACTACATTCTCTCTATAATTCATATAGGAATGTTTTTAAATGTCTTAGCTTGTTCTTTTAAAAATTTGAGCAACAAATATTGAATAGTTCCTGAGACAGTCGTTCAGAGATTTTTGAAACTCAAGAATTGTTCCTATTGAGAAAACTGCATTCACAGACCTATATACATATACACGGTCATTTCAACTTATTTTTCAACTGGAAACCAACCTCATACAATCTGTCTCTAGATCTTTCTATCTATTAGTCTAATGTGAATGAGCTGGAGAAAACTTGGTGAGTGCTCTTCATCTTAGCAGTGTACAGTGTGTGCTCACCTTGATTGATTACCGTCATTGTATCTGCAAACCACTTTCCTCCTCTACTGACCTGGAATACAGCTATACCAGTAGTCACACAATTCTGTTTTCTCATTGGTTGAAGTTGGTTATTGTTGTTTGAGTGCTTCTCCAGTAGTGCGTACAGCACGTACAAATTTGTTTAAGAGAGATGTACGAACAATTTGCTTGAATTCTACAAACAAAGGCCCTGTTTTAGATGATCTGAAAACCAAAAGAAGTAACAATCCCAGAAAAATTATTTTATTGGATGATTGAACAGGAAAAATTACTTTGGAAAGTGTAGTTGGGAATATTTTTTTTAGTCTGACTTACAAAATTAGAAATGAACTGAAATATGTTTGGCACTGTTTTCCCTTTAGGAAGCTGTTAGATGTCTATATTCTTTCTACCCTATTTGCAGGTTTTATGAGATCTATCATATCCACCTGTTAGAGGCAAAAGTTAATGAAATATTTCATCACTTTCATTTACTTTTCTTTAAACAATCGGATGAAGACTCAAAAAGTGAATCTAGCAACTGTTAGACAGTTAATGAAAATTTACTGCAGCTGATGATATTGTCATCTTTTGGTTGCATTGAGCTTGGTTTATAATTGGTTGGTATACAAACTAGGGATTATTAGGTTTATATTTGTAGTTTTCCGTAACGATTATAAATAACAGTTCTTACCATAAATAGCTTGTTGTCTGTTCTAGTGGAAATTGTCATTTTGAAAACAACCACATGTTTTTAAAGGTTAGTTTAATGAGCTTGAATTACTCTTAATTCTGATCTAGTGAGTCATTTTGTTTTTGTTACATACCTTTCAGTTTCTTGTATTTTTTAGTAATTACATTATCTCTCAACGAATATCTACTTTGTAGGTTAGGGTCAGATACTGCAGTTTTCTTCAGTTTAGTTACCTTCATCAAATCATGATTAGGTTATGAAGTGGCTGTTTTCCTCTCATTTCATTCATGACAGTCTTTTCAAATTGTCTCATCCAAGTTTTGGGGGTTGCAGGAATGAAACTCCGTTTCTACTGGAGCTTTCTTCCATTTTTCCAGGAACAGGTGAAATCATTGAAAGGTTTTCAAAGCATCTATTTAACAGCAAGTATTTGTTAGACAAATTATATATTAAAAAACTAACAAAAGGAAACACTTTGGTATGACAGAAAGTCGACTATCTCAGGTTCTGTTCACTACTAAAGAGAATTGTGCTATGATCTTTGAAGATAATTATCCATGTATAATACTTTGCTTAAAACGACCATTGCTGTAATTGTTACTCATTTAATTTTGTTTTCTACTGAGACAATTATTTGAGTGTGAAGAATAAGAATGTGATCTTAGCTGTGTTGAGTACCAGGCACTTTCTACATTGAGCCCGGTTTGAATGGCTGTACCATGGTTGTGGCTTTCGTTGCACTGGTCCTTCATCTATCTATTTACTAACTCTTTTTTTTCCTCACTCTCTCAAAAATAAGAACATGGGTTCTCTTTAACTGTGTTGAGTACCAGGCACTTTCTACATTGTTCTCTGAGCACAGCTTGAATGGTTGCACCATGGTTGTGGCTTTCGTCGCACTGGCCTTCATATACTTATCTATGGTATTTTTTATCTCTCATTTATTGCTGTCATATTTTTCTAGTAGTGAGGACTTGTACAACACGAATCCACTCATAAATTAAATAAAGTTGATTTACAAACCAGGATATATCAACACTAGAATGAACTGATTTTTTAAATAATTTCCGCTTATTGGACTTATATCAAGTCTTCAAATGCTGATAAATAGACTTTAAAAAATACTATCATTTATGCTTTTATTTACAGTGGTAACACCTCAGTACAGTTTGCATGCTGACACAATCAGCTGATGATTGTTAAAGATGATCTGCACCTATCTGTCCTTTAATTAACCTGACTGGAATATTCTTGCAATTTAATATAGAAGGCCTTCATAATCAGTTTTACTCCCTACTTTTGGATAGTTTTCATTCTTTATGAATGCTTTGTTATGATTTAATGGAATGTAATATGGGTTGTAATAACTGTAACCTGCCAGCCTTTTAGTAGTTTACCAGCTGTTACAAACAGTGCTTGCCAGGTCTTTTATATGGACAGGTGTGTGTTCTGCTAAGGTTTTTAAATTTATACAGTAATCTAAATATATAAGAAATTGGTCAATAAATATAAAGGAAAAAATAAAAATGTTAATAATATCATGGAAATAATTAAATTAGTTTTTTTTTAAATATTTAGTCATTCACGTCATCTGCAAGTCAGTGCGATATCATGATTGCTTCAGATTAGATCACTGGGTTATAAGCTAAACTAGCCATTAATGGTCTATGACATTTTTTTTTACATAATCTAGGTCTTCCTTTAACTTGTCTGTATTCTGAAGATAGTGTGGGCTCCTTGTCTCAGTACAGTCTGTTTTAGTCTCTACTTGCCTGCACCATTCCACCTGGGGATACATCTGATACTAATATGAAGTGCTTATTTCCACTGAATGATCTGTTTTACTTTGTTGATTTTTTCAAATGTGGCAATATTAAAGAATGCTTAGTATTCAATGGAATAAAAATCTAATTTCTGCTAATTATGAATAATTAGTGGAGCAAAAGAATGACTTTAGAATTTAGTTGTCACAATCTGTATATATTTAACTTTGGCCATGCAATTCACTTTTAGCATTTTCTGTAGAGAGGAGATGTACCTTGGTAGTAACGAAGATTCTACTCTGGCTTTTAGATGCTTAAGGAAACATTTAATAATATTTTGAACAATTGATTGATGTATTTTTCTAAGTAACATAAAGTGTACAATTGTTTATTACAGCTGATGAGTGCCTTAAAAACTGGTGCCATTTCTAATAGTCGCTTGGAAACAGCTTTACGGCGCCACCGGTATGAAAGGATTTCAGTGGAAAGAAGCGGCGGAGGTGTGTAGCTGACTGCTGACATTGATCTTGGTTTGTGCAGGTTTTGATATTGTGTTCTAATTTTTATTTGTATTATTTGTTTCACTTTTAATTGTTTTTATTTGGAATTTATATTTACAGTAGATTAAGAATATTTTTTTTTATTATTTTTGTAGATTATGTATCAAATTTGTACTAACTCAGGTATTTTCCCTGTTTTTTAAAAAAAAAATGATTATTTACAAAGTGAAAAATGTATCTCTCTTCTTTTTCTTTGAATAATAATTCTGTTTTATTTGTTTTTCCTCTTCAGCTAACTTGTCAAATTCATAGGGATGAAGTATAAGCAGAGGCAATTAACTTTGTTCAATTAAAAATAAAAAAAAAAAACTTCAATTTCTTTGCAGTTATTTACACCCAAAGTAAAAACTGATCATAGAAAACTGCGGAATATTAAAATTGCATTCATGTATTTGATATTGTTTTTCTTTTTACATGCAGCTACCAGCTTGTTATTGTAATAACTATAATACTAACAGTAATTAGTAATGCAGTAATAGTTCAGTTCTTCATGATTTGCTTCTAATTGAAACTCTGGTCAGCAATTTAGTTCTTTTATGCTTGCTCGTGTATTTGTGGCTATCTTAAAGAGTTACACCTTTAATCAGCTGGAAGTTGTTTAATGTAATGTTTTTGTCTCTAATCATTGGTTGCAGTTTTTGTGCTTGAACATAAGATTTGCTTAAATTCTAAAACAAAAATTATCTTCTAACTCTCTGAAAACAAACAAACAAACAAAAAAAAGATTGGCTTTATCAATCACGTATGCAATTCTTAAAAAATCTCAGCACTATATGAGAGGAATCTGTGTAGATGATAGTAGATATCCAGATACTGTTTTGACAAGGAATTAATGTAAGCTGTTCATGACTTAAATGTTGGTAGCTTAACCTTTAAGGATTTGTTATACTTTTACCATAAACCAACTTTTACAAGAGAATAATTTTGGACTGGGTTATTAAAACTGCACATTTAATGTAACTGAAGGAGAACGGTTTAGCCATAGCTGACCATGTTTGAATCTTTTTATTGCCATTAATAATGAAGCTGGGTTCTACTTCCAGCTAATAAGAAACACATCCTTTAATAACTGGAGTCTTTTCAACTTAAATTTTTTTTGTTTTCTTTCATACTGTTTAAACATTGAAAACAACAAAAAAAAGATTTATAGCAGTTGTTTTTTTTTTTATTATTGTTGTTTGTTTGTTTGGCTTCATTAAACTTACAAGTGAAGTTGTTTGTAGAAACAGAGAGGAAGTCCCCTCATCTGAGAGATTTGGATGGCTGTTGCAACATTTAAAAAGTGGGATAGTTCCAGTCCAAAGGAACTAAACTGCATTACTTTCTTTTTGCCCTGTTTCTATAAAGTGTATGCATTCCAACCTAAATTTAATGGTAGTTAAGAAAGCTTTTAAGTAATTTTGTATAATTCACACGTCTTTGAAGCTGTTGGGTTGAGGCCAATCAGCAAACTGTACGAGTAGCTGAGTACTGAGTGGCAGTAAATTGTATGTACAAGGCAGGTAGATAGAATTTGTATGTAAGTGGAAAATCTTGTGTTCCCTTTCTCAAGCCTGCTACATGTGAGGAAATAAACTGCTTTATACATTATTTCATTTGAAGACTGTGTGCTTCTGAAAGTGAGAAATTCTTTTGGAAGATGTTCTTGCTGGGTAACATTGGATTTCTTAGCAAACAAGAATTCAAACATGTAAGTGATTGTCAGAGTATTTTTAGTGTTGTTTTCCATTTTAAGGAACTTTCCAGGTAAGAATCCCAAAAAAAGAGAGGGAGAGCGCTGCTTTAATGACTCTGCCCTTAGCTTTGTTGTTTGGGTTTTCTTACTCAGCCTATGAGAAAATTTGTTTTTCTCAAACAGAAATAAATAATTGACAGAGACAGTTATAGCTGTTGGACCAGTTTCTTGCTCGCTGCTTTTTCTGTTTAAAGGTTTTTCGAAGCCCATCATAAATAAAGTCTGTCAGGATTTCGCTAAGATTACTAAAGAGGATTCCTGTGGTTTGTTTAAAGTAATTTATACAGCCCATAAATATGGATGTTAGGGAGCTCTTTTTTGTGGAAGGTATGCTGCAAGAACTGCCCTCTCTAGTTTGGTTCAGTTACCTTTCTTTTTGATTTAATGGCAGGAAAATAAAATCTGTATATCATCAGTTTTATTGCTTTATACTGATCCACTGTGCTACCTGTAAAAAGCATCATTAACTGCGGACATGTCACTATCAGGATTTGATAGCAAGAAACAGATCAGAGATTATCTTTCTTTGTAATTGCTGCTATTTTTTTTTTTTTTTCATTTACAAGTTGTTGTTGTTAATTATTATTATTATTATTATTATATTATTATTATTATTATTATTATTATTATTATTATTATTATTATTATGCAAGATCTGAGGAGAAATGGCTAGTAAAGATAGAGTTGCTTCCATCAAAATTTGTATTTTTGTTGGAAATATGTTGAAATGAACTCCGATTTCCCGTCTTGCCAGCTGAATAAGAAACATTTTTTAGGAATCTTTTTCCCCTCTTATTTCTAATATAGAATACTTTTTTTTAAAGCAAGATAATCTGCTGTTTAAATATATTTTTTTACATCTAATGACAGTAATTACGAGCTTTTTAAGTAGTTAGAAAGCACAAAGCCTGTTTGTGATTGTAGTAGCATATTCTATCATGATGTGGAGAAAAAAACAAAGAATTATGTAAAGATGCCTTTTTGGTAAAATGTTGCACATTGTAATAAATTCTTTTTCTGGAGAATGTAAATGCTTATCTCCAATAATGTATTATTACTTCTTTGCTGCTTTCTTAAAATACTCTGCTCTTAACGTGGTCAATCCTGATGTTACACACCTATACTCACTATGAACTTCATGCTATTTTTCTCTTTTAATTCATTTGTTGTTAATAAAATGGTCAAACAAATTCTTCCTGTTTTCTGTAATTTAAAAATAAATACTTCCTCATCTTTGTTTGTTGTGGTGAAGCTTAGAGTTTAGCACTGACCACAAAATTACAAAGTGAAATGATAAGAATTTCAGCTTCTATTTGTCTTTATTTCTCTGCAGAATATTGCAATTTTTTTACCAATGTTGTTGTTATTTCATATTTATTGTTCTCTATACATTTAAGACTTTTGTTAATAAAAATATGGATCTCTTCCTCAGACTACATTCTGCCTTATGAAATCATTATAAATTAGTTTCTGGTAATATTAAATTATATTTTCCACCTGACTGACAAATCTAATAATTTATTCAGGTCCACCTGAAACTTGTTTGTGTTAACTCTCTTAAAAAAAAATTTAAAAAACGTGTAACATTTGCTACTTTTCATTTGTTTGGACGATCAAATACCTGCTTGTAATCTTTTCTTGGTGGTTTTTTTTTGTTTTAAAAAAAGGAAACTAACTTATAGTTATGTCTTTATTTTAAAATTGAAATTACTAATCAAGTGATTTAGTTTATTATTTATGTGCCTAGTTTCTTTAAGTTTACATTTTACATTTGGTTGAAGTTTGATTTTAATGCTTCAGTGGAACTGCTGCTACGGTCACTGTTTTTTATTTAAAATCTTGCCAAATACAATCACTAATTTTTAAAATAAAAACCTTGTTTTCTTATCTGATGGATAACAATGAACACTGGTGATGCTGATTTTGTTTCCATTTCTCCAGACAGTTTTTTTCCTATCCTATTTTCAAGGTTCGTACAATTTCTTTGTACCTGCTTGAAATCTGTGGCACATCTTCGAGAAGGTCCCAGGTGACTTCTTTTTTTATAAATTAGGAATGTGCTTGGATTTTTGTCATCGTTTTTACTGTAATATATCCAGATATGTTTCAACTACTGTTCTTGTTATTAAGTCTGTTTTTCCAATAAGTTTTAATGGTTATTCACAATTTTTTTTCTAAAAATGTTCCTTATCATGAAAACCTGCTAGATCATTATGAATCACATACACCTGTTGGCCACCTTACAACTATTAGATATCAATTGCTTTATTCTTTTCGACCTGAACTCAGTCTTCATTATTTTAAATATTCTGTTATTTGCTGCACATAGCAAAGCAGTGCCAATCAGTTGTTAAGCACATCATCAGCTAATTATTGATCAAACATTCTGAATACATGATTTAATTGAAAGATAGTTTTAATGGCTGCTACTACAATAGTAATGATATCTGCATGTACTACATATTCCAGTCAAAATCTCATTTCACAACCATTTCAGATATAGCCTGATACTGTTGCAGAGATTCTGCATTTTTTTAAAATTGAGCTCAAGCTCAGATTTTTTTTGTATTTTTAGAAGATCTATGGATGAAATTTGGATCCTCTTGACCATAGATTTTCTGTGGCTGTTGCATTTCATTGATTCATGTGCCTGGATTGTTGCAGATGGCTGACAATGATGTTCCAAATTGGTGGCCTGTTCTTATGGCTTTTGCACATTCATTGATGCAGTGAACAATTTGTTCTGAATAAAAAAAACAACAAAAACAATCACTTTATTATTTATTAAACAAAGATAAATTTGTTTTTGTAATCCCACAATTATATTTCTTATAGAGAGTAGATAACAGATTTCTTAGATGTAAAATGGCTCTACTTCAGCCTGATCAGATCTTTTAAATTAAGCATTTTCTTAGCTAAACTGGAGTTGTCATTTTCAGCTAGCAAACACATGAGACCCATAGTTGTCACCTGGAAGGTAAACAAGTAACACATTATAAATATGTTTATCAAAGTAGACTGATAACTGCTCGATTGTGTGGAAAATTTGCTGCTGTTATTACTCTCTTGTTTTGTTTTTTCCATGAATCAGATCAGATTTGTACAGGTAATAAAACTAACTTTTGATGTGAGCTGGCAGAGAAATCAGAAATCTTGATGATGTTTCTTTTAGTTTTTCGATCACTGTACTAGCATGTTAAAGTGGAGGATGGCACACCATCCCTGGAAGAACACTATTCTTCTCGAAAATACTTTCTCAAGTTTTCTGAGCTGATGTTGAATCGTGAGAATTTTGCACCAATAGGTTGTCTTTTGTTTTACCCAGCTGTTTAATTATCCCTGTGATTTCACAGACACGCGCGTACAAATGATATCACGAGATGACGATTCATATATGCATAAGTTATTGATCTGGTCAGTTTAGTAGCTACAAAGAGGCAGCGTGACCTCTGTGACCGCCCCCTCAAGGGGGGATAAACGGACACGCGATTCATTCTGCTCATTAACAATCTTATCACTAAAACAACATTTCTCGATATCTAATTGTGTCAGGTCCTTAGTAAATTTGTAATTATGACCCTTATATAACCAAAAAAATGTATTGCTTGCTTAAAAGTCTGAAATTTTTTACTATTATGATACTCTTATTAGAAGGATGCACATTAGAGATATTGAAATCAAACCAAGCCAGATACTTTTATGGCAATGGTATTTCAGCCAGGTTTTATTCGGACATCCCTAGTAAAAGCACAATTAGACTAATTTAAAAGACAATGATTCTTAGTCTTTTAATAATATGATACTAATCAGTAGGGGATTTTTATTTTGAAAATTTTGACTTTATTTTTTTGCCTGATGCTTTTCCTTTTTAAGCATTTACATATATTTTTTTAGCTCTGTTTATTATCACCAAAACTGAAAAAGAAATAATCTTTTACCATAATTGCTCAAAATAATACAATATTTCATTTGAGGATGAAATCAATAGACAGAATTACAGTGAAAGATTATCTGCCTGTGCACATTTTCCTTTGCCAACAGTTTCTTTAACTTGGAGAAGATCTCCACCGATGCAGAGGTCAGTTAGGGCATTTTTGATAAAGTATACACTGATGGTATGATTTCTGGCCAACCTATTTTCATAATTTCTTCAAATTCATTTTGCTGCATACATCTTTCAATGTACACAAATTTTGCACCTATCAGAACCTAAATGCAGTGATTCAAGGCCTCAAATGCCTGTTCAATCATACAGCTGCTGCCTTCCATGTTAGTAGAATAGTGAGGTTCTGATAATTGTGTCTCAAAGTCAGCAATTTGCCTGCCAGTTCTGGATTTGAAACACTTTCTTTAACCTTTGCTACCAAAACCTTATTGCTTTTTAAGCTATTTATGATTTCTCGAACTTCTAGACAGTAGCATTGAGCCAACTTCCCCATCTCATAATGACAGGTGTTGGTGGCATTTCACTTAACTGCAGCCTAGCTTATCAAGGCCTGTTCTCTACAATGGCAGCCTTGATGTGTGATCAGATTGTCGACATCTTTGTACTATACCTTTACTACAGTGCAAATTTCCACAGCAAATGATATGAAACAGGAGTAGGTACAATTGCTTAAATACTCTTCCAACAGCTAGTATGTAGCTTGTTGCATCATTTATCTTCAGGCAAAAGTCTCTTGTGTTAGTACCCATAAATTTCATTTGACAGCATGAATAATGGTTTGATTATCTACAGTCAGACTGCCAACTGTTATATATCAGATAGGTTTTCCAAGGTTCTTGCACCTGAAAAGAACATGCAAATATTTTTGTGCCCACATTGTCACTATTGTTTTTTGTTGATGACATGAAAAAAAGTTGTCCAGAGTTTTAATCATTTCCATTTTGTTTTTTTGCTAGTTCATTCACCTTTGCTCTGCAGGTTGTTTCTGATGGCCAGGTATGACTCATATCACGAAACAGCTTTTTGATTTTAGGATTATGTAGCTTTAGTGGTATATCCCACTGACAGAAAACTTACTTTGCAAAATCAGAAGTTGACTCTGGGAAGGCTTGTCAGGGCCCTGCTGATTTCTCCAATTGGCTTTGATGCTTGGCTGCCTCATGATCACTGTTAGCATAAAATCACTTGTACTATGCAATTGCACAGTTTATGGTACAGCTCACTGCCTGATGTATATGTGAACTCTTCTGGATATTCAGCGATTATACTTTGAATCTTCCTTATCTATTAAAACATATTGCATGAACACCAAATCTCTTGGCAACAGATTGAAATTTGAACAAAGCAGAAATGGCTCACAAGATGAAGACCAAACTGACCAAAACTATGCCATTTTACCGCTCACTTGATGACCTGATTAACTGATCAGGAGCTAATCTTTTATGAGAGCAGGAACAATCGCTTTATTTAAACACTGAACATCGTGTTCTGTTTTGTGAGTAATAGATATTAACAAAATTCTTTAATATCAAAGTTTTGAGTTTATTGGCCTAACAAGAAAATGTTGACACTTTTTAACCATATAAATTTTTCCAGAAGCGTTGAATCAAACTGACTTCCTTTTTGAACCTTTCAGGGCTTTCAATCATGGAAAGAAAATGTAGACCCCACTAATCATTAATAAACATTGTCAGCCATTAAAAGATGTCTGGTTACATGTTAGTGGTGAGTTCATGTTTTGTCTGAGTATTTTACACACTGTTAACTATTGAAATAAGAAAGTAAAAATTATACTGTTTTTGATTTCATGTCCAAGAGAAATAATTACAGAATTTGTTATATTTAGTTGATACAGCGTAAAGATTATTCTTTTTTCAGTAGTCAGCTTAAAATTGATGTAGAAAAGAAGAAAAATCTTCTTTTCTGGAAAGGAAAAATGCTAACTTTTGAGGATTTGGAAGTCTATTAAATACTGCTTCTCCATGTCAAATGATAGGCTTTTTTGTTGCTGTGAACCTTTGACTCAGCATCTGTCTTGCAGGTAAGTCAAATCTTAAACTGTCGATTTAAAAATGAGAAACACTGTTGTTGTTGGTTTTGCTGACAAAACTAAACAAAAAAAAGAGGAGTTCGAAAAATGTTTTTTAGATTCTTTATGCTTGAGACTAAATAATTTGGGGAAATGTGTGTTATCATTTTGCATAAATTAAATAGCAAAAAAAATTTTTTTTTTCTTGACTAAATTTAAAGTTCTGATATTTGGAAGATATTTATCTTTCCACTTAAAATAACATGGCTAGACTGGCTGCTGTTGATGATTCAGAGGCATTCAAACATAGATTCTGGGGAATATAAGCAAGCACCTTGATCTTATGTTGGTAGCAAATACTTATATATTTTTTTTTCTATCCAAAGTTTCTCTTGTGTGATGAGGTCAACAGTTCTGGCTCTCATTAATTAAGTTTCATTATGATGTTAATTTTTCTTATTGAAGAGGATAGTCCTAAATAAGGACATTTTATGTCAAATATGATCTGTTCAGCGACTGATAGGAGTAAAGGCATATTTGCAGGAAAATACAGAAGTTTATAGATTGATTTATTTTACTGGTTATTATGAAAACAGTTTATTTACATGGACAATTATAAAAACACTGAGTATTTTAACTTAAATCTTGGATTCATCAGATAACTATTTTTCCTTTGAAATAGTTTTGTGTCAAATCTACAAGATTCAACGAAATTATGCAGTAGTGATGTTGGCTTTGCCTGGTAGATAACTGGCAAATCAGGTAGACAAACAGTTGGTGAAAAGGGCAAATGGATAATTCAAATCAAAATAGTCTGAAACATAACCTGTATGTGTATTGAAGGATTGACAGAAATTACTAAATGACTTGGCACATCTAATCAAAGATGTTCCTTATAAATTGGAAAAAATACTGGATAAATTGTGACAGAAACTGAGGAGAGCAAATGAGTAACATTGATAGATTACCTACATAGTAAAGTAACAAGTTAGATGTCCTGGAGTCTCAAGAATCAGTGTTTCAAATTGCAAGCAGTTTTTGTCAGGTTAGTGAGTACTTGCCGAACCAGTGTATCATTGCTCATTGTCTCTTTAATTCTGTGCACTACTGCATGTGACATCACTTAGGATATCTTACAAGACACTGCATTGAAAGCAAAGAAAAGCAGTGTTTTGCAAAACTCTGGTTACCAACGATTTTATCCCCAACAAATTCAGTGTGAAAAATCAATGATGCTACCTCATTACATTAAATTATTAGTTATTAAAATACTAACACTTATAAAAGTCAAAACTAGTTATTCTGAGAAAAATATTAATGTTAAAATAAATAGTTTATACTGGCTTTTAACTGTTCATGGTTGTAATTTGTTTAATCATGTTAATATTAATGAATAAAATCAAAGAAAAGTCTGTATATGCATTACATGCTTTCAAATGTTTTTTGTAAGAGCATGTTTGTGTGTGTGTGTGTGTGCGCCTGTTTACAGAAGTGAATTTATGCTGCTAAACTGGAGACCCCTTGACATTTGTAATGAACACCATGGCTTGCCAGCTGCATTGCTAAATTTCCAAGAGACTTCACAGTAATCATCTGGGTTGCTTGATGAAGCAGCTTTACGCTCACCACTCAATGTTTTGCAAGTCTCTTGGGATTGGCACTAGAATTCTGTGCCATACACACTTAATCCATTAAGCTAAATCCTCAGCTTTTCTCAATTCTTTTCAAAAGCTAAGGAGCCATCGTCCACGTAGTGATGGCAGTTGATAAACTCCTTGGAATGCATCAAAAATTTTTTCAGCTTCTGAAAGTGCTAACCTACTTGCCAGAACTACAAGAAGGAAACCATACAATTATTTAATCGGAATAAATTGCAAAGCAACCAATTAATAGTCTTGGTGCTTATATACATATTGGTCATTTATTTATTTTATTTGAGATTTTTCTTTGATGTTTTTCATTTTTCAGTATGCTTAAATACCTTAATTGTATTTTATAAAAGTTACTGATAGACAGGTTTCACCTGTTAAAATCTGAAACTCAGTTGACTTAAAACCAAATCTGTTATGCACGTTTGTAATTGCATTTGAGTATAACATTAAAAATGTAGTGTGTAAACTTTTCCTCAGTCAATTTAAGAATCCAGTATACTGGTCAGAGTTCAGAACTGACTTTAGTTCTTTTGTCAATGAAAAAAAAACCCTTTGTAAGAGTATATTGCATAAGGGGTTCAAATGAATTCTATATCAAGTTATTGTTAGGGTGGCTGGTAACCCAGTGGTTAGCCTACTAGACTGTGAAGGCTGAGGTCCTGGGTTTGATCCCTGGTCTTGGTTGACTTGAGTTGGTTATGTCCATAACATGGTTTCTTTTCACTCTTACCTGTCAGCTATGTGGCTTGTAGGTTTTCTCCCATATCTAAAACCCCAGGGTTTTAGTAGGGGTTTTCCTGCTGAAGTTGGCAGCGTTAGGGCATTTTAATGGATAACCATGGCACTATGCTCTCCTCAGCAGGGTTGACTCTCTTGTTGACATTGATGTATATATAATAAAATAACTGTATTGTTGTTTAACTTTCTAAATGCTACACAGTTTGTAACCAAGCACTTCTCTAAATTAAAAAAAAACAACATTACACGAGTAACACAAACATATTATATGTCAATATACTTTATTATCATCATTTAATTAAAATTTCACCTAAACTATAAGAGACACTAATGATAATACAGGTTATGATTGCAGATATTTTAATTCATCCAATTTATTAATAAATAACGCAAAAGTGGAATTCACAAATCCTTTGTTCCTTTCAAAGAGGTTTAAATATATAGACAGGATATGCACACACACACATATATATATATATAGCTTCAAGTTATCAATATAAACAGATATGGTTAGTATAAGTGCGTTGTAAACTTATCCAAAATGAAAAGTTGTCATCCACTTTGCAGTCTAGAAACTGACACTTGTTTGTATTTTAGATCTCATTTTCATCTGTCTTGGGCACACACAAATAAATATAAATCTGAAACGAAAAAATGAAATTAGTAATTCACAACATTACAGAAAAACCAATTTTTTTAGCATGTCACAGCATTAAGTCTCAAATTTTGGCAATATATTTGTACAATTTCACTACGGATATGAGTTGTGAATACTGAAATAAAACTCTTCTGATACATAATGGAAATTCATTTTATTCAAAAATGTCCCATAGATTTGATTATAAAATAAAAAAATAGCAGTTTGTGGCAACATTATTATCGTCAGACCGCTTTTACTCACCTTGTAGAGAAAATGTTATGCAGATAACTCAGAAGAAATGATTGACGCGGATGTCCTAACATTGTTAACCTTTTCAAACACATCTCTATGAAATTTTCATGAGCCTGGGACTCATTTTGCTTGCTTCAAGTAGTAAATTCTCTGAATACAAATCCACTATATACATTATGCATAATTCAGGTTGAAGAATGGAAAATGACAACCAAATATGGTCCATCCACTGAGACCTGTTGAAGTGTTAATAAGACTTTTGACTTAGCATAGAGAATTTCAAATTTAGCATTAAAGGCTAATTCTACTTAGCATCCAACAAGAAATCAGTTATAATTATTTCAAGCACTCTATCCATCTGTTGTTTTTAGACTAAAATTATGACTATCCACATATAATTAGTAAACGGTTGTGACTGATTATCAGCTAATGTATAAATTATTTAACTAATCATAGAAATACTAAAAATATGTAGATTCATGAACTTTGTCACCCAGTGCACAATGTCCACAGAAAGAATACAAATACAATCTATTATTCCACATGCTGTCTTCCTCTAAATCATTTAACAAAGTTCTCTCCCCAACTAACAAAATGAAAGAAAAAATAATTCATCGTGTGATTTTTCAGTAATAATTTCTCTATTTAATAATAGTTACAAAGTCATTGCTTAATTTTTTAAAATGGTATTACATTTACAAGCAGACTGCACACTTTTCTCTTGACTTTAACATCTTACAAGGGAGATAAGCCACCAGTTTATACTTAAACTATTGTTCTTGAAAAACAATCTCTAGTAAACCCTCAAATTGGTCCTTTATTATATTTTGGAAAATGCGACTTTTCTTTATATGAAATAAACTCCATCAGCAACTTACATAATCTATTTCGCCATGAAAATTTGAATAGCCCTCGCAGGCACCAATCAGCAGCCCCGCCTGTCTTCTCTCAATTTTTCCTGGATAACAAAAGTACAAATTAACAGTGGTGCATTTTATTGTAGACAGCATCAAAGAGCCAGCTACTAATTCATTTTGTACATCCATGTTTTTGCTTCTCACTGTACAAAATTATCTTTCTAATGAGGAAGCATGCAGCTTAAAATAAATGTATGTTGGGTTTTACCTTAAAAAAACAACAAAAATCTTGAATACTGAACTTAAATACTTTTAAAATAGCAAAACTGTGTGTAGGCATAGCTCAGGACACTTTAATGATGATCTTGTTATGAAAATATACCAAACAATCCTCAAGTCCCAGTCATCCTATATCATACACAAATATTTTGGAGAACACAATTAGTCTGGATATATAAAGGAAAAACAAAAATCAAATGTAAAAATGTTTTGAAACTTATAAATATAATTTTTGTATGATATTGAAACCTACCTTGACCATTTTTAGACATATAATAAATAGATCTCCAAATTAGCATCTGTCCACCAAGTAATTATTTAGCAAATAGTGTATCATCTAGGTTTACACACATACACATTTTTTTTCCACCTGACGACAATATAGGTAAGCATAACCATTCAGCCCAATGGAAAGCAGCAGATTTATCTTTAATGCTTAAGTGTGGAAACCTTCCAGAAGCAGCTGGTGATAGTCTGTGGACAAACAGCAAACCATAGCCACTTAACGAGGTAAACTGCATCTAGGAGTATTGTCTTTGCAGCATCAAATGCTGCATAATTGGAGTCAGTGTTAAGAGTGGGAACAATGATCACAGTAATGGCTTTTAAGGATTTTTAATATACCTATATCCATCAGCTACATTACTGAAGTTGTCGGGAGGTAAAATGTGGAACAGATCAACCTGTTCAGATGAGCTGAATAATTATCAGTGAGCAGACCCAGCGTTAAGTGATTCTTAAAACAACAAGCTGCACACCCAAACATTAGCTGGGTTTCTGTAGATCACAGGTAGCTTTGGTCTGACTTTTGCAGAAACCATGAGAATTTTTGCTATTCCAATCTTGCTTGCACAGCATAGCAGATTATGCAGTCCATAGTATTCTTCCCTCCCACAAATTCTTCCATCAGCAACCACAGCCTCTGTCTGTAAATACCAGAAAGAATAAAACCAGTCACACCATGCATTAAAAATGCCACAGTGCTGAATTTTGCCCAGATAGTCAAGTAGAATGTCTGTTCTACTCTCATCAGCAGATACCAGAAGATCAGTGTCTTGTTTCTCACCATGTTCCTTGAGCTGAATCATCTGGCATGCTTTCCAGCAGCTTAGCAAACCATAACCTTTCCCCTACTCTGCCACCAACTGAATTGGTTTCAGTTTTAAAAAGGCTTAAAGAGAAGACAACCCTGGCCTGCCTTGAAACCAGAGCTATAGCATGTCATCAGTGTTAGCCTCCTCGCAATTACGTTAACACTGGTTGCCATGGTTTGTGACACTTTCATACTCTTTGAAAAAGCGTGGTACAAAAGATTTTGAAATACAAGTTTCTCAGCAACTTGTTTAGCACCAGGCTCATGCATCACCTCCAAAACACAGACTTTACCAGTGATAGAAGGCCAACATGTTTCAAAGCCACAAGTACAGTGTGCAATCTTTGAACCTGTGCAGCCCTTTTCTATATCTGCTCTGTGTTTTTGGTAGGACTTCTCTTCATTCCCCTGCAAAAATTATCAATAAGCAGTATGACAGTTGTCACTAGGAAAATTCTATTTTCACTTAAGATGATGTGGCAGGATTAGTTCCCAGGAAAAGTTATATTTATTAGGATTGCTAATAAGTGACATAACCATACTATGAAGTGGGTAGTCAGTCATCAATTTATATCCAATTACAATATTTCATGATCAAATTGCCATTCTTTGAAAATGTCCACTTATTTTTGCTGACCAATCTAATAAATTATTAATGTTTATCTGAAACATCCCTATTTTTCATGTTGCATCCATGTGTGTTATGTTAACTGTAGTATAAACTTCAGTATTCTCTGCATACTTAATATTTATATTTATCTTGTGGCACATTAATGGTGACTTGTTGACATGAAGATGATACAGCATTTAAAGTAACATGCTGTCTTTTTAAAGTTCTTTGCCTATAACAAAGGGTACTTATTCCTTTAATCTTTTCTAGGTCTTATGGAAATTTATCAGAAGCCTTACTGAAGTCTAAATAAGCAACATCCACTTGATTTTTAACTTAGTGTTGTCCAAAAATTCTAGGTTCATAATACAAGAATTTTTTTTGTCTGAAACCCCTTTTGGTATTATTTTGAACTGGGTGATTTTTGCATACTGACATAAAGAAAGGAATCTGTTCAAGTTAAACTAACTAGTATGTAGTTACCTTAATTAATTCTTATGGTCTGAATGTTGCACTATTGTTTTTAAAATCTAGCAGCAAGCTGAATGCAGATATCTCATTCAAATGTGAACTTGGAGCCAGATCTCTGAAGTATTCCATTTTAAATGTTTCTTAATTAAGCACAACAATAGCGAGAAACACATTAATTAACATTCACAAAGGTTGATATCTATTCAGGAAAACTAACCCAAATAATGTAGATGTCTTTGCTTGCACAGCCCTGAAGCTTTTGGATTTAAACAGCCTTATAAGAGGATGTCTACCAATCAACATTGTGATATCGTTAAAAAAAGAGATATGGAAATGTTGTTTAAGACAAAAAGAGTTGATCATTTTTTTTCTCTAAATCTCTGCAAGAAAGTTTTAATTAAAATGTAGAAAGCATGCGTTCTTACCTTGCAGCTGCGTAGATTTTGAGATACCATTTACTGTTCCAGTCAGTTGTTGTCCATCATATTTCAGGGTTACATCATTGAAGTCAGATTTCTGTCAGAAGAAACCAGTTTGTTTTTTCATATAATACAGAAGATTGATAGATTATTTTTGTTTTATGGTAATTTTATTTTTAAAAATTGCTAATAGTTTCAAATGAATTTCTGCATTTTTTTTACCATGTTTGGATATTTGTTCAGGTGATGTCCACAGACAGCTAACAAGAAGTAATAGTTTATGAAGAAGAAAAAAGCAGCAATAATTGTGTTTCTCACCATCAAAGTCTTAAATATTTCCAGCACTAAACCTTTACCTTTTTTTAAAGAATTTATTTTCTTCGAAAGTTGCTTAATTTATTAATAAAATTAAGAACCAATTTTTTCAGGTTATTATTATTTACTGGCTATAGGTAAATCACTATTTTCAAAATTTTACATCTTAAATTATACATAAAATTATAAATAGATTTGTTATTTTTAGTGCCACTTTATCACTGGTCATTCCATCTCCATGTTTTAAACCATTCTTCGCTGTTAAAGAAATCTGTACATCATGTAGTAAGACATCAACTATCATGCAGTGGAACAAAATGGTGGTGAAATGCCATGTTTTGAGGCAAAGAACAATATCTAAAAAAAAAATTTCCAGGTTGCTGCAGGCTGACCAAAGATGAAGACTTTTCTTTTTTAAAAATAATATTTTGCGATTTAGCTGAATTAAAATTAATTCTTTTTTAGGCTCTGAGAATATCTGACGTGTGGCAAAATGAGGAGGCAAAACTTGCAATGGTCTCTCATTCAGCCACATTGAGGGATGCTTAGAGTTTTAGGGAATCTAATGGAGTATAGCATCATTAACAACTAAGAGATTCTCCAAAATGCCATGATTGACAGAGATAATGCCCAGTCACTACACTGATTCCCAGGTGGAAATGTGTTTGGCTTGAAAACTGTCAAACAGACATCAAGAAATGACCACTTGCAATCTCCTAACTGAAATTCAAATAAATTCTTATGGAAATTCTTGCATTGAAACTGTCTGAAATAAAATCAGCTGGACTACAATATATTGTGTTTGAAGTATGGAATTAAATATCTATACATGAATATAAAAACCTCATGCATTTAATGTGTAGATGTCTGCATAATGTAATAATCTCTCCTCAGGAGCCAGGGTTAGTACATATATTCAGTCACCATGGTTATTATGAGGCCAGGTGCTTAGTCTGGCACTTAGACCAGCAGCAACTACATCATGGTGCAGCAGGTAGACTGATACAGAAGCTACAAAAAGGTTGCATAGCAAAATTCTAAACTACCTATTCTAATACTAATTTTTCTTGCAATTGTAATATACACTACCAGCCAAAAGTTTGGGAGTAAACACAAATTTGGAGACAGTTATTGAAAGAATAGTATAACCAATTTATTTCTTGCCACAACACAGAGGATGTAAGATTCAATACATGGATACAAAAAATACAAATAGCTAATAAATTTTGACGTAAAGTTTTGTTTTATTATAATAAGAACCCTATGTGTTTCAGAACACTGAGATATTAGAAGTAGCCTGGAGGATTCCAGAACACTCCCATCATGTGACATAATTTCGTTGGATGGAAAATGTGGCAATAAGATGATGCTGCATGCCACAAAACTTTATAAATTGAACGGGAGAATTTTATAAACATCAGAAAAGTCACAATTGTGAAGACTTCAGTTATCAAAATTTTTTTGTTCTCAGGATGGCAAAAAGAGAGCAAACTCATCTTGAAAAGTGATCTGCTATTTGTACTTAGAGAAAGAAAGGCCTACCTGACAGAGAGAGAGATTTCCAAGAAACTTTGAATTTTCAACAAAGGTGTTCATTACATACAGGAAAAACACCATATGATTGGGAGCAGAAAGACAAAAAATGCACGGGGAGAAGAACAACAACATCTAAAGGAAAGAACAAACAATATTACAGAGTTGAGAAGGCTCACACTCCCTAGAATTTCAGCTCTGTTGAATAATACAGAAGAAAACCCAGTGTCCCTGACAACATTAAAAAGGCATCTTAGAGCTGCTAGTTTAAATGGTCACATGTGGCTGAGATAAAACCAATGCTTAGGTATTCTAATAGAGCAACAAGTTTGCAATGGGAAAAATAGCATACACACACTGGACTGATGAATGTAAGTTTGAGGGTTATTTGATAGATTACCCAGAATTTGCAAAATTGTTATAAGAACAAAGAGGGGGGTATTTTGATGAAACAAAGGTTTAAGTCGAGGTTTATTAAATATGTTATTTTTTGCATCCATGTAATGAATTTTACTTTAAAATTGTCCCATATTTCTGTTTCCTTCAAAACTTTTGGTCAGTAGTATTATTAAACTCCATTTTAAGTATGAACCAATTTATTATTTTTAGTATTCAGTAATAATTTCAAGACAAAATAAACTAATATTCACAATTTTCTTTACTGCAAAACATTGCATACTAAGTCACTAAGACTATCTGTAGATATGCTAGCAATTGGGACAATTAGAAGAAAGAGGGAGAACTTCTCAGTGAGCCGGGTGACCCACCTATAGTGCCCCTGAGAAGTGTTAGTACAATGGCATGATTGTTTCAAGAAACACAACACACACACTTTTGTAAAGTTCACATCCAAATGAAAGCTAAGAGAGAAAAAGTATATGCATGGACACAAACCTTTATCGTCCAGCACTGAAGCTGCTACATTGTTATCTACTTGACTTTAGGATTGTAGAAGTTACTTTTTAGGAGATTTTGTGGTGATTTAATAAAAACTTTGTTCAGACAGAGAAAATAAAAGAATTATAGTTAGGTAGGTGGATAGGTTTCACTTACGGCTGGCAGGGTGAGGGAGCCGATCAACTGGCCCTCCTTCTTGCCCTCCACCACCGTCTTGATTTTGAAAGTGACTGACTGCTTGCTGCTGAGCAGGAGGATGGATGGACCTTCCTTGCCACGGCCATGACAGTTAGTGACCAGTGCCTGTTCCGAGGCTCCCATGCCGCTGTTGCGATAACGTAGCTTGATTGTGAGGTGAGTTCCATAGTCAACACCAGCAAACCGCCAGATGTTTATTACACTCTTTCCTGAAAATCTGGCTGTGCCATTCTTTGTTTGCTTCACATCTCTGAACCCAGCCATCAGGTTGTTTCCTGAATCATCCTTCAAGTTCTTGTTGAAAGTGTAATAGGCCATAGGCTTGCATTCTGAAACTATTTTTTTAAACAATAAAATAAATACAAATTTAAAAGATGCAAAATGAAATATACGAGGTCTGTCGAAAAAGTATCCAACTTTATTTTTTCCCGTGGGAAGTAATGATGTTAGGGAGGCAAAAGCGTACACAGTAGAGCCGTATGCCTTCATGTGCATGCGTGGTTTTTGGCGGGCTTGCTGGATGCATCAGTCGCTGTCAGGCAGCCATCGTGTGAGATGCTGTACTACTTACTCGTCGCATTTTCATTTCGCCCGTGATCATGGAATGTGTGGAGCAACGATCTTGCATCAAGTTTCGCCAAAAGCTTGGAGATACCCAAGCAGAAACAATTCGCAAAATTCAACAGGCTTTTGGTGACAATGCCATGGGTGTTACCCAAATAAAAGAATGGTACAACAGGTTCAAAGATGGCCACACATCGGTGGAGAGTGACCAGCGTTCCAGGAGGCGTTCAACAAGGTGCATTGCAGATGTTATCGAGAAAGTGCGGACCTTGATAATGGAGGATCGTTGTTTGACAGTGCGGGAAATTGGTGACGAGGTTGGGATCAGTAAAGATTCTGCACATGCAATTTTAAAGGAGGATTTGGGTTTGCGCAGAGTGGCAGCGAAATTTGTGCCCAAGCTGCTTTCTCAGGAACAACAACAACTTCGTCTTGAGGTTGTGGAGGGCCTGCTGGATACTGCCAACAGGGATCCTGAGTTCCAGAATACCGTGATAACTGGAGATGAGACGTGGGTGTATGGGTACAACCCGGAAACCAAAGCTCAGTCATCACAGTGGAAGCACCCAATGTTGCCAAGGTCCGGAGAAAAATCAAGGTGATGCTGACTGTTTTCTTCGACTACTGAGGTGTTGTGCATCACGAATACGCACCAGAAGAGAAGGACAAACAGTTACAAAGAAGTACTATCAGGAAGTCCTCCTATGTCTTCGTGATGCAGTTCGGTGCAAGAGACCGGATCTGTGGGCCTCACAAAACTGGCAGCTGCATCATGACAATACTCCGGCTCATTCGTCACAGCTGATCCAAGGTTTCTTGGCAAAGAAAGGCATTTCGCTCATTTGCCAGGCTCCCCTCTCTCCAGACATGGCTCCTTCTGACTTCTGGTTGTTCCCAAAAATGAAGATGCCACTGAAAGGCTCCCGCTTTGGGAACTGAGAGGACATCATGCAGAATGCGACAGTGGAGCTGAGAGCCATTTCAGAAGAAGCATTCCAGACGTGCTTCGAACAGTGGAAGGATTGCTGGGCTAAGTATATGGAGGCACAAGGGGCCTACTTAGAAGGGGATTATCAATTGAATCCCACCAAATACGTAATTTTTTTTTCCCCAGCCTAAGGTCGGATACTTTTTCAACAGACCTATATATATATATAAATAATAAACAACCTTTTTACCTCTGTTTATGGAATAAACTAGCTGTGCATTAAAACTAAGCTTCATGTGTTGATAATATATAGTTATATAGAAAAGCCCATGGTTTTACTGTTAAATAGAATTTAAATTATTCCTAGAACACATTTAAATTAATACCCTTTGTTTATCAGACAAAAGAAAGAAACATTTCATACATATCTTAGAAATATGATACAAAATAAAATAGTAATGTTATTATTTAATAGATGTAAATATAGATAGCAAACAAAAGTAAAATATTGTCAAACAAAAGTTATAATAAAGTAATATCACCAGTACTAGACAAAAATAAAATTATCCACATTTCAAACTGGAGTGTGATGGGTGATAGGTCTACCTGTGGATAGTGTTACTTCTATTTTATACAGCAGTCTTGCTACTATTGATTAGTGCATGTCAGAGGACAAGATAAAACATCTACTGCATGTAAACTACACTAATATTATATGGGCTGCAGATTGCATGGGTTTCAAACCACAGCTAAAAAGGTAAGCTCTTATTCACACCAGTTCCTTCACTATGCACCAGAAAGGAAATGAATATTTATACTTCCACCCAAACAATGCTGGCAATGACAATCATGAATGATCACCAAAACATGAGTTCGACCAATGACTCTAGAAATAAGATCATGGTGGTTGAGATGGGGGAACAAAACATGAATAAAAAACACTCAATACCAGTAACTCTCTTCTCCATTCTTCTTAAGATGGTGTCTTGTTTATGACTGTCGAACTAAATTTCAACTCACTGTTACATGTTGACAATAGCAGACATTGGTCAGCCAAATATAGTGGAAGCAAACTTTATTGAAGACACTGAGTAGATTCTAATCATCAGACTATTTGCCATCTAGAGAAGACAGCAATGCAATTGAGTTATGTGAATGGAGAAAAATACTGAAACTAATAAAATAAGTTTTTGCATGGGTTACAAGAAAACAAAGATGGAAGGCTGAGGCTATTTCACTCTTAAAAAGCATTCTTTTCACTTTTTAGGGGTTATATTTGGCCACAGGCAGAAGAAATGCATTGAGAATATCCAGGGTGGTAAAAGGTAAGAAGGTAATGAGAACCAATGATGGTTTTTTTTAATGTGATATATAAAACCAAATTAATATATCTTAACAATATCTTTTGACTTTTTCCAAAAACATTCAAGATGGCAGAAATTGAAATTATTTGCAAGATCAGAGCAATGGAGAGAAAGAAATTTAAGGGCAGTGTATCTTTTGTGAAGAAACTGGAATAACAACTTTACCTCTTGGGAGAGTTGCTGCATTATCCTTATCAAGCTGACAGCCACAGATTTTCTCTTGGAAAGTGGAACCAGGAGCACATGACTGGACAAGATCACCAAATCCTGGAACATTCTGGATGTAGAAATGGCTGTCGTTTTTGTAAGGTCTCATCATGCATGGCATAGCTACAAAGACAAAACAGAACATGTGGGATAAAACACCAGTCATTTTACCTGCTTTAATATGAGAACCGGTTTGATACAAATTCCTCATGTGTACTTAGCCTAATATTGTACTGCCAATCTTTTCTGTTTTAACTAAAACAATATGAGGGCAGTATCCTATACCTTGTTTGTTCCTTTGTTTTCTTCTTTTCGATGTAAAGAACTAAAAAGTTGATTGGTGCCATACAAGAACTAAGTACAGAGATAACCCAGCTTGATGGCATTCTCATTCATCAAACAAAGTTTTATAAAGACTGTAATAACTAGAAATTCTAGCTAAGTGGTATGTAGCTGGTACCTGGTTTAGATTCAGCAAAGTACTAGTATAATATAAATAATCTCAAGAACTTATAAATCTCAGCATGCATGACGAGCACTAACAATTTTAAAACCAATGTCCTGTTGGACTCATCCAGACAGCAATAGAGCCATGGCCATAATAAAAGCCACCATGACATTGTTAACCTGGATTATAAGGAATGTAAATCAAAAATGCAGCAAGCTGGTGGCAGACTCTGGGATTGGGGGAGAAATCATTTAACTCTTAAGATGTCTGTGTTGATGCTCCCTTGTGGGAAACTCAAATAATGGCAAGAAAAATACCGCCTATATTTGCATGCACCTGCTGCTTAAGGGGGAATTTCTTTATCCACCAGTATGCTAGTATAACGTTTTGGACTCCAGATCAAGATTTTCCGCAGAATTGCTCTGTCACCAAACCAAAGAAATACAACCAACAAATTGTTCAGGTTCTTTGTGGTTACAAGGCAGGGTTCAACCAGTTTCTGTAGTCTGGTTGTTGTTCACAGTCATCTGTTTAGACAAAAAAAAGCAGGGCACTTAATCCTAGACAGAAAACAACCATATTAAAGAAAAAGACAGACATAATTCTATACCCACTTTTTAACATCGTAAACAAAGAGTGAATTTTAAAATAAAAATATTAGCTGTTTTATTATATGCCTATGTGAGCCTCTGTTGTGTATAATTTCTATCGGTGGTTCTGCAAGTTTTTGGGCTTTTACTGTTGACTGGTAGAGGTGACCTGTTGACACTCCTGCAGACTTTCCTTGCTGCTGTCTTATCAGGCTTATCCTAAAGATGGCAACAGGAAAATTTTGTTCGTTTTGTGAAACCTGCCAGTGCTCTGCAGACTCTACTTTAAGAGAAAAGTGAAACTTACTCATACTGTCTTTACCATTATCATCACCATTACTGCTGCCTAGATTTGGTGGACATGGCTTGAAGCAGCCCTGGTCTTTAACACAGCCCTGTTGTGGCACAAACGTGGAGTTTTCTGGACAACAGAGAGCTGTGGATCGTTTCTGGACGCACATCCAGTGTGCTCCGCACAGGTCAGGGTTTGCATATGTGGATTTCTCAGGGAGACTGATGCAAGGGTCTGCAGAAAAAAGAAAATGTGGAGGACTTACAATTCACTTTCTGTACTCCAGTGGACTGCACAAAAATTCAAAATTATAAAAATAAATGAATTTTTTTAGTATCCTAAAGCAAGTTTATCCTTTACAAGCTTTGACAACCCTTATTTTTTTTTTTTTACATCTCAGGAAGCCAAGCCCTTTGAAGAAACAATCACAGTTATACGTGTATCATTAAAAAAAATATTATTTTAGCTAAGCAATGTTTCCCTCTGGACAGTTTGTTCTCCTTTGTTTTTGCCAACTCCCAACTTTTTTGTCGAAACTAGCATTTATCTTCATTTAGCTTTAGAACTCTGACTTTGAACAATGAATCATTTTGCTTGCCTATGTAAGAGGTTCTCTAATACCTCATGTAGGTCTTTCAGGCCCACATCAACTGGTCCTCACAATTCCATCATCTGCCTCTGCTGTTACCCCTAACCCCCAGCACAATTCCCATGAAACAGCAGTTACACAATGTATTTTTTTTTTTTTAAATCAGGGCATTAAAAATTGTTGGATATTTTTTTCATTCTGAAGAGTTCGGTTTTAGATCTTCTCACATTAAAACAAACAAAAAACAGCAACAAATTTAATAGAAAGGAAATACTGGTTCAACGGAGAGCTAATAACAACAAACCTGCTGACCTTTTGCTAATATTTAAAGGGACACTGAAGTAAATGAATAACCACACTTAACTTACTCCATAATAAAAAAGGAATTTTTGTAATTTATTATCAATCATAATGTTAAAAATGTTTTAAAAAATTCAACCTTTGGGGGGGTTGAGAACAATTGCCAAAGCTTACTATCAAGAAGACAACAAAAATCTCTGTATAACAATAAAAAGTTGTTATAAAGGATTAGTTTGGAAATTTATTGAGACCAGATAGATCACTAAAATGTCATTTTATTAATCAGTTTGGTTATTACTAAGATGATCAGAAAAAGAACCAAACTGTCCCTCTACTTTCTGTAGATAGCACATTCCGCATAGTTTTGATAAACATTTCATATCTAACTGTTCCAAGTGAGACTTAAGAGTGAGTATAGAAAAAGATACATTTATATTAGAATCACTAATGGTGACCTGGGTCTGTGGTTCATGTAAATATACTTTAGTTGGGTTTACAATGTCTAAGTGGCCAGGATGAAGAATCCGTCCAGGGGCGGACTGAGCCATCGGTCAATCGGGCACTGCCCGAGGGCCCATAGCTACAAGGGGCCCACAGCTGAAGAGATTCCCATATAAATTCTATTAAATGAATACTCCACTATACTTCAGATGCAGTCTGAGACAACTAATTTTTAAATTTTTTTTTAAATTGACTCCCCTTATCTGGCGCTTTGTAGCCTCTGACATCAGCACTAAGGGGCCCACTGAACAGTTATGCCCGAGGGCCTATAATACTCTTCAGTCCGCTTCTGAATCCGTCGCTAGTCAAGGGTTCTCAGTCTCTGTTCTCGTATATATGTATTCCATATTAATTCATGGCTGGGTCTAAGGGGCTCTTTGCTGAATGGTATGGAGATTTTAAAAAGCTGTCAGTGTTTCCAAATTCCTCTATACGTAACACTGTTACTCATGTTTGAATTCATTTTATGCTACTTCTCTCCCATCATCCCATAATGAATAGATTTAATGTTTTTGTAGGTTTTTGAAGCTTATTATGTACTCACCTGAAGGACAATCCACAGTATTTGACACTTGGCAAGTGATCAGATTTTGGTCCCAGAAGGTACCAAAAGGACAGGGCATAATGATAGCATTGAATTTCCCGCTGTCTAGGTAGCACTGGACATACTTTGTGCAGTCAGTTGGGTGAGGGTTGTATCCCACTCCCTTGTCAATAATGCACCCTTCACAAAGCTCTGGAAAAGAAAATCATCTTTCATACTTATTTTTGCAAGAAAGTTGCTGGAACCTTCTTCCACCTCCCCCCCCCCATCCATAGGGGGTAAGAGATGCTGCCACATTTCTCGGAAACCTAAAAGGAATAGCAGCGGGAAGGCTATTCTTCCTGATTTCTGAGACTGCCTAACAAACATCTCTATGGTAACGGGTTCAGGGTAGAGAGAAACAGTTCTTTAGGCGTGGAAAATAAAAGCGTGTTTACCTCGAGCCTGAGGAAGAGATGTGGTTTCCAGAGGCGGCGTTGTGACAGTGGTGGTAGGTGGTGGAGTGGTGGTGGTGGTGGGTGGTGGAGTGGTGGTGGTGGTAGTGGTGGGTGGTGGAGTGGTAGTGGTGGTGGTGGTGGTACTCGTAGTGGTGGTGGTGATCACTGAAAACAGAGATAAAAAAAGTGCTGCAAAGTAAAACCTATTTATAAAATATTTTCGCTTCGTGAAACTCAATACATTTACTGGTTTTTTTTTTAAAAAATGTTAATGCCTACAAGGGAGACAACCCTGCACTTCTGACTTTAGCAGGAAATATCATATTCATAATTAGTTTTCTCCAAGATAAAAAAAAAAACAATTTAAATTATTTCTAGAGCTTTAGATTTATTTCTGAGCATTATCCACCATGAATCCCCATATTTGTAAGTTTCTAGTTGAAGAAAACATTTAATAAACTTAATATATCATAAAATACAAAGAAAGTAGCAAATTTTAGAAATACCTGTTGTAATATCTTAAAAATCTTAATTAAATATCGCCTGAGAAACTCCCTAAAATAGCAAACATTCCAAGCTCTTTTTGAATAAGTTTCTGGATATTCTAACAGTTTGAACTGTCTACAATTATTTTACGTCTGCCCATTCTTTTAGTAATCTAC
The DNA here is from genome assembly GCA_018389105.1 of Nautilus pompilius. Taxonomy (NCBI): domain Eukaryota; kingdom Metazoa; phylum Mollusca; class Cephalopoda; order Nautilida; family Nautilidae; genus Nautilus; species Nautilus pompilius. The sequence continues at coordinate 2,816,019 of JACATO010000308.1, read as the reverse complement.
TCTCACTGGGTATGTGGTGATTATAAACTAAGGAAAACAGTCAAGAATCACAAGTGCAGCTAGAAGGGTCCTTGTCAAGCGATAATGGATCTACTGCACATAAGTCTTTGTTATTTCCAGAGTTTATGCTTGCCACTGATATAATCCAAGTATTTTGTGCAGAATGTGATGACGACAAGAAAAAACATTAACCTAAACTACAATTTGGTCATATCCACTATGTATTTCTTTGTTAATGTACAGAAAGAACTTCAATTTTTAAGATAGTATAGTTTATTCAAATCATAATTCAGAACAAATAAAAAAAAAAATCCTAAAGACAACAGATGCACTGTTTTCCACCTGTTATCACAACTTACCTCTACAGATATGATCTTTTAGCATCTTGATGATATTTTGTAGAGCCCCAAAATCTGTTACCTGGAAGAGTTCTCCTTTGGAACTCGCAATCTGTTCAAGTTCCTCCATAAAGATAGCATGGCCAACACCAACAGCTATTACAATTATGCCATTGCTCTTGGCAAGATTTGCTTCAGCAATCGTCTGCCTGGGAGATCGAGAACGTCCATCAGTGATCACGATGGCTATGCGTGGGGCATTTTTTCTTGCCTCTACACGCATCATTGTTCGCACTCTAGCAATCCCTTTGGCAGTATCAGTGCCGTCCTTGGGCTGATAAAGACCTCCTGCAAGACGCTTCAGTTCATTTTTGTTGCGGAACTGTTTTAGCCCAACCACATCACCAATCTTAGAACTGTAAACCACCATCCCCACATGAATAAATCTTGAACCAATTTCCAAGTGATCAATAAGTCCACGAATGAAATTCTTCCCTTTTACCCAGTCATCATCACTGATGCTGTCTGATCCATCCAACAAGAAAACAATATCTCCTGGAATATGGCACTGTAAAACTGACAATAACCAGAAAAAAATGTGAAAAAATAAATTATGAAAGACATTTTCTAATATCAAAGCCCTAACAAAAATTTTCAGTTATAAAAGCAAATACTTATCTTCTTTTTATTTTATTTTATAACTTAATAAGAATATATTTCTGTAGTTAACTCTGAAACTGACAAACACTTAATTTCATCTTCATCAAATCCATAGAATTCCACCAATGAGACTATGAAAGTTACAAATGATTAGTGGCAGTTGACTGTGTATAGTGTGGTAATGGCTCACCATGAATGAAGGCTTGGATTCTGATCCTACCAAACAGCTAAAAAAGAGAGTTTTAGTATAGTTTTTTGGATACCCCTTGACTGGCTTTCACCTTGAGCACTGCTCAAGAGCCTCCAACCATACCCAGGTAACTACTTGCTCACTCACTAAGGCTGATGCCTCACAACTCTCCCTTTTAGCTCCTTTCTTTGAGACGTCCCCAAGGCCTTTAAATTAGGAGAAGTTAGCACAGAAAGAAAAAGTTAGAAATGATGATATTTTTAATTTATAATAGAATTTTGTAATGTGGAAGTCTGACAGCACCAAGTCATTCATGTCCTATATAATATTTTTAATTATGACTGAAATTAATTTAATTAACATTTCTAGCAACACCCATTTTTATCTTTTTACTCTAAAAAATGCATTATATCCTTATTAAATCATACTGTCATAATTTAAAATTCAATTGAGAACTTGTATTATATGATGTTGAAAAGAATTTGCACAAACTGATACAATTTCTCATCTTGTTTTAATAATGGTTATCTTTTAGTTATAGATGTACAATTTAACAACAACCATTATGAGCACACGACACTGAAAAGCATCTATATCTCCAAGTTTGAAAACAATATATTTCAAAGCAGATAGAAGTAGGTACAAGAGATTGGTAGACTAACTTACCCTGATAATTTTTTCTGTATCCTATAGGCCTTGCATAAACAACAATACCTTCTCTCCTTCTTGTAACTTAACTAAATAACTTCAAATACTGCTATATTCAAAGCTTAAAAAAATGTCCTGTTTTTTTAACATAGTATCAGGGATGAATTTTCTTTCCCTAACAAAAAGTTTATTTTGCTGGTTTTTTAAAAACATTTTTATCTGTTTGTTTATTTATTTGTGTACCGTAGTAATAGAAAAAAAAGTTGTTGTTTACATAAATAAGTAGAGGAAAATGGCTGAGTGGCGCTGTATGGTAATGACAAACCCTGATGACAACAACAGGGGAAGACTCCCAAAATGTAGGTTTATTAGTTAAGCGAATGCTCGAACTAACAATATTCTCTGTGAAAACAAAAAAAGGACATTACCAACAGCTTTCTTTTCTAGTCACAATCAACAAGCCATTACCTGGACCTGGTGAGAGACTGGTTTTTGTGGCCGTCACTGGTGCAGTGGTGATGGTGGTAGATGCTGGAGTGGTGGTGGTGGTGATCACTAAAGGTAAGATTAAATAGATAATTAAATAAAAATTTTTTTAAAAACTTTTATAAGTTTAATTTTTGAAAATTCTGTTTTGATAAGTTTGCCTGCTGAAAGACACAGGTGTATCTTATTTGGAAATTCCTCCAGTAGAAGATTAAAATCCTTTACACTACCTAGGTGAAAGAGCAGTGAGGTGAATAAGATCTGTTTTCATGTTAATAAAAAAAAGGACTAAGTTGCGTTCCTTTTGATCTGTCTAAGGAAAAGTTTCTTTTTGTTTTTCTGAAACGTCACTCAGGTAGGATTTCCTTGGTGAGACGTTTCTCTCGCCAGTGTCAACTGCTTTTGGCAAGTTGACACTGTGTACAGTTTCTGACATTCATCGGGGTCTTGGAAACAATTCTAAAGTAAGTTCTGACAATTTTCTAATTCTGTAGGTGGCATGCTAAACTTTGCTTAAGCTGAATCTACATCCTAAATAACAATAAATAAATAAATAAAGATGTTAGCAGTTAAAAAAACAATTTTAGATGGCAATATCATCAGATTGTAACATGAAAATGTGCATGGAATGATGATTTCATTTTCTTGTCTTACATATAAAACTTACCTTTGCAGATAAGGTTCTTCATTGTTTTGATGATGTTTTGCAGAGCTCCAAAATCTGTTACCTGGAAGAGTTTGGAACTCGCAATCTGTCGAAGTTCCTCCATAAATATAGCATGGCCGACACCAACAGCTATCATACTTATCCCATCGCTCTTGGCAAGATTTGCTTCAGCGATTGTCTGTCTAGGAGATCGAGAACGACCATCAGTGATCACGATGGCTATGTGTGGAGCATTTTGTCTTGCTTCTGCACGCATCATTTTTCGCACTCTAGCAATTCCCGTGGCAGTATCAGTGCCATCCTTTGGCTGATAAAGACCTCCTGCAAGACGCTTCAGTTCATTTTTGTTGCGGAACTGTTTTAGCCCAACCACATCACCAATCTTAGAGCTGTAAACCACCATCCCTACGTGTATAGCTTTTGGGCCAATTTCCAAGTGATCAATCAGTCCCCGAATGAAATTCTTCCCTTTTACCCAGTCGTCATCACTGATGCTGTCTGATCCATCCAACAAGAAAACAACATCTCCTGGGATATGGCACTGTAAGACTGAGAACAATAAAGAAAGGTTCTTCAGGATCTGTTTAAATAAAGCTATTCCAAAAATACAATTTATTATCCAGGTTCTCAAACATAATTATTTGGATTGATCCTAGAATTTAATATCCTTAAGTTCAAATTTTCAGTAAGTACTCATCCCCAATTATTTTTAAAATCAGTTTGTGCTCATTTTTAAAGATTGCAGGTTTTTTCTGTCAACTCATTTGCCCTAAGTATTGTACAAACTAATGTCATAATGGATCTCTGAACTGCACCACTGCCATCAATTTCCATTTGTAGCAATCAAATTTGCCTCAGATTTGCATTAACTCAGAATAAACTAAATGGTGAAGTCTGTTTATTTGAACTCAGAGAATAGAAGGAAATTAAATATTAGCATATGATCCTAACTGAAGAAATTACTTTCATTTGTGTGTTTGTCTGCCCTTGATATTATCATGGCTGAAGAATGCGTGCATGCATGAACGAGCACAAAGCGGTTCTTCCCAAGGCTGTACATCAGTGAGCCAGAAGTCTTTTGCCCACTTTGAGCACTTTAATGAGGTAGATAGCCATACAATCAGGTAAAATGAGAAGCAGCTGGATCACTGGATACTGACTGAAAAAGTCCAAAGATAATTTGCACAGGCCATTATTTCCACAACTCATCACTTGAGAAAAGGTTAAAAACACAAAATTAAATTTAGAAAATATATGGGTTGGGTGCTTGATTATTGGATAGCAGGGTGGCAGTTAAGTGGTTTACTGGCCTGCTAAGGTGAAGTTCAAATCCTGGTTGTTTAGTCTGGCATACCTCCTTGTGATGGTCTCTGCTCACTCTTCTTCACCAGCCAGTTGAGTGGGTTTCCTCCCACATTTAAAAATGAAGAGTTCTAGTAGGACATTTTATTTCACATGTGTATTTGTTGAGAAAGACAATGGGAAATCACCTCAGCCATTCATTTCCCTGGCATGGCTCTGAGCCACAGACCTAACTGCTGACAGACTATTGATAACGATGATGATTACTGGATAATTGTTGGATAGTAGTGGAGTCTACCAAATCAAATTTACTTCTCATTAATTACTTGTACATATATGTGTAACAATGCTAAAATGGTGTTTATGCTTTTTAACATGAAAAGAAAACAAATAAAATAGCACAAAGGGGTATCAAATAAAAACTGGAAAAGCTCTGGACATTTCTTAGTAGATTGGATAACTAAGACATTATACCCTGCAAGGAATTCTGGGAGTACATGAAGATAGTGTGAAGTGTTATCAGGTTTCACACTGGAAAAATATTAATAGTTAAGAAATTTACAGGAAAACGAAGCTGGTACATCAAAACAAAAAATGTTTACGTTTATAAATTGGTATGTAAGTTCTATATGGGAATAGAATTAGTAAGTGTAGATCCAAGGCCAGGCCAGTTGAGACTCATCTTATAAATTGACAAGGTATGATTAATTAGCTGTAAAATCACTGCTATAAGCTATGATTGAGTTCACATTATTATTCATAAAGGTCTAAACTATTGTAAACAGTGCAAGCCGGGTTCCAAGCAGTCTAACACCAGAGATAAAAGGAAATGAAGTGCATATGTGCAAAATCTTGTTTTACTGTTTTGAAGAGAATGGTGAAGACATCTTGAAGTGAACTGTTATTGTTGATGAATCTTGGGCTCATCATTTTGAACTTGAGAGCAAATGGAAAGATGAGATACAAATTCTCCACCAAGCAAAAAACTCAGTACACAGTGGCTAACATCATGTTCACAATATTCTGGGACTTGTTTGATGTTATTTTATATATTTTGTCCCTAAAGGCCATACTGTTACTAGCCATTCATATTGTGATGTGCTGCATTAGCCATGTAGATTACTCATGCAAGGCATTTGTCTGATAATTTGTATCTCCATACTGCTGATAGGAAACCTTTACAGAGTTGGGATTTGTGGTTCTTTAGCATCCTGCTTAAGGAAGCAGCTACATGGTGAATATTTTGACAGCAGTAAGGAGATCAAGGCAGTGTTACAAAGATGGGTCACTGCAGCCAAAGAAGCCCTTTGCAAAAGGGATTTGTGCGTTAGTTTCTCATTGACAGAAGTGGACTATATAGAAAAACAGTAATTTATTTTGATATTGTTCTTTTTGTTTTTATGTTGTAGCTATTTTTCAGTTTTTATTTTATCTCCATATAATTCAGAATAAAGCAAATTCTGTTACATTAAGTTACCACTCACTAGATTTTGATAAGATGTAGTTAAAAATTTTACCTCTATATTTTTTTCTTTCTTTTTCTGGTTACAACAAACAAAATCTTTGCCAGAAAAATAAAATCTTTAATGTTTTCATTTAAAAAGCTAAAAGAACTCAAGTTGTTCACTCTTTGGTGATGCTTCAAAATGAACACCATAACTTAATGATATTTGCAGACATTCTAAAGTCTTCATAGCTCACCTTGTGAACTCCCTTGATGCAGTGCTGAACATAGCATCATCAGTAGCAACAGTGATGGAAGCGACATTGGTACAACCTTGTGATTCAGATAAATCCACCTACAAAACCAAAAATGATAACTGCACATCTGAAATTATTATATTAAACCCAAAAAAATTCTCCACATAGAAATTATAAGCCATTTACAATACATTACTCTGAAGCAGCAAACACACAACAGAGTTGTGCTAGTAAAGCACTGATGGAATATTTATTTAAACACTGGGTCTAATAAAATGAACAAAGGGTAGTGGAATTTTTTAAATTAAACTTATATGTACCATTCTTTCAATTGTTTCTCTTTTTTTGGCCATTTTATTACCAAAAAAGTTCTGTAACCCAGATTTGAATACTATTGCTACTGTTTTATTGAATTTAGACCAAATCATAAATCTATCAAAGATGCTATATAATGTACATATTCACTTACTTTTCTATCAAAACGTTTGTTTGTAACTAAGGCCATATGCAGCTGCACATTAATCTACTAGAACTGACATAAACAAACACTTTTAGACTTCTAAAATTGTAAAAAAATGACTCACTTAAATTGGATCATTGGTACTATTTCTCACTGCATCATGAACGTTACAGGATGTTCTTTCAAGTCAATACCATCTGGACCAAGACATGTACCAAAGGCATTCTTTGCACTCTTGCTCTCTCTTTCTTATTTCAATTTATACATTTTACAAAGTCAAGGATAATCCTCCCTCCCCAGTTTCTTTACTGGCCCAGCTTGGTGTGTGTACCTTTCTTGATGTGACTTTAATCTTCAGCTGCTTTAGAATATCTTCATCTTTTCAATATTCTAGATATGAAACTCTGAGGAGCTTGCAGCAAAACCTCACTGCTGCAGCTTTTATTTTCTTCTTGCCTGCACTTTCAGATTCAGCCTTTTGCATAAAATAAAATTTACTATAGCTGTGCACATGCCAACTTTGATTTCTCTTAAAGCTGAATGTCTTCACACTCTTCCAAGATACCCAAGCTCGTTCATTTGTTATTAACTTTGAATTATTGCTTTTTCCATCTTTAATCACCACTTTCTTTGCCTTCTTTATATTTATCTATAGCCTGGATTTAAAGTCCTTGCCTCCATTGTAAACCTTATTAATCTCATTTAAAAATAAAAATATCTGCAATTTATACACCTGTCAACCATTTCTTTTTGTCTCTGGAATTCTCTCCACTCTATCTGTTAATCTCAGATATGTTGTTTTTTTTTGTTTATTAAATACCTTTTCTATCACAATTTTCTAAGCTTATATGACATAACTAGTTCTTGTTAAATGTATATGTTGCAGTGTAGAGTATTATGATATTTATTTGTCTTTTTTATAACAGGACAACTGCACATTTTAGTTCAAATTTTCTGTCTGCTGGAAATAAAACTCTCCACACTTCAAAGATGTATAATTTAAAAGAAAAATGTTTACATCTTTATTTGCTGGGTGTTAATAAATGAAGTAGGATCCCTGTTGTTAACCAACTGTAAAAAAAAGTAAAGACCTAGCAGTTTTGGCCATGCACTACATTAATACCCAATTATTTGTGGTGGCTTCATGATTAGCTACACAGCTCTTAACTGAAACGAGACTTAGCAGAGAGAAAGAAAAACATTGCAAACATAAAAAACCCATAAGATTCTAACACTGATGTAATCTAAGACAGTGCTGGAAAAAGTGGGATTTAAATCTGGCTCTTGAATATAAATGCAGAGATAAACACAGATAGAAGAAATTATCTAGTTTTTGCTACATAAAATGTATATTTACTAGCTGCAGATAGTAAAATGTTGGAGAGTGGCCTGAACAATTTAGTCAGGACTGATGGCCATCAGATCACCTCCATAAACCACCATTAGCTTACAGTCTTTGTACTGGCCAGATTATATCTGGGAATTCCTTTGTATGAAAATAATCAAACACCTAAAACACTTTGACCAGAAATGCCCAACAACAGCAGCAGAAAAACAAGGGCACATGACAAGTACTTTTTAACACATACCTATATGATTTAGTCCATGAACTTAGCTTTTAGAAAACTATTTATTATATATGCAAAAAAAAAAAAAAAATTATCATTTAATTTTCTTTGGTTAGGCCAAAACAAAACAGCCTTAAAAGTTATAAATAAAGACTAGCATAAAATTACAATACTTTCCACCCAGAGAGAAGAATCCAAAGACTTAGCAAATACTTAAAAGCAGGTGCATCTATATTGTAATTACATTGCTTTTTATTGTGATATAATGCCATCCATAGCATGCACCTATGTACCCCTTGAAAATGGAATTGAGATACTTGCATTGACCACCAACCAAAGTGCAAGGAAGAGAAGATAGATAAGTTCAACTGGATACTGATCAGTAGCAACAGTGACATTTAGTAGCAGAATGCTACTGCACTTTACAGAGTTGGTGCACAGTATTTTCCATTGAAAACAATAATTATTCAATTGTTCATATTTTTCTCCAAATCAAGAATTTTGGTGGATTCTGTTAGAGAGAAAACAAGGCCCTTCAAAGAAAGATGCCTACAAAAGGAGCTAGTCAGTTCTTCATTCTAATTATCTATGAAACCCAGTCAGAAGTTTAGCAATAATTATATAAAAATCATAACATTATTCAATTTTTTTAAAAAACAATTTAAAAAAAAAAATTAATGATGTTTCTTACCTGAAAAGTGAGCTAAAAGCAAATAAAATTCAGGAAAGACTAGCTCAGTGAAAATCTCAGTAGTGAAGGCAAGAAGTCTGAGATGTGATTTATATAGTCGTCAAACCTGCCCTGCTCTCCATCTGGATTGACTAATCACCTTCCACCTGCAGTGCCCTCCAGCTGTTGTTGTCAGCTTCACTTTTCAGTCAGGAAAATCCATGAGAGAAAGATCCAAATTGACAAGTGGATGAGAGGGAGAATTGCAGCAGGAAACCAGAGTTCTGAATCTGATCCCTTAGTCAGCAACCAGACCTGTCACCCCGAGGCTTGGGGCACGTCCGCACCGCAAACAGATGCTGAATTGCTTTGAATTCTTTGAAAAATTGCAAATTAAAAAAAAAAAGAATAATAATAATAATAATAAAACAAATAGAGAGATGTTTGTTTTTTTTGGTGTTTATTAAAGTCATGGAGTTTAGTTTCGCTGAAAACAACTAAAAATATCAAACTGAAAAGTCTTTTTTTTTTCTTAAAGTAAATAGCAAACGGTTGTCTTGGGACGTCCACTCAAGGCTTTCGGTTAAAGATTTTTAAAAAAGAAAGAAAAAAGATCCAAATTTCGGGCTACAGGGCAATAATTTTAAAGATGAAGGGGGAAAAAAATGTTATGATTTTCATTTGAGACTAAATAAAATGTTTAGCAAAACAAAATTCGATCTGGATTCGTTTTTGGGGTTCTATTACATTTTTTTAAAGCGTGATGCTACAGACTTCAGGAAATAGCAACAATGGTGCCGCTGCTTTCGGAGCAGAGATGGAAAAAACGACGACTTCAGATTGGTTCTCAGAATTAGAAGAAAATTTTATGAAACAAGTCAAATACACCGCAACATAAAAGTTAAGTTTTGACAGTTTTTTTTCTCTCCCTGTACAATTTATAGTTTAAAAAAAGAAAACTATTAAAGACTGATCCCCGACACACACACACACACACACACCCGCCAGCAGGTTTCGATATTAGGATAAAAAATAACAGATAAAGAAAAACAAAAAAATCCTGATGTATCTTATAATTTTTTTACCCGTTCACCAGCAAATTTACTGAAAGTTAATTTAGTAGTATTTCGTGTCTGACTGTATGCAAAGTACTTTTACTATTTTAAATGCAAAAAAAAAACAACAACAACAAAAAAGCTCTATCTTTTAAATTTAAATCTTTAATAAACTGGAATAATTTACCTTTACATCTCAGTACTTTGAATTTCAAGAGCCATTTTGTTTGGAAGTCACCAGGTTTATCTGTTAAAAATTATAATTCAAAAGATATCGATTTATAATGCAATGACTACTTATCTTAATTGCAGCATTGACTATTTAACTTCTTGAAAGTGTGTTGCGCGTTTATGTTCACCAATAAAGTGTCTGGAGTGGGTGGACTTTACGCCGCCGTTCTAGCAAATTCTTAAGACTCTGTGTTGTAACATGAGTTTCTGAAAAAACTGAACTTCTGCTAAAATTTTATTCATCTTCATTAAGTAATAAAACTAAATAACCTTGGTAACGTAAAGAAAGTTGAATATAGTCTGTTGGACTTGAAACCTTGCCAAATAACATCACGACAATGCTATTTCAGCCAGATTTCACATGAACTTCTCAATGTGGTCATGTATGGCCCTTTGACAAACTGCGAATTCTAACTTTAAAATGTTCTGTTCACATTTTTTTATTCTTTTGTTTTTTTTTTTTTTTTACATTACACTGATAAGGCTGGCATAGTTTTGACAAAAGCCCAGTTTGTCAAAGCTTGATACCGTTTTATTAACTCTAAATTACCACAGCATTCTGTTGAGTTATGCAGTTACATGCCATAATCTTGTTTTCCCGAATCAGTGGCACATTATTGTAATAGTTTTATGATTTATGCACCAACAGACAAGCAAGAACTTCTCTTCTGAATTAACCCTAACTGGCAGTTTACCAGCCTTTTAAAAAACCAACAAGGAACATTTTTTAAACCCAAAAAATTTATTTTCAACTGTGAAACAAATATTCAAACTAAATCCCCCCCCAAAATAACAGTACACGTAGGAATACCAAGTGTTGTGGATCAGACTGGATGTGGCAACTGGATCTTCAAGGAAAGGAAAAGAAAAAAATTAGGAAAACATCAAAAGATTCAATTTATTCAATAGAAGCTGTTTTATTCTGTTTGTTATGTTTTTTCCACCTTGAATGCAATTTATGGTTAAAATTAATGTTTCTTATTTTAATGAATGAAGGGTACCCATCTGTAAACATGCCAACATACCCTGGCATTAGGCACCCATGCATTAAAAGACATTTACTTTGTATTGTAGATAAGCCATATAGCAGCCATGCACTTCTTTCCCTGTTACTCTGGGGATCATGAGATTTACTTCAATTCTTTCTTGTTCACTTGGATAATCAAGCAAGTAAAAGTCATTGAACCATCATATGAAGTAGTAACAAAAAAAAAAAAAAAATTAGGATGAACAATGTACTTTTTTCCCCTTTAATTATAGAACTAAAACAAGTTACAAACAACAAAAAGTAAAACAGTTTGAAAATGTACATAAACAATAGATTTAAATAGCTTTTAATACTCTTCAGTTCCAGAGTTGAGCAGCTATTACAATTTAGTAAATTATACATATTCATATATACACACACACACACACACACACAAATATATATATATATTTGAGACAATACATGTTGATATCTATTAAATGGAATCCATTGAACATAAAAAATTCATTTATTTTATTTGGAAGTTATAGTGCTTATTTGCAAATTAAATTCTAAAGACTGGTAGATAAAAGTAAGCTTTCTTTTGTTTAATAAATCAAAATTCTTCAACAATGACAGAAAAAATAAAGAAATTTTATATATCTGTTTTGAGTGATTTTTAAAGAATCCACTGCTTTCTTGTAAGCTGTGCAATATTGCTAATTCATTCATGCATGACTAGCTTTCTGACAACTTTGCAGTTTCTTAAAATGCCCCGTTCGCTGAATTATTGAAGAAAAAAAAAATTCAGTATCAAAACAAATGACATTACATATTATGACAAGCATTTTTTTTAAAGTGGAAAAATTATACCGTTTAATTTGTGGGAAACATTTTCTTCTCTGTACCAGGCCATTTTTATCACCTAGCTCACACACAGATCCATAGTTGTATGAGTCTCAGGACTCAATAATAAAATAAGTATTTAAAAAAAGTACAAATGAGTTTAAAGCAAAAGAAAGACAATAGGTTTTCATGAAACTGCTTGTGTTCCTTTGTCAGAGACACAATAAAAAAAACAATAGTTACAAACCACAGATTATATTCCCTTGAGAGTATTAGTTTACAAAACGTTGTCACTAACCAACCTGACATATAATCCTTTTGAAATATTCAGAGTCATTAAGCATCCTACTGTCAAAAAAGTTAACTGCAGAAGTTTTGGGCAAATACATTGTTCTAAAAAAATTTAAACAAACAAATGCTGTGCATAGAGATTAGTAAGCACAAATCATAAATGCAGGAAGGTTTGCAGTGGTTCCTTTTCTGACCACCAAATGTTGACCTTTAACCCGACCTTCAACTCACCAAGTTCACATGTGACCTAACCATTTGCCAGAGATTTGGGAACTTAGTAAATTTGAAAACAGTAATTTTTAAAGCTATTTTAACCCATGGGTGAAGCAAGCAAGCATTTTCTTTAAAAAGGATTATTACAATGATCGGGTAGTTTAACAGTAGTCCGGTTCATCTGGAAGACAGCATCACTCTCATATTGATTAATTTCAGGAAGTCTGTTAATGCCAAGAATTCTAAAAAAAAAACAACAAAATAAAAAGTGCAAAATTTCCAAAAAAAAAAGCACACGACAAACAAATATACACAATGTGAATGTGAGTATGTGAGTGAGTGAGAGAGAGAGAGAGAGAGGGTGTGTGCATGCACGCACAAAATTTTAAAGTACTAGGAATGTTCAAATGAAACCTGGCTGAAATAGTATCGCCATAACTGCTGGCCCTCAGGTTTTAATTGAGCAGTTTAAGTTGAGATGAGAAATGACTATTTTCACATCTATTAAATGGCTGCAGTGGCATCCATCAAACAAACAAACATTTTAAAACGTCAGGTTTCCATCTTCATTCACCTATAAATGATTGACTTTAAAGTACAGCTTGCTGCCTGTTTTAACTTGCTAACCCCTCTGTCAATAAATTTCAATAACCTGGATAAAAATGCATTGTTGTTTTTAACATAATATCCATATAGACAAGCATAATTTATTTACTTTTTTTTGTTTTGTTTTCCTGCATTCTGAAATCTACTATCCTCCCCATTTTTTTCAGAAACTTGGATTTGAGAGACTTAAATAAGAATACACAGAATAATAAAATAATATTAATGTATAAAACAATTATTCTCGCAGCCAAATTTTCACTGGAAATTTTTCAAAGTCATTGATCTTTGTCCACTTCATATTCAAATTTTTAAATTAAAAATTACGAACCTTATTTTGAAATTTAAAAAAAAAATAAATAAACAGCTTAATTCATTTTGCACACAAACTGCACGCACTCACCCTTTAGTCCTAGTTCAAGCAAATTTACATTTGGACATCTGGACATAATGTGATCCTCAGCAAAGTTCATTTTATCGTCAGTAATCCAGACCATGGCCCAGTCCACTCCAGCGATCAGGTACCTTGGAGAAATAACGATCCATGGCTTCCAAGAAACGACTTTTGTAGAGTTCAGGTGAAACCACTGTTGGCATTTTACCTGCAATTCATGATCGGAAGTTTAGCCTTTTTTGACTACACAGTTTATTGCAGTTCTGATTTATAGGATTATGTTCAAGCAGTTATGCTAGTTCTACTATAAAGAGACTCGAATTTCATAGACTTCTTGATAGCAAATCTCTCTGCACTTTTTAAAAAGAAAGCAATTAAACAAAAACAAGGCAGAGTTTTTTACCAGCCTGCACCTCTTTAACCAACAACAACCATTATAACTGGATAATAACTACCTCATTAAAATGTCACAGATTAATTCCAAATACAAAAGAAAAATCTGCCACAAAGGTATTACTAGATAAAAATTTTTTCTCAATGTATCTCATTATACTATCAAATTTATTTATTCTAAAAATTAGTTGTTCTTTTTTCTCCTTATGATTGTGACCCTTTAATAAGAACTGATCAAAATTCTCATTTTTGGATTCCACAGTTGTCCAATGGACTCTAGTTCCTCTTTGTAAAAACATACAAGCACACACTCAAAAGGTTAGTAAGGAATGACAGTTACAAAAATCAGGGTTTCTTACAGCCATTTAAAGCAGTTAATTATATTTAATATTTAAATCTGGCATCACTGATTCATCTCGTCTCTCTTACCCTGGCCTCCCAAGATGCCTGATGCCTTGACAGCCATCTCTAACTTCTTGTCCCAGGTGAATGTCCTGATGTAATCTGAAAGCAGGCAGGCAGCCTTAGACATTTGAAAATTTCTCTTAAACTAATTTTAATGTAAACAGTTTTTATTGAACAGCTACCAGCATGTACATTTCAAACTAATGAAATCCACCAGTAGTATGTCTAAACACTAATAACAGTCATCTAAATAATGCATATGCAACATTCAGAATACGTCAAACCTTGAAGGTTCATAGATTATGCATGTTAACTTAAGAAAAAATATTACACAAAGCAAACACTAAACAGCAAACTTCTAGAAAAGTACTTTTTCTTGTTGTTAATCTTTTTTAAAAAAAATATATAATCCATTCTAAATCGATGTATGGACTAGACTGCCATGGTCAAGGGACTGAGTTTGAATCCAGTTGGTATCAAGGCTTGGCTACCTCCAAACATGGTTTCTTCTTGCCAGCCAGCCAGCCATGTGCATTTTCTCTGGACTCTCCAGCTTCCTTTCAGAGGTAAAAATGAAGAGATCTAGTAGGGATAACCTCTGCACCCTGTTATCCCCTAATTGGTTTTAAAAAAACTGGTGGATGAGCAGACTGACATGAAAAAAAATTAAATTTTAAGAAGTTCTAAATGAATCACAAGAAATATTTCTAAGTAAAAAAAAATTATTTAATCAAAATCAGATACCTTTGATAGGAAAAATAAATTAGTATCTTTTTATTTTTTGATGTTAGTTTGTTTTCATTGATAGGCACATTCCCCCCCCACACACTTGATATTATGTTATCACCCCTGTAATTTATCCTGCATTCATTTTTTGGCATTTTACCATCTGGGAAAAAATCCCATGTGCACACATGGATACAGCACCTGCTGTACAGAAAAAGATTGAGAAAAGCATGTATACATGCAATGCACGTAATTTAAAATTATTCTCTACAATGGAACAGACAAGCAGGTAAATAATAAAACTGAAAACGTATTTATTTCTTTATCTCAAATCATATGATGACATGATGGTCTTAGATAAAACATTTTCTGCAATAACTTATACAAATGACTTTTAAGAACGTGAATCTTAATTGCTGCTGTTTTTGGATGGTTATCTACATCAAAAGAAACCGTCAACCTTGATGGCTGGTCTCAGAAGGGTGGTTATGGACCAATAAAAACAGGTGTTAGTGTTTGCTATGCCAAACTGTGTGTGGATTTCCAGCAGCCTTGGAGTCTGCCCAGGTAGAGATTTAATGATGCGAAACAGCACAGGACTGACTCACCAATAATCCCGATGACCAGTTCTTTTCTCTGGTCATCCTGCCCCACCAGCAAAGAGTAGTCCATGACCAGGTTGCTCGCCAGGAACTGAGAGTCACTCGTGATTGCAGTAGTCAAGATGGCCTTGGAATGTGGACGAGTGTAGAGTGGGGACTCAACATTCACTGAAAGACAAATTAACTAAGTAAAATAGTGTACAGTAGAGAGCTAAAAGAATCTAAGTATAAAAAAAAAAATTATACGAGCATCTAATAATACATTTTTTTAAATGAACAATATACTGACATCAGAGTAGAAAATATATGCCTGGTCTTTTCTATCTGAGTACAGAAATGTAGGCAATATCATCTTTGAGATCCTTTTAAAAGAGCAATGTTGAACTCACATTTGAGCAGATTCTGGTCTAACAGCACCATTTCTTCCTCCTGTTTACCAGATGTATTAGCCATTCTGTTTCGCACGGATCCCTTCAGATCAAATGTCTGGAAAGATATGTAAATCATATGAAACAAACAAATAGAGGCAGAGTTAAGTCTAGGAAACAAGTGAATATTTTCTTGTTTGATTTTTGTGGGCAAATAAAAAAATTGAAAACATAACAAAAAAGAGTAAAACAAGTTTTTTTTTTCAGTAATTCTCAAGCATTGTGACTATAATATTAAGTGTTTATGCCTGATTAGTACAAGTTTAAAAAGCAACATAAAAAATAAAAAAAACTCTAATGTTAATTGTAACTTCAAATATCTAAAATAAAAACTGTTTATATCTGGCTGAAAAATCCAGTGAAGTAACAGAAACTCTGAATAAAGTAAATGCCATGGAAACAAGTAATACAAATAAAAAATGAAGAGGTCTCTTCTAAATACGAGTTGGCTGAAAGTTTTATCTAAATTACTGTTAGAATTGTTTCCAGAAGATATAAGACATTAGGTTGCATATGCATTTCAGATTTTCCTAGTATTTTACATCTAAATTTTTCTAAAATAAACTAACAATGATAATCTAAAAGATAGTTATTATTGAAACACTTTGTTCTATGACATGAGAAGAGCCAGAAAAACGAGTCAGGGATGAAATGGATAAAGCTTTAAGAATAGATAGGATAAAGACAAGCTAGCTATAGGAGTTTTTTCTTTCTTTTATGGACCACTCTGGCTGCAACCTACCTGGGAAATTTTTCTGTCATAAAACAAGTTCTCCATCACTAAGAGATCCTGCTTCATTGCAATTCCTGTCTGTGTGTTCCGAAAGCCAATGGTATACACACCCAAAATCTTTGCTAGTACAGTAGGTTTCTAAAAATTAAAACAAAACAAACAAAAAATAACTGAAAATTAAGATATTTTATGTTTATAATCCACTATAGTAGATTCTCTACCACAGAGACAAAAAAAAAAAAAAATACACCAAAGAGCAGCAGCAGAGACATTTTTTCTCACCTGTT
The DNA here is from genome assembly GCA_018389105.1 of Nautilus pompilius. Lineage (NCBI taxonomy): Eukaryota > Metazoa > Mollusca > Cephalopoda > Nautilida > Nautilidae > Nautilus > Nautilus pompilius. The sequence continues at coordinate 2,799,155 of JACATO010000308.1, read as the reverse complement.
TCTGGTAAGCTGTGGTGAGGTACTGAAAATAATTTGGAGCGAATGCTTGGAATGAGTCTGCTTCCATCCCTGACATCTGTTTTAAGATAAACCTGTTATCTGTTTAGACAAAAAACAACATGTATTATGTGGTTCATATCATAACTTTGGTAACTGATACAAGTAAAACAATATACCACTTTATCAGCTATAAAGCAGATGAAAAATAAAACAAACAAAAATAAATTTGCTCAGAGTGGTCAATGTATTGAGTCCTGTTGATGTGGCTTATCGAACAAAAGACAGGTATACAGCAGGCCTCTTATACAGCTCTACTAGTGTAGCAAAAGAATGTATTTATTTGTTGAATGACATGAATCAAGTTCTGTAGCATACTAATGCTAATCCATTGTGGCCAAAGTGCTAAAAGTCTTGAAGCACAAAATAGGGGTGGCAGATTAACATAACACATGTGGTTCCTCATGTCCAACTGACTTCCTCCCACAACTAGTCACAAGATCCCTGCTGGTGTCAGTGGTGCTGTTCAATGCTCATGGAGAGATTCTGAGTGTTTGAATCTGGAATACTGAAGGAGCCACAGGTCGCATCAACTGCCAGGGCTAACATCACACATCAACCCTGTGAAATATGGAGGTGTCACTGAGCATGCTGTCTGGACAGAGGACTGCACCAGAGAAAAAGAAACATAATTAATTACTGACTTCACTAACAGCCCTCAAAACAGAAAAATCAATCAATTAAAACAACACTACAGAGAGTTACACCATCTGGGAATAGACTCCTGACTTTTTCTGCATTTAGGAGAACAATTTTTTTTAATTAGAATGTGACTAATTTTTTTTTAAACAAGAAAATAATGACCCAAGTTTAAAAGAAACAAAAACTTACCACAAGTCTTAGAAAAAGAAGAACATGACTTCCCTCCCTTTGCAGCCCAATGCCGAGAACGATTCAGAGATCGAATAAAACTATAAAATAAACAAAGAAAACGTGATAATATTCTATGTTCAATTACTAAAGTGAAAATCCTACAGATTTTTTTCCAAAATAGTGCATAGATATCAAACTGCAATTGCCTCATCATATTTACTTTTTTAATTATTTGATAAATTCATGGGTGAAAAACAGATGTCTAGAAAACTAAAACAAAGCAAGAGGTTGCAGGCTCAGGATCCACTCAAGTTGCTTGTACAATCCAAAAACAACAAGCACCTGTGCAAAACATCATGTTAAACCAACATCACTGCACTCAAACATAGTCGTCCTCTCAGAGCTAAACTATGGCAGTGGTGAAGCAAAAGACTGCTAGAACATGGCTCCATAGGTTAGTTATGCTATAACAAAACAATGGGAAATGCCCAAACCCCATATTTCTTTAGATAACGCCTCACCAATAACTTGACTCATTCAACCTGGTCTGGAGAGAGAGAGAGATCCTAACATGTAATAACCCAAATATTTCATGATTTTTGGAAACAATATGACCAAAAGTATAAGGTTGGTATTATTTGTGTGGAATCCATCAACAAGCCCAACAACTGATTTTACATAGACTCTGCACCTTGATAATACATACAATGCTACAGTCAAAGCCTGTAATAATCCTTACAAACTGATGCTTCCTTATTAAGTCTACATATCCAAATTATTTCAAATATGTGCAGAGCCCTCATTAGATATCTTCCTCTTCTCCATGTTCTTAACATGACCAACCTTGCAAAAGGGGTTTGCACAACTCCAAAAATATTTTCTCTAAAATAATAAATAATGAAGGAATAAGGAAAAAAGATGGTCTTAACTCAATTATTTTGGGGAATTTTGCCTGCATCATTATTTTTTAGTATATATATGTTAACTAGAGAACCACCATAAGTAAACATGCCCACTAAAACTCAAATGGCCAATTCAGCTACCTGGCTACAAACTATAAGAAATGGTTCACATGAAAAAGTCTCAGTCTGCAGCAAACAAGAAGGGGTGTAGCTAGGTAAGAGGACATTGGTAGAGCCAGCAGAAAATCCAAGACTCTGTTAACTGACTGACCACCCAGTTAAAGTGAAAAAAAAAAAAACAACTATTCATGTGCATCTTGAATACTCAAAACTAAAAGAATAAGTGCTATTGAAGAGAAGCGTGGAAACCAAGCCCTGATATTGGCTGCAAATATGACAAATCAGGTACAGATGTCTACAAGAACCATCATGTCATCTCACAGCATGGAGTATATAGCAAAACAATAAGACAAACTCCTTAACCCATGCCATGTTTGTCATTAACTGCAATGGGAAATATAGATGCTACATCGCCCTTTTCCACTTAAGAAACTATCAATTTTTCCAGTTTCTCAGCATTTGTATATAGATGAAGAATTTTCAATGAATTATCTGCAAACCATAACAAAATATAGCACTGCCTGTTATGATGTGGGATGGGATGATGGGATGAAATTGAGCCAATGGATGGTGGTCTCTGAAGAAATTTTAACTTAACACCTAATACATCAACATTCTTTGAGGATGAGTTTTGTCTATCTATACTAAGAGTCATCTATCCAAAAAAGTGCAGTATCTTTATGGAAGATGGTGCCCAAACTCACAATCTGAGCAACAAAAAGATGAAAAAAAAAAATCCAGTCATCAACTGCTATGATCTGACCAATGACCAGACATCAACCACACTGAGCATGTGTGGACTACCTTTTCCCAACCTATTAAAGTGTCCATGTGAACCCACTTCCCAAGATTCCTTAATATAGATTGTGCAATGAATGGGCAAGAGAGACCAGGACTGCTGATCTTGTCCACACAATGAGTAGGTGGGCTGCTGTACTGCATAAGACAAAGAGCTAGAGCACAAAGTATGAACCCCTTATATTTAGAAAGCACTAAGAATGGTTAGAACAAACAGGTGTCCTTTCAAACTTGGGTGTCTATTTACTTATGGAAAATCTCTATGTAATCAACTTAAGAATCATTAACTATTTACTGACAAAGACAATTTTTTTGAAAAAACAATGTTCATTAATAAATTACTCTATGTAGTTCTGAGAGAATACCAATCAAGAATTATTAGCATTAAAGATCAACAAGGTATATATTAATTTCCAACTTTAAGAATTTTTAAAGCATTTTAAATCAAAGATATTAGAAATTTCTTTTTTTTTTTACACAATTTTATATGAAAAAGAAAAACAATATCCAACTCCTTAATAATCTGTAACAACCACTATAATTTAAACCTCATCTCTAACTTACTGCTATTCTCTAAATTAAGATGAAAAAACCCAACATGTGTGAAATACAAAGAATTCAAAATAGAAACTGTGCAACAATTTTCTTCTTAGCGACAGAACAACATTTCTCATCTTATAGGAAACCAGAATGGTCTCACAACCTTTTGCAGTAACTCAAGCAATTCCTTCTGGTGTATGTTACACAGGAATTATGCAATAATGATAAAGTTAGAACTCCATTGATTGGAATATTATTAAACAGTCAGTTTTCCATTTGCCACCAGAGCTACACAAGCTAAGTACTCTGCAACCACTTCACACTAAGTATGCTACAAATTTTCAGCATTGATGAATTTATCAAAAATTTTTTTTAATTAGTTAAAGAAACAAATATTGTTTACATTGTACTGGACTGTTGGAGTACAGTGTAAGACATTTTTAGATTTCCATGTCATTTTAGGCCCTTTGTGGACTTTCAAATAATAATATTTTTTTGAAAAGTGTGTCAAGATTTTGAGCATGCTTGAGAGAAAGACTTGACAAGAGAAATTGATTTCCAAACAGCAGACTTGTAACACTAAACTCAAATAAATACCATAATTTAGCAAAACCACAGATAAATCAAATTTTTCTGGACTGCTTACTCAGTGATGCTATTTTAACTATTTTTAAGCAAAGTCAAAAAATGTCGGATTATGGAAGAAAGAGTAACAGAGCAACAAGCATCTTAACTAATGTTATGTGAACAATGGAGTCAAATTTTCTTCAAAATACTTCACTGAGTAGATAGAACAGGTATACATTTAGTAGTTATCATTCAGGAAATAACCAAAAGTTAATGTACACTATCCATCATCACTAGTTGCTTGATACACACTTCTACTACTTTCTTATGTAGGAAAGATTAGTTTATAAAGAAAAATACCATTAAAATCTGCCATCATTATTTTTAATAAGCATTAATGAAGAAGTAACACAAGGAAACATAAATAATACAAAAAAAAAAATTGTTTAAAATTTATTTGGTCATTACAAAAGTACTAGTTTCAAGTTCCCTTTCGTGATGGTCCATCACCACGCAGGAGGACCAAGCTTTCATGGTAAATCTGGACACATCAATAATAAAAACAGAGGCTAAGAAAAAAAATCTTTCGACATCAAAGGAACGTTTCACAGGAGTCTTTCTGGTAAGTGATAAATCACGAGGGAGGGAACTTGTTTACCGTAAAGATCAGAGGGAGAAGAAAAGACCTAAAGACATCAAAACCGGTGAAAGAGAGAGAAATGAACTGAAGCAAAACAAAAAAACAAACAAAAACAGAGTGAAATGTGCCACAGCAGTCAGTCCATCCACAGACAATTAATTTACTTCAGAATTAAAGATGTTTCTTGCAAAAACTCACCTATATCATTTCAAGAGAATTTCAGCAGATTAAAAATTTCAATAATTTAAAACATGAAGATCATTAACTTCAGGTGCATCACGTTTGCCATTCAGTGCATTATAACATATCTACTTTCACCAGGCTCTGTTAAAAACAAACTAAAAAGTAGCAGCCTCCAGAGCAGTGATATGAGACTATAATTATTTCTCGTCTGATAACTTGTAATTACTAATTTGAAACTGAATCGTGTTAAATCTATATGGATTCCACTGATCCTTCAGGTAAAATAGAAAAACACTGCAGTTTGATGAGTATTTTTCTCTCTTTTTTTTAATAGACAAAATATAAGATTAAGTAGCAAACTACTTTGTACACTTCAGAAATGCAAAAAACTGATTAAGTAGACTGCACTTGATTTCAGAATCAAAAGATGTCACTCTTTGAAACTCAACTCATGCAGCTTGTATTGACAGAACAATGGACAACAGAAGGAAAATATTTATGGGGAGGATGTCAATACAGATTGCAATATACAATAAACAGGATAAGTTGCAATTTTGTACATAAAAATTCTGGTGGCAGAATGATTTGACTGTCTCTTGAATTTATTGGCACTGATCTTAGCATTGATTTATGTCCAGAAACATCACTGTGCTGTACTGAAAAACAGATGCAAGTAAGATTTGTGCGATAAACACTCAAAAACGTGATGTTACATAAAGCTGTCATCATGAAGAATTTTCTCTCTTTGCCAGAACAAATGCAACAAATTATCATCTCAGGTTCCATTTTATTAAATTCTGTAGCACTGCATCAGTAGTCCAGAGACACGACTACTAAATAAATAATTTTTTTTGCTGGAAAAATTAAGAATCACAGTTATTTGTGCTTAGTGTTAAATGTGGAATTTGTAACAGACAACAAAATTGGTAGTCACTGGCCTTCCAGAGTTTGTGGTGTACAGTGAGAAACTTTACATCTTGCTAAAAATGAAAGTACATTAACGAAAAAACAATATAGGCAAAATCTAGAAGAATTATCTTGAAAATTGTGTAAAATAAACAAAAAACAGCAGTGTGCATGTGGAACAGTTGGCTTTCTTTATGTGCGTAAACATTTCTAAGAGTGATTAGTTGTAATTATTTCCCAATCAGTCATGCACAAATATTTAAAAATTTGATGCTGAATCAGTTAACATTCCATCCATTTATTTATTTTATTCTTTAACCCTTGAAGTGACCAAAAGGAGTGTACTTATAAATTGTATTTTATTCTGAACTTTACTTAAAACATCCATTTTAGAAACAGTTTTGTACAACCACAATTTGCTTATAGCAGCCAGATTTTCTTTAGGATGGAAGTGTGCATACTCAGATCTTTGTAAGAGCTTACCTCAAACATCAATAGCAATGATGATGGATGAGAGTTTGTGAATGAAAGCACAAATTTTAATGATGAGGAAAGCAGTACAAACACATGCTTGGAAAAGTGACCACATTGGCAAAAGAAAAAATAGCAGTAAGGTTTTTATTTTAATTAATCTAGATCAGGAAAATTGTGTCAACTGCTTTTATAAAAAAATCATGGCCATCCACAGACTGAACTAGCATTAAAAATTTTTTTTAAAAAAACAAACTTAAAACTGTTGATGACCTGCCTGTCAAACTAGGGTGTTACTACTAATACGCGGGTTTGTAGTTTGGCCTGTGGCACAGTTTCACCAGTGATGGGACAGAACTGCAATATGAGGAAACTGGCCCTTTACATCATTTAATCAACCCTTAGCGAGAAGTCATTACTGAGGTTAGAGTACATCACCGAAACATAGCACTTTGATCAGACAATCTGTCAAGCAGAAGAGTGGATACTTTATACGCATATATAGTAGAAAGAAAGAAAAACAAAAACAAATAATTTAGATAAATGAATTGATACAAAGTTGGAAAAACAACCATCTGGACAAAGTTTTTAAAAAAATCAGACAGAGTTTTAATAAATAACCATAATGACAAAATGTAAAAGTGCACAGAGTATGATATTCTTTAGACTATAAGATAGGGGAAAATGTGGTTCAAGCAAGATGACTAAATGTTGAGCATACACATTTAAAAAAGAAAACAAAAGTGCTGGAACTCCACTTACACATCCTCCCCAGCAGGGAATATACAAGTGCGTAATTTCCTAAACTGTTCTGCAAAGTGAATCCTGCAGTAGAATTTTGTGGTATTGTCTGAGAATTCTGAAAAAAGAAAGAGAATTTAAAAAAAAATATTTTACTAATTAATCTTTAAAATTGTGTGCTAGAACACTAGCATCTGGAATTTTAAAAATGAAATCTAATTAAACAATTTTTTTTAAAGCATGAAAATAACAAGGATGTGAAGCATGGAAAATAAGTGGAGAGTCTGGAAATAAGAGGAATTTGAAATATGAAAAGATGAAGTTTGTCAGCACCAGTGCCTGTCAGACCCTTGCACAGCCAAACACTTTTTGTTGTTTTTTTTAATAGTGGCAGAAGACATTTTCCAGCTCCACAGGGGTTTCTTGCTGGTCAACCTCCTTATCATTTGCTGTCCCATCAGGCCAGATCCCTGTAGCCCCCCCAGGCATGTGGGCATTAATTTCAAAGGTCACTGATTAACAAGGTAAAGGAAACTTTGATGGAACCTCTAATCACCTGAGACATTAATACTACTCAAAGCAGAGTGTTTATATAAACAACTGGTAAAAGGTAAAAGCAGAAATAAAACAAAAATACAAAAACTATGAGATTTTTTTTATCATCATCATTGTTCCATGGGATTTCCAGTCACAGGTGGCAAGCTTGCCTCCAGGATGTAGGCACTAACAGCTGATTATATGGAGAAGGGGGCAGGGGGAGGCCCACTCCCTCCATGGTGATAGCCTGGTACAGAAGAATCATGCTATGGGGGTTTTCAAAAACCAGTCAGTCCCCAACAGAAATGAAATCCAGGCCACAGATACTTATCACTGCTCAAATGAATCATTTTAAAAACTGCCATTACTAATAAATAATTAAACACTTACAGTTTGTGTTCTCAAATTTAAATCTAAGCATATTAACATCAAACGAGAAAATCTAAGATCTAATAATATTAAACCTCTATCTTAAAAAAATGTCTAAAATCTCAGCTGCTATAATGTTCTTGATCTGATACTGAAAATGTATGAATTGACTATACATTTTTATGCACAATCCATTCCACTGAAAACAAAAGAATTTGCTCCCCTCAATAACAAACAGAAAAAAAAAACAATAATAATAAACTACAAGAAATCTTATATCTGTATATTTTTGTCATATAAGTTGATACATTTTTTTCTGGAACTCCAGTTTTCAACCCACACTCCAAAATGACTTTTCTATGCATAGAGTCAGTGAAATTGTTTTAATGAAGAACATAAATGACAAAGTGTGTTATTTTCTAGAATAAACTGTAAATTCACTCATTTGAAACAGCCTACAAAAATTATTGTTCAGAACATTCACTGATTAGATGAGCAATTCACCATTAATACGCTCATTGAAGGATACAAAATTATCCAATCAATGACGAGCATGCGATCACCAATTATTCCACCTATCTGTCCATTTCAATTCTAATTATATACATAAACACCCCCAAAAATTCCTCTGGCTCATCTTAAAATGCCTTCCATAAAGTCATGCAAGTCTCACATTGCAGCTGGCAGCTTTTAACCTGGAAGTTGTTAAGTTGGCTGTGGTAATATGGCCGTGCATACAGTGTCAGTGAGAAGTATGTTAGGGACTGGCATAAAGGGAAGGGTATGTTACAGACTACAGAGAAAACTTAGCTCACGGCTGCAAAGGCAGGTGTACTAACATTGAGAGATAGTTGGAGGAATATGGGCTAAGCCAATGTGCTGCATGGCATGGACATAGTAATGATGTATAGCTAAGACTGAAGACCATACAAATCACAACCGACTCAGAAGTTGACAGTTTCACAGATGATCCATTACGCTGCCTCAGGTTCATGCATAGAAAAGGAATTTGTAACAGGTAGTGCACAACTATGGTCAGAAACTCAAAATCAAATAAAAGTGTTGAAGATAGATAAAACCAACATGTTTGGCATTTTAACGTAGGCGATTCAACACAGCACAAATGACAGGATAGACACCAGGCTTTTAATGTGAATGCTTGCAGTTTGTTTCAAATACCTTTCCGTGATTACAGACATGAAAAACTATTTGAATGCTCCATTTATCCTGTAGATTGTCCCACAAAGAAGTTTAAGAATATGCACAAAACAACTAATTAAGATTCATGAGCCTGAAAGTACTGTAGACAGCATTGCAATCTGACATATTGTTCTGACTGGCTGAAAGTCTGGCTAACTTCCATAATTGATCTGGCCCCATCTTATACTCCAAATTGACTTATCTATGAATGAAAGAAAGAAAGATTGGAAAATTTGTCAATTCAATTTATATTCCATATTAACTCATTCTCAAAAAAATATGGCACTTTGTTTAAAAAACTAAGATGAAGAAATTGGAATATGATGATTCTATATAGAATGACTGATAGATGGAGTTAACAAAAAAAAAAAAAATTCCAAAGAATTTTGTCAGTTTATTTTAATTCAGGCAGACCTTTAACTTCTTTACTTAAATTCCATTACAGAGGGTACACAAGCACATATATATATATTGATATTTATGAGAAAAGTTCTTGTTTTCTCTATTTTTCAATTAGTCTATTTATATAGTTAATTAGGAAAAAAAAACAATTTCAGTTTTGATCAGATTTAAATGACCTATTGATTTGAGTCTTGTGTGAAATCTGCTTTACCTGAATAGAAAAATGTAGTAGTTGCTTGCAATATCAGTAGAAACAAATAAAGGAGCTATCAAACAAAGAAACCACTTACGTAATTCTATGTGAGAGTTTATGGATTGCTTGCCAGCTTTTGTCTTCTCAAGCTCATTAGAAGATATGAGCGAGAATCCATCAGTTTCATCTGTAATATCAAACAATAAATCAATACAAAATGCTGTGCTATATTAGCAGTGTTTCGCAGAAAAATGTATTTTTTTTAAAAAAAAAGATTAATTTTAAAAAGCTTATTGTAAAATAATCCTTATAAAAATTTTTTTTAAAAAAAAACTTAAGCAGCTTCTTTTAATTAAAAAAAAGTTGATGATCGTTTATTCAACAACATTAGATTTGTGGCCCTATGTAGTTGTAGATTATTTTTTTTTACAGCTATTGCAGATAAAATATCGAATGAACACTGTGCCAGCCAGACCTGTCATGTGTCTGCCTCAACAGAAAAATTTAGCAATATTTCTCCCTGTATCATCCAGTTTGATTTATTGAAATGAAGTTCTTGAACAAGCACACACTGCATGAACTGGTTTTGATTTTCCTTCTTACCAAAGAAAAAACAATATGAGGAAAAGCTGAAAATTTGGTGATTTGTCTTTCTCATTAACTTAAACAAAAAAAGCAAGATAGTTATTTCTTAGTAAACTTCTAAAATTTTGGTATTTTTTCATAAAAGTTGTTATAAGGCTATAAAAAAAGAGAAAATTTGAATTTAAAATAAATTGAGTAAGTAATTAAGTTTTCTTAAATAAATTTGTTTTTTTTTTCAAATTTAAATTCTGTAATCTTTGAAAATGAGAGAGACTTAAAACAATTAAAATTTTTAATACATCAAAAATATATAAATGTTGCAACTTTAGACATGCTAAACAATTTTTTTTAGAAAATCAATTTTCAACATTTATGGAAATTCTATGATGTATAATACTTAGCTTTTCATCAGCCAGCTGCATGGGTTCCCTTCCACACCTAAAACTAAAGATTTCTAGCAGAGACTTTTATTAAGTTGTTTGGTAGCAGAAAGGTGCTGGTGATACTTACCATCCAAATCATTGTCTTTGGAATGACATGGTACTATTTTCTGCCCAAGATTTAGTGCTAAAAACATCTCTTTGTTGTCTGCAATAGCTTATAGTGAGCAATGCAACTTACAGAGAGAGAGAGAGAGACTACTTAGAATGTGCTTACTTTAAAATGTTCACACCTTTACACGTAGTTTTCCATTTCATCTTGAAGAATTGTTAGTTTCAATGGTCATATTAATTTTACTCTTACCTTTGTTAGTTTATTTTTACCCGCAACTATTTTGAGTTGTTTTTGATTTGAGAAGAGTTTAGAGGGAATTCAAACAATATAAATGTTTGGCTGCTTTATTATCGTATAATCTTAGATTTAAAAAAAAAAATAAACTGATGCAGTTTAAATTACCAGTCAATTATAAAAACAGCATAAATGTTTGTTTTAGACTAAGCAAGACCAAACATTACAAGGGTTCTGAACAAAAGCACACCAACAAGATATTTATAAATAATTCACTGTAAAAGCCAAGTAACTTCCTAGGAGACAGTTATATTCTGATAGGAAGTAACCAAATGTAATAGTTAAAAAAAATATTAGTGCATTTAAAAAAAATAAAATAAAAGTATGAGAGATATGCCAAACTAATTAGGTGTTTTCCAGAAACTAATGCGCTTTGTACATTTAAGCAATAAGTACTACACAGTCAGATTTCATTGTAATAGCATCCCTTTATATTGACAACAGTTCTTAAGACAGACTTTCTCCTACATGCATCAAAAATAAACATGGGAATGGTTGCTGATAAGTTAAGAGAGTTAAATGCAAGTAGGGAAATGCTTTAGCTAGTTTTTTTTTTTTTTTACTGTACAAAAAACAACAATACAAAACAGTAGAAAATTGCCAAACAAGCAGTCAGTTCATGCTGTTATTACACTATCAGCAAAAGCAAGCAGTGCCTAAAGTTTCCGTGACTACACCAAAGTTTGGAATCATACCAGGGCAGGTGTCCATACTATCCACGTCTAATTTTGGATTGTAGCGGACAATGTCTATGAAATCAAACTTCCTAGACAGTTTAGGACTTCGGTCTCTTGCAGATGTGCTGCCACGTAAAAATGCAAGCACACCTCCATGTTTTCTCCCTGCATCATTAGAAAGAAGAAATCTTATTTAGTTGTCAGCGAGTCTAAATTTGAGAGAGGATTAAAAAGTAAATTTAAAAAAAATTTTTTTGTTTTTGTCTCTATCTAGCAATCAAAGAATGGCTTTATATATCTGTGTTACAGATGGTAGCTGTTTTATGCAGCTTTCTACTTTTTTTGGTCATATGACATATAAAACTACAGATCTATAAATTAGTTCAATGGCATACTGTGCCAACACAAATAGAGTAAAATACAATGTTAGTGAATTTTTGTTTGTATATTATTTCATTTTTTTTATTTCTCAGCAGCTCAAGACTCTTGAGCTATATATGTCTTAATAAATTCCCCTGCCATTACAAAATACACGAGGAGCTGTCTCTACATCATATTCATTGCTATCGAAAAGCTACACAAGTACCCTGATTTCAGAGACAAGCTCTGTTCACAGGCAACTTTGCAAAGGTATCAACATATCTGACAGTCCTGTAAGCTGATGTCCAAAAGGATAAACATCAGAGGCAATGTCAGGTAATGTAAGTTTCAAGCCTCGTCTCCCAGTGGCAAAATCTGCAAACTCTGGAAATGTATTTCCCATGTATATCAACACTTCCATTAACATGGGGATCTGAATGAGTACTTTAAAGGAAAGTATATTTGTTAAAGAAATATGCATATAAAGTTCTGAAAATCATAGGGAAACAATAATTAAAGTGTAGAGTGAAAGAAGTGTATTATACATTTAGTAGTGATTTGAAGTCACAAGGCCAGGATATCCACACACATCCTTTGCCAATCAATATCATTTATGACTAAAAATAAAGTTAAGAAAAGGAACTGCTTTGGATTGTTTTGATTGATTTCTTTCACTTCTTTCTGAAAGAAGCATTTTTGTCAAAAATGTTTTGCACATATCACTCAATAGGTTGAATTTTGGCTGGTTTAACTACACGAGTGCTGACTGAGGCCATGCTTCAGCACTCGACAACGCTCTGAAACTACACACCTTCCAGGATTCCATGCTTTAAATCCAGTCATAGCTGAAGGCCTTTCCAAGTAGACTTGTTTGTCGCACCATATTGCACAAACAAGCAGGGATTGGATACTCATGTCCCAATGGCAGAATGGTTTCATATTTCTATTACATTTGCTTCTGGCAGAACTAATACTTATCAACTTAGCGGTGTCAATGATAAATGCCAGACTGGAAAACCTACAGTCATTTAAAAACTTGGAGACTTATTATGTAATGTGAAAATCGTTTCGAGGTCCAGCTTCAATGGCTACTTAACTTTCAACAGATGAATTCACAAATTCAATGGAAAAGGAGGAAAAACAAAGGAAAACATTTTTGTAAAAAATTATTTAAACAAATTTCTAATATAGGATAAATGTAGTCGTACAAAATAATCCTGGAAGTTGAAGGTTAGGTGTCTCATACTGTTGCCCACCCCATTCCTAATCCTATAAACATACAAAGCCAATAAGTCAAAGCAGTCTCATTATTTTTCACCTCTTTGGTTTTCTTAACTCGGCTGACCAATCATGAAACTCTTTTGAAGTTAGTAAATCATGGGTGATGGCCACGGTCAGCACCAAATCCCATATGCATACAGATATAAAAGTTTATTACAATTTGTCCAATGTTGAATGAGAAATGAACCGTAACAATAAACACTCTACAACTACTCAGTCAGTAACCCAAATGCACATTTATTCAGAGATCTCAGTACAGTAAATATCTGGAAATGTATTCTTGAATAAAGTGGCATCCATTGATGATTTTTGCAGCTTATCCACCAACATTTTTATAAGCATTATTGAAAGAGAAATGCAAAAAGAACCTTAATTTTAAATGTACCACAGAAGTGTGTACACATGAAAAACTAAATCTGATATCCATTATTGTGTATGCATCCCCTATCTCATACCTATCCATTCTTAGAAAATTGTTTTAGTAAAAGCAGAAGGAAAAAAAAAAACAACAGTATATCACATATTCCAGACTATAAGACACATATTGTAAATTTATAATAGCAGAAGTTTAAGTGAGACCTATAACACTGGCATGCACTTGCAAGGCAGTTTCTTTTTTTTTAAATTAACAAGCAACTGTTAAATCTAAAGGAAATTACCAATACAAAGAATCAGTTCAATCATTTTCCTAATGAATTAAACTAAATAACAGGATTTTAAAAAAATGATATTACAAAATGTGTCCAATGGAAAATTTACTGACCAATTTCTCCTGACTGGTATGTAATTGAGATGGCTGAAAACATTCCACACAGTTTTTTTTAAAACAATAGCAGCAGCAAATAAAGATTAGATAGATGGTACTGTCTAGCACTAAGTCACCTTAAGATGATTATATATCCATTATTTATTAATTATTTCTTTGTTCTTTCTCCATGCTGCTTGATTATCTTTTACCTATCCAACCAGAAAAATCTCTACTTTACACTTTAACACTAAGGAAAACCAGATTTATGTATGGAATTAATACAAGGTCCAAGACTACATCGGTAATCCATCATTCTTAAAATAGATCAAACAATGAAGCAACAATGTTACTTAAAGCATTTTCCAAGAGATGGAAAAAAGTTCCTCTTGTTACAGAATCAAACAAAACAAAAGAATCAACAGATGCCATTTTACTGCTACTTGTTACAGAGTCAGATGATGATTGTGAAGTAGTGCGTAGCAACATCAGAGCAGTGTGGAAACATTTTTTTTTCAATTTACAATACAAAATGATCATAATGAAAAAAGAATTTGATAAGTTCAGAGGATTTTTTCTGTAATATTATAAACAACAACTTGACTTCTATTATAGACTATAGTTAGACATCATACTTTGTTCAAAGGCACGAATGTACTATTTTAAATTATTTACCATTTATTCATGCACGCACATGCACTCTCTGGTGGCCATGATTCTGGACTACCAAATAAAAAAGGAAATATTCTGGTAAAAAAAGTCTTGTGCGACCAACACCCTGACAAACTTACTGTAATGCTTTTTTTATGTATACATTTTCTGATAGGCAAGTTAATGCATTAATATATGTAGATGTATGAACACACGCACACTCTCTAATAAATTGCTTATATATAAAATATGGTATATTTTATTGGTGAATCTATATTTATAACCACCAATGTGTATACACACCGTATACATATTGTTTGACGTTTACTCAATATTTAAAAAAAAATTATTTTAATGATATTTTCCATTACAAATTTTAGGATGATTACCTCATTAGAGATTTTTTGAAAAATTATCAAAATGTTGCAGATAAAGTGAGCTGATTAGTAATACGCACATTTGGAAAAGTCAGTCAGTACAGCCTATATAATGGAAATAAAACATACACATGACTTGTAGTCTGGGATTATATACTGTATATATATTCGTTTATTTAAACCAGCAAATGTTACAAAGCTTCTGAGTATTCACACCTTTAGAAAAACATTTCAACTAAAATGAACATGAAAGAACCTAAAAAAATTACAAGTAAAAGCCAATTACTTGTCACTTTCTTAATAATTCCATTAACGATAACATATGAACAAAAAATTAACCCTCCCTCCAATTTTCTCTTGCTAACGAAATTAATTCAAAACATAAGGGCAAACAAAAAACAATTTCTTTCTTTTTGAATATTTGAAAGGAGAAAAAACAATAGTAGGAATTTTCATGTATGAATTTGGAAATAAAAAAAACAAAACAAACAAAATGGTAAAAAATACAAACTTTGGTGTATAGTTATTTTTAACTAAAATCCAACCACCACAGATATTACTGAGCTACTGCAATTTTTATTTTCTTCGGACTGCCCCTAACTCCTCAGCCCTCTACATTAGTATTTTATACCTGTAATACACAGCAGCTACAATGAACAGTGGTAGCTACAAGGGCCATGAGTTCCAGGCTTTAATGTTTGATTTGTCAAGAAACCTTACTGGTTCAGTTTAAAGGTAAGATATGATTTTCTAATACAAACTATTTGCAATCTTAAATATGACAACCATTAGAAATTTTGACCGCTCTTCTCTCTTAACTTAGTTTGATTAATGGGCCTCACCTTTGGTTCCTTGTTTCTTTTGACATAATTTATTTTTTCAATGGAAACTTCTAACCAGAAACCATACTGTTACAAACCCACTAGACTCCATCATAGTCTTCCAACAAGAGGACATACAGTAAATGGCCTCTTCTTAGGTAAAGCTCCTTTGCTTTAAGTGAGAATTAAGCACATGGTCAAGTGTCATAACATGTATATTTGTATTTGCGAAACTATTTAGACACTGAGTTTTGTTACTGGGAATAGAGATCTTACAAATATTGTTTGTAAAGTTTATCAATTTCAAGCCATGTTTGCTCTGCACACTTCGCCATTCCACACACAGCAAGTATCTATAACAAATTTCTTTTAAACGTTCTGGCTTCACAAAATATCCCATTCTAGTTTTTTTTACATTTCCACACTGGTCACTGCTGAGCTCCTCACTGTGTGTGATGCAATGTAAAATGTATTTTAACATAACCAAGACAAATTGTTTTGATATTTGTAGAATCTCTGTACTAAACACCCTGGCAACTACAGAGTAATAAAGTAGTACATTTCAATATATGCTCAAGAATATTTATTTTAATAAAATATATACACAAAGATAAATAAAAAAAAAAAAAGAGGCCATGTTTATTTGGAGTAATGCACCAATTTTTGCCAATGCTGCATTTATCTTCTGATCGATTTGATATTAACTTCAGTAGCTGTAAGGCTCGTTACCAAATAGCCTAATGTAGCAGCTTTATTCACTGTTTGGTTGAAAATGAATTTAAATAAAGTTGAAAACATCGCTGGTGTTTCTTTTAACCCTTTTCTTTTTACATATAAATGCTTACTTCAGCATGTTTGGTTGTTGCAAGATTGGTTTTCTGTTAAAATTTAAAACTTTTCCCTCCATTCTCAACCCTGAAAATTGTTTCTGTACAGAAGCTGAAAGGTAACTGACCCTAAAAGTTGGACAGTGGGTTTTCTGTTAGAAAAAAAAAGAAAAAAAGATTTGAAATCTATAAAATGTCAGGATGAAAAGATTCCTTGCACATATGCCAACACCCTCTTCTTCACTACCAAGGCAGACAACCATCACCGCATGCATAATTCTCATTTGTCATTGTGCTCTGAGGGAAGGAAAGGAGGCCAGTGTAAAATAGCCAACTGGCAGACATTTGTAGTTCAACTTGTCTATGGATATCGGATTAATACTTAAAAGACAAAAACAAAAAAAAAGTATGCTTCTCCAACTCTAAGTGATATTTTTATTTCAAGCAGCAAGTGAGTTTATAAGTTGAAGATTCTCGATAATTCGGACAGGAACGAGAGTTGTTCTCTGGTCTCACAGTTTACTTATTTTGTAACCACTTTTTCTGAGTCTACATTTAAAATGCTAGAAAAAAAACTCCAACATTTTCTAAAGCAACTGTCAGGGCAAATGAAAGCAAAAGAAATAACAAAAAACCCAACAAGAAACAACTTTACCTCGACACACTTGACAGTTGTAGTTTTCCTTCTGTTTGCAAGCCTGTGTATGAGGAAGAGATAAACAACAGAAAGAAAATCTACTCACCTGAGTCAAGGGTCATGATGTTCATAAGAGTCTCAGTAGTTCTGACAGAATTATTGGAAGAAGTCTCCATGGACCTTAGGTTTTTACGTTGATGTACAGGACTTCAACACAAAATAAACAACTTATTAACACCATCAAAAGTATTATTAATAGGGGACAATCAGATGCAAACCAAATAGAAACACATGAGATTTTAAATAATGTGGTTTCAATGAGGAGCTCTCTGTGACCATCACATTTTGCTGGTGTAATTTTGAGGAAAATGAAAATTTATGGATAAAAATGTAATCTGACTGTCTCCTACTATTAGTTTTAAGAAATCTAAATGTGAAGTTGTTCTGCTGACTATATCTTCAGTAGGGTTTGCTTAACAGTCATCATTATTCCTGTCTCCTTAGAATTGGGTACTTATGAATACAACTGATGTACTACCTACTAAACAAAAGAGAGAGAGAGAGAGAGAAGGAAGAAAAAAAGCTGTTTAGCAGTGAAAATTAAATAAGAGTTCTGACTTGAAAATTATAATTTCTTTTGGAACCTAACTATTTTACATATTTTCTGGTATAATTAATGAACATTGAGCTTCACGTAACTCACCTAGAATTGTGCAACTCCTTCTGAGGCAGCCCCATCTGGGCTTGGATTTCTTGCAATCGAATGTGATAATCACATGAACTGAAATAAAAAAGAAAGAATTCTTTCAAAATTATATAATTGTTGTGTCAGTCAATTTTTTAAATATGTTCATTCACCAAATGGCAGTGATAACATGTTCTCACAGAAAGCAGTCAACTTTAGATGACATGTGGCATGATTCATTTGTGTTTTGGAACCAATATTTAGCAAAGAATTAATAATATCTTAAGCTTTTCAAAACTTGCATAAGTTACTGTTGTAGATATTAAATTCTGATTTATTTTATTTTTTACACTAATCAATAAATGAAAAAAATTGTTGTTCTAGTTTAATGTTTGAAATCAACAACTTTTATGCCATAATACAGGAAAAATAAAAGCATTATACAGCTGAGACTTTTCTGAAATGCCTCAAATATTTTGGAAGAATCTTTGTGTGTCTGTTTACTATAAAGATTTTTAGTTAGAACTAGTCTTACACCAGTCAGCATTATTAATTAATTAGTATTAACATAGTAATTCTATTTATTAAATGATTCGTTAAGATGGTTGTGGCTCCAACCTTCAGCGTACACATAACAGGTAAACATTTTGGAAAGTGACACGCAGTGCGTATACATATACATATCAAAAGACCTATATAGACAGACTGTGTGATAAAGAAGATGTTCGGATAAATCTCTACAGGAAGAGAGCCAATATTTATGCACTGATGCATGACCTCTTTCCTCTGGTGAGGGATTCTGAGTTGCCATCCTATTTGTTATGAGTATGGTGTTGTGACACCTTGTCATTACTCTGCTGAAATAGTACTTGGTGGTGAGGGGGGGGGGACCAGCTCCAGTTGGTGAATTATTTAAGCATCACAGCACGATGTTCAGTGAACCTGTTAACCTATTGAAAGCAACCACTAAAACTTTTTGTTTTGATGTTTGACGGATGATGCTAGAGAGGTGCGTCCCCAAGCAAATCCTGACAGATCCAAACTCGAGTCCTCAACATTAAACGACTCCTCTATTCAGCATGGCTATCGGATAATATGACTATTGCCTACCTATTTTCTGGTATGCCAAAAAGACAGAAAAAAAGGGTGAAACAGTTTCTCCTCTGTAAAGACGGTCAGAAATGCTAAGATAACAACATTTGAATAAATAAAGTGTAATCAAGTTTATACAAAAACAAACTGGACACCTCCATTGGTGCCTGATGGGAAATCAAAACCGGACTTGATTATACCAGGGTGGTAAAAAAAAAATCGAGAGAAAAAAAACAGGAAAAGACCGATTTCAGAAACCACCTTTTGCGTCTTTAAGTTCAGATTTTTTAATACCTTAGTGCATAAGCTATGATGGAACTAAGCTCAGTGTCATACACCACGATTGGCACCTGCTCACAAGGAGGAAGAAGTGGATGTATGTGAGGTTCACTGAAACAAAAAAAAAAAAAAAAAAATTGAGTATCCATATTTAAGTAAACAAAAAATTAAATATGTCCAGGTTTTGTAATTTATCAAACCATTAATTAAAAAAAAATACTCCAGTAATTCTGTAATCAGTTGTTGTCTGATAGTTATACAAAAAACAGCTTTGTTGACTTTTACCATTTTTCCCTATAAATTTTCTTAAACCACAATGAAAACAACTTTTAAAATATTTAACATTTCAATCTTTGTTGGTTTGCTTTAATTAATATCTTTTCCCAGAAATTCCTCAAGATCATTGTGGAGAATAGACACTATTCAGGAAAATTTAGGAAATTTAGTAAAGTTAGTTTATCTTTGGAAAGCCAATATGGGTTCTCAGTAATTTTCTCTGTTTATAAATTATTTTTTTTAAAGCATAAATGTTTAAACTAAAAATGAGTCAAAAGTAGTCTTATTTTTTGTCAATCTTTTCTCCAGTAACCCTTTTTTTTTTAATGATTACTTACATTTTTTAACTACTGTCTTGTATGAAACATTTTCCCAAGCCTCTTTAATGACTTTTGTCAATTATTCTCTGTTCCTTAAATGATTTCTTGCAATATATTGCCCCATTACTGTCCATATATACTCAAATGGATCTAAATCAGGAGAATTCTTTGTCCAGTCTTCAAACCAACTTTATTTCTCATAAACCAAGAGAGGACTTACTCTGCTTGCAACATGGTACTTTATCTTATAAAAACTCAGTTACCGTTTAAATAAAGTTTCTTAGCAGATTATACACAAGAGATTTAGAAAAACAATTTGTATTTGTTATTGTTCTGTTTGTTAAGAATATCAAATTGCTTTTCAATATCTAGATGGTCTGGACCTTACCAGTATTATCTGTCCTAGATTAGAGTTCACTGCACTTGTACACAGATCTACTGAAAAGGCATTTACTCACTCCACATAACTGGCCTGGCACGTGGAAAAATGATGAATCTGAGACATCACTGCATTGAACACAAACTATTTTTTCAAAAAGGTATTTAAAAAAAAAAAACCAAAACAAACAAACAACAATAAATTTCTCTGTCTAAAGCCAATGAAAAGTGATGCTCTAAAAAAAAAAAAAGCTGATACATAACTTAGACACAAATCTTCACAAAGACTATGTTAATCAGTGAAACATTAAACCTGTTACAGTATTTCTATTCGCTTCATTATATTTTCTTGGAAGCATCCATAAGGCAGCAACACTACACTAAGTATGGCATTAAGAGTACTTACAATGGCATTCCGATAGCTGCGCATCCTGATGTTGGGAGGAAGCTCGAGAGAAGTGTCTTGTATGCACTCCGCTTCTCTTGCTGCACAGTCTCATCACTATAACCTAGATATTGATGAAACAGGTCACTTGTTAATTATTTACGGCATGGATTTGAACAAAAGTAAACATTTTTAGAATTACATTGTCATAGGCAGTGTGCAGCTATTTTGTTATTGAACAAAATGTTTGTTTTTTTTAGCATTATTTATGCATTTGCATTTTTAAAGATTTTCATAGGTCATGAATAGATATTTATGGTAGCACATTTTTCAGGGTATTAGTATGTGTATGAAATGTGTGCATGCATTTGTATTCACTGTAAGCAATTTTTGTTGGAAATTTCTGCACAATAGTCATTGCTGTTAATTAACTAGTGATAAGCTATTTACTCTCTATTAATTAAGTAATCTTAGGACTAAAAATTTTGCTTAGAAGCAATGCATTAAAGGAGCACATTGAACATAAAAAGGTGACAATAATATACAATACCTATTTAAAATAGAGCGATATCAATTTAACATACCTGTCTATTCTTAAGCTTGATTAACCTTTAAGGCAAAAAGGTTATCCTCTCCCACTCAGGTATTAACATTTTTACAAGTAGCAATTTAAAAAAAAATACTTCTTTATGCGTAAGCAAAAAAGTATACATTTTTACACACAACAATGATGTATTGTGTATTGTATGCATAATATCTTGAAAATGTTACAGTTACATTAATGTTTAATTGTGAAATTATTACAGAATATACATGTATGAATGCACAAATTTTAGGGCAACAACTGGTAGTTAGGCTACAGGAAGGACAAGGCTTAGGACCTGAGTTCCATTCCAAGTTTGGACCAGCTCAATTTGTTGTAGTTTCTTCTCACTCTTCTTGCCCAGCTGACTGTGTGCGTTTTGATCAACATCTAAATATGAAGAGTTATAGTAGGGATTTCCATGTCAAAGTTGAAGTGCTGGGCTCCTTGTGGCAAATAATAGGCAGTGCTTTCTAGCAGATGGCTACACCAATATGCTCTCTCACCAGGGTCCCTTGTAGAGACTGGTGTATGACACAACTGTGCAATGAAAATACACTGAACACACTGGTTTCCACAAACTAAGCAACAAACAACAAAAAAATTTCAAAATGGTTAAAGTTTCATTTATTAAATATTCAACACAAACTCTTTTTCATGTAACAACTTTTATCAAAGATGTGTGTGTAAAAGTTCTAGCAGAAACATGTAAATTAGCTTTGACATAAAGACTTGAAAAAAACTGCCTTATATTCACATCAATTTAGGTTCTGTTAGGATATTTATTTTGAAGAGAAATGTTACAAATAGGTAGCTCTATTTGTTTGATGGATTCTCTGAGGCAGAGAGCTATTGGTAGGATAGAACTAGGCAATCAGTTATAGACCTAGGTGGTGGTACAGTTAAATGTGAACAGAAGAGTGATTTTTCGACTATGATGATGATTTCAAGTGCATGGAGAAATTGTCCTTAAACTGGTCTTTGGTCAACCATGGGTCACAACCCCCAGTAGATGATCACTGTGTCACTTTTGGTTCATCAAAGCAGAAGTTTACCACCAATCCAACTTGCTACTAATCTCTCAGCAGCCACAAAGAGACTGGTATCAGCCTCAACCATATACAATAGGCTGTATGAAAGGTTTTATGTAAGACAATCAATTGCTTGTATCCCCTTGACCCACTGCCATAAACAAGAGCAGCTGAACTAGTGCTGTGAACATGGCAATTAGACATCACAACTAGAGTGATGTATTCTTTACTGATAAGTAAAGATTTAGCCTTCAATGTGACTCAAGACTAAATATGGCATTCATCTGGAGGAAATATGGGACATGCAACCAGCCTATAACATCATGGAAAGGGATCACTACGGTAGTGGAGGTGTGAAGTCCATGCATAAATTTCATTGGGTGGGTATACAGAGCTGCATGTATTTCACAGAGGTATGCTGACTGCAATGAGATATAGAGACAAGATTCTGGATCCCTATGTCAAACCATAAATGCAATTGGAGATAACTTCTTGTTAATGGACAATAAAGCTTATCTACATAGGGCATGTGTAATCAACCAACATCTTCAAAACCAAATCATTAACCATATGACACGGCCAACATATTCTCCTTAGTGAGCTAAATCCTATTGTAAATGTTTAGGATGCTCTAAGACAACTTTTTGCCTCCCTCCAAGAACTCTAAACTTCTGATAAGACTTTATTACTAAATGCTCTCATTGACAGGGTTATCAGTAGTGTGCAAAGCCACTGTTGGTAATGTATTGCAATCAGGGGGCACAACTTATGTTAGAATTCTTTTTGTTTCCCCTTACACCCCTACAATTTATTTGTAATATACATATTTCTTTGATATATGTTGTGTTATATGAAGAGAAATTTGTGTTGATAATTTCATGAATAAAACTTTAGCCATTTTGGAAATATTTTTGGTTGTTGGATAAGTTGTGGAAACCAGTGTACTTAAGTCATCATCTTTTACTATTTTCTTTGATTTCAAAAACAAGTTTAATAAGTGATACATTAATATCAATTTGATAAAAAATACAAATCAAGTATAAAACAAGTGAATAACAGACTAAGAACAGGTTATTGCTGTGTAGAGCAAAAGATGAATTACAAATTATGGTTTCCATTAACTAAGTTTGCACTCAAAATTTGTTTTTATTATTAAATGTATAAAGTTTTTTTTTGTAAAATAGTTATTAAAGTTTCTGTATTACTGTTTAATATAGTGTGATTGAATAATCATACCAAATGTTTAGTTGCCACACATGACTGCTGCCATATAAAAAATCTATAGTTCTGTGATTGAACAGTAAATCAATCTGTTACCTTTTAGGTGCCTTTTCTAAGGCTGGAAATAATTTATATAAAACAAAATTGTGGGATTTTTCATAGCAATAGTTTATGGTATTATTATATACATTGTTCTCTCCTTCAAACTAAACTATTATTTTATCTTCACTTGAAATTTCATCAAATAAAATAATTTTTTTAAAAATTCAGGAAAAAAAAAAAAAATCTATAGCTTTGATTTTAGACTGTTTATAAATCATGCAGCTTGTAACAGAATTAATTTATTTCAATACACTTAAAAAAATTTTATAGATAATCTGAAGATAATACCAGGGAATCAGTAAAATAAATTACCAGCAAGCGTAGTAGTTGATTGGATGGGATGAACCAGTCTAAGGATCACAATGCTATCCATTTCTCTTCTCTGGGAGATCTGCCTCTACTAACCATAAAACTAAACCAACGAAACAGTGGTTTCCAATAACAATGCTACCTAAAATCAGATTCATAAAATTTGTAGTTGTTTTTAAGTTCGTTCTACTTACTTCTCCAAATCTCCTTTTTCACGTCAACTCTCCCTTTTGGTTTTGGCTCCTTCTCTTCAAGCAGCTTTGCTGATGTGCTTGCTTCCTGACAGTTATCTCCCATTATTGGAGATCTAGTTAACACCTCAGTTTCTGACAGAGAATCAGTAGATTTTTCAATTTCTGAAAAATGAGTGAGATTTATGTATATATTTACATACAAACACTCACAAACAGGCAGAGTAATACTATTCCACAGCTGGATAATTTTGGTTCAAGAAGGTACACCATCAAATGCCTTTAAGAACTAAATGGGAGTAACGTATATCCAGTATGAACTTTTAAAAAGTGTAATTACTACTTATGAATGAAAACATTTTGAATTTCCCCTTCTGTTTACCTTCATGATTTCTACACATATGAATTCATACACTGATGTAATTATTTTTGAAAGTTTATCAAACAAACAAGTGAAATTTTAGTGTGGCTCTTCAATGCACAAAAGTGGATCTACTATATAAAATTATTCATAAAGAGCACTTTAAAAGACTGGTGGTCTTGAGAGACAGACAGTAGGATCGTCTTATAACTAAATTAGTCTTCTTAGCTAAGTGAACCTTATACTTGGGAGAAATTTCTTCACATTTAATGCATCACATCTTTCCCTGGTTTTCTTTGACAAATCAAAAAGCATTATTTTACAGAGAGAGAGATTTTAACTTCAAGTGTTTTAGTAAAGTACTTGATCTTGTAAGGTTTTGACATGCTAAGCTACCAAGTTCGCCATTGGACATATCTTAAAAGGTCTTAAATTGGTAATGTGTTGCTATAAATTAATGCTGAAAAAAAAAAAGAAAACAGCAGCAAAAAAATCACTTCAAAGTAACTGTGCTGTATTATTTTAAAGCTTTTGCTGCACTTGTCAGTGTACATCATACTTACCCTGATTGCTGAACCAGCAATATTAATGTTAAAAATGCAAAATCTGGAAGTAAAATTACTGGTGATATTATGGTGAGTTGTTAGCAAACTGGCCAACCAACAATCCATAAAATTTTACCACAAAACATTTGAGATGAACTTTATTTTCAATGTTCTAAGATTTTAAAGTATTTAGTAACTTGCTCTTAGTCATTAGATTCATTCCAAGTTAACAATCCTAACAGACTCATAAAAACTAAAGATGAAAGTAACGAAATGAAGTGTAACATTTGCTGCTCTAAATATTCCTTACTGGTGAAACTTTGGGACAGTTTTAACTGGGTCTGAACTTCATTGTTATACATGCGGAAAGTGGCTCAGTACAACTTTTGAAGTGAACAAGGAGAAAGAAAATTATTTTTCAAATTTACTTCTGAGTAATATTAATCTACTTGGACTGTGGTAAATCATTGTGAATTTGTAATTCTGCACTAAAGGAGGAAAAAATATATATAAAAAATAGAATGTGATACTACAAAAGAACAAACAGCTGATAAAACAAATGTTCTACTCAAAGGGTAAAAAGTGCGGAAAAGCTGCATATGACCTTGTATTAATGCAGGACACATACTGTGCATAGGTACTGAAGAGAAGTTGTTAACAACTTGCTACTTGAGTTAGAGTTGCCCATACAGTAGGACAAATACTTTGAAGTGTTGCTGGTTTTTATGACTGTTACTTCAATTATTTAAGAAATCCTTGTTTAAATAATTTTGAACAGACCAGTGAAAAGTTACAAAAAATATAATAGATAAACCACTATATAAATATCATAAAAGATACTTGTTAAGGTCTTTATACCTGGCATTCATTATAAATTTTTGACCATAAAAGTCACTCAAACAGGCCTATGAAAGTTATCCCAGGCAAATGCCACAAGTGTACACTGATTTTAATGGATAAAGATAGGTTTAAATAAAGGGTACAAGCAACTATTTTTCTCATGAGGTGCTCTCTCCAAGTAAAGGTGGGTACAGAAGAATACCTTCAACAAGATAGGAGTAGGATGGGTCAGTGGTCTGGTCATAACTGGTAAAGCTGTCTGGCCAGATTCCAGCCATAATACCAGGGGTGACACTGTAGGTGTCCATGGAGGTGCCTAAAGGAGTGTCTGAAAAGCAAAGCCATACCACAGTCAGACAACCAGCAGGGACAATGCAAACTGAACAAGTTTACAGACGTTAAACCATAAAAATGCAGATAAAGCACATGCAGCTAAAATTACCACAGCAGTAGCAGAACCTAACAGTGATAAATAAAAATAACTTTTTCTTTAAATTTAAAAACAAATTCTAAAAAAAAAAAATACTTAATAAGAAACAAGCATTAGCCAAAAGACTACACAATGAATAAATACATTTTTTCGAAGATATTAGTTAATGTAAATAATCAAAGCAAAGCGATAGCCAGCTATGAGAGGGGTCCCTCGGGTTGACTGAATCTCCAAATCTAACAGCAAGCATCTAAAGGTGGTACTGAAAATTTCTTTTCAAAATTTTCATTCACTCAATACAGAAAAATTCAAAAGGATTCTGCTACAAGCACCAATTGTACCATATACAAATCTTTGTGAGACTGCAACTGTCTCCCTCTAAGTAAGAAACCATTCTTGTGAACTGCCAATTAAGCAATTCTAATAGTTATAAAGTTATGAAAATAATTATGCAAAGTCCCAGGGCATCTCAGTGCCCTGAGAAAGAAAAACAAACAAAAAAACATGACTTCACATGATAAAATCAAGAAAACATTAAAAAGAAAAATTGCAATCTTGAATGATTAACAGGTGATACGTACATTAGACCATATAATTTTAATTGATATGAAATATTTTAAAGTAAAATATGGCTACTTAGCACACTAATAGGCTGCACATCATTAATTATACACTATAAAGCCTATAAAATAGTTTGCCTTCGTATTTAATAAGTTTTTAAAATAATATTACTGCTGTGTGGGCAGTTTTTTTCCTAAAATCAAACAGAAATTACATCAATATTCTTGTCATAGTAAAATTCTTCATAGTCTCTATTTTTCTAAACACCTGATTAACATATTAGAAGTATCGCCTCCTCAGATTTTTTAATTATTAAAATGTCAAATAATTACTATACAGTTTAGTTTACCACATTCTTGGTCAATAAGATGAACCAACACACCACATATCACTGGGTCAATACCTAAGTTTAAATTATTCTACTTTAAGTCCACATCTGGATTTTCTATAGAAGTGGAAACATCAACAAAAGGAATTTCAATTCAATAGGGCAGAAGATTAGCAGTGTGTTGTTGACTAACCAACAAAACCATCCCATCCCCAACATAGTGTTAAAGATAAGAACCCCCCCCCTCACAAGGTAAATGATAACACTAGAGCAAGTCTGTCACTTTGACACATTACATCCTGTGTAAATGTTGTTTTGTTTTTTTTAACTCTGCTATCTTCTCTGCAAGATCTCTCTATCAAAGGCTTAAGATTCACAAAAACACACACACACAAAGACAGACTTTGTCAGGATGCAATGATAAACTCAAAACTGAACTAATAAATATATCTGCATGTCATCAGTATACCATAATAAAATTGCTTCTTAACTGTTTTATAACTTTTACTCACTTTTGACAAATGCATGTCCAAACAGCTTAAACTAAACAGTCAAGTGTTTTTCTGCTATTAAACTTTAGATCACTTCACTGAGCAGCAGAAAAAGCCAAAAACACTAATAAAGGGCACTACTATTTGTTCAACCTCTGCTGATTAGCAGAACTGGCGTTGACACATACCCATTGATTTGTCTTCATCAGCAAGATTCATGGTGTCCTGAATGTCTTGACTATGGACAGATGATGCTTGAGAATTAGCTAAAAAAACAAAAAACAAAAAATGGGGGATAGCAAGTACAGGATACATATTTTAATCTGAGAAACAAGCATAAGGATAAACAGTAAGATTCGAAGTACATAACTTCCAGACATTTCTCTAAACCCTCTAATTTGGCAGTCTTAACACTGTTGCAAAACAGCACCATATTTTCACAGTCTTGAAAATTCCACAAAAAATGTTTTAATCCTTCAGATCTATGGCTTTAAGTACACAATGGCTGCCAAAATATACAAATCATAATTAAAAAAGAATTATTTAACATATCTTCTAGCTAAATTTAATATACTTATTAGAGAAGGATCTTAGATCAAAAAGAGACAGCTTGTAGTATAAATAATTAGTGACAATTTTAATACCTGTAAAGCAAGAAGTCAAAATGAACCTAAACTGGAATCATGAACTGGTTCAAACTGTTTTTTTTTTCTCTCTCTCTAAACCAAAATTAAATAGTAGAAGAAAAAATGATTTAAAAAATGACTGGTTGATGGTTTAGCTGCTTCTGCTTTTACTACCCACTAAAAAATAACTCCTGCATCAACAGAAAGTTCCAGCCCATTAAGAAAGATCACTGACTGTTCTGTGGAGACCAGCTCTGGATTGCTATTACCTAGCTGTCTGTCAAAGACTTATTTATGTATAAGTAGTTAAATGATCTTATTATTAATCAAACTTTATTACCTCAGCTGTGTTTGTTTTGGTCTCTCAAAGTTTATGTATAACACTTGGTTTTCATTATTGTAGCATACTGAAATATCTCAACCCTGCCTGGCAACACTTCATGTATGACAGGAAAAGTTTATCTCAGTGCCAGATCTGAGACTGCAAAGCCACCATTATATTAGTTGTTACAAAATTTTTGTTGGTTTTTTTACCGCAACAATGAGACTTCATGTCGTTGCTGAATGTGAAGTTTATTAATCAAAGTAAGTTCCATTACAATCAATACATTTCTGCCAACGAGTTACAAGCGCATTTATACCATTTTGAAAAAACATCTGGATTTCTGGAGTCGATAAACTGTTGGAAGGCAGTTTCAATTGCTGCTTGGTTGGTGAAGGATTTCATAAAGAGGAAGCTGTCATGGTATTTGAAAAGGTGGTAGTATGTGGGAGAAAGGTCTGTTGAATAGGCTGCATCAGGGAGAACTTCATACCCCAGTGTTCAGTTTCTGAAGAGTCACTTTGCAACATGAGGAAGAGCATTGTCATGAGCAGGAATGGGCCTCTTCGATTCACCAATGCTGGCTGTCGTTGGGAGAGTTTCTGATGAACAATATTTAATTCATGACAGTACCTTTCAGTTGTGATGGTTTTGCCAGGTAGTAAGATGTTATAGTGGATGACACCAGTTGCAGTCCACCGGACATTGACCATAACCTTCTTTGGGTGGAGGCTGAATTTTGGAATATGGTTAGGCACCTTGTCTCTGTTGAGCCACTGTGCTGATCATTTGCAATTGTCGTAAAGGATCATTTTTGTTTCTTATGACAAGTGAAGAGCAGATCTCCAATCAACAATTTTGTTGTTGTTCATTCATCTCATGAGGCACCCACTTGTCAAGCCTTTTCACCTTGCTGATTGCATCAAGATGCTGGGAAACAGTTGCAGTGCTTACACCAAGTTCTCCAGCAATTTCTCACACTGTTTTTCTTGGACTGGCTTCAATTGAGGCTTTCAGGTTGTCATCACAGCTGGAAGGATGTCTGCTACATTCCTTATCTTCAAGGCTCACATTTCCTGATCGAAACTCTGCAAACCATCGTTATACTGTGCGCTCATTTGCTGTGTCCTTTCCCCATGCTTGCTTGGTGGTGTTACGAGTTGTCTCACTCGCTTTGTGACCTAATTTGAACTTGTGAAGCAAAATGGCATGAAAAACATTTCTATCCCTGCTTCACTCAGAACACTGAAACAAATATCCATTTTACGGTTTTTAAAAAAGTAGGTTTAGCATAGTGTATGCCACAGCACATGCTACAAAAACGATACATAACTTATCTACATACACCTTCACAAGCATGAAAAGAATGGAACCCAAATTAACATGATATAAAAACCAACAAAACAATGACCTAATAGGTAATCATGCTGTCAACTTAGAAAGACATGTACAGTGCTTCCATGCAGAAGAATTCAGTGTTGTGACAAAGCAACAAAAAGGAAAGCAAAAGAAAGTCCATCAAGTGATCATTAAAAATAAAGGTAACCCAGAGACAGCAAGCTTTTTTAGACTGTCTTCTGATAAGTAAGACGGTGAAAGTGAAAACTGATGAGGAATGTCTTTTAAATACTTTCATTTAATTAGTGACAGTGAATGGAAAACAACGATATCTTTAGAAAGATAAATGATCTAATTCTTGAAGGTCCATGTCATAATGTTTGTGCTAACACTGATAGTATTAGGAAGATGTCAAGTGTCACCAATGACAGTTGCTAGTCCATCAAAGAAGTGAAAGGTCATCATCTTTGTTTTAAGAATGACTGTGCAACATTTGGACTGCTGTTTTGGGTACTAAAATCCATTTTAAAGATGGTAAGGTTGCAGGGCATACCATAGCTATGAAAGAAATGAGAGAAAAATTCATCCCAGCATCACAAAAAAAAAAAAAAAAAGATTCAGTCATTTTGCATAGACTGGAACAAGCAACACCAATGGAACTTGATACTGATGTTGCAGTAACAAGCAAGTGATGTTCAGCCCACACTCTTCAGCTAGCAGTTGATGCACTTAAAAATCAAAGTATTGCTAGTATGATTCCTAAGCTCATTCCATCTGCCAAAAAGCTAAGAACTCAAATGTGCATTTTTATTCATAGAAAACTGAAATTTAAAAAGAAACCCATCTTAGACTGCCCCACAAGTTGTTGCTCAACTTTTGATATGTTTGAGTCGAAGGAATTCTGCTATACATTGTCAACTTCTCAACCTCATATCATAGATGCTGAGTGGAACACCATTAAACAAACACACACTTCCTTCAAATCAGCAAAATAGCAACAAAACTGCTCCAGTCAGAACAGCTAACTATGGGGAACTTTTATGGCATATGGTTGAAATTTCAAAAGTTTCAACATCTTTCTCAGAGAACCTACTGAACTCGGTTAAAAGAAGAGAAAAATTTCTGCTTAAAAACAACATGTTTCTAGCTGTAATCTTTCTTAATCGAAGATACCAGTTGTTGTTGTCTGAGGAAGAATAAAGCAAAGCTAAGGCTCACCCTACCAAACTATAAACCAGCATTTAAAGGAAGAAAGATGACAGGCTTGAACTTCTTCTGCAGGAAAGAGAATCTAGTAAAATAAGAGTGTCATCTTGTCATGACTTTGTGTTGAAAAATAACATTGATACATTTCTAGATTTTTTATCCTTGAGTGTCAACTAAGCAAATATGAAAACATTTTGAAATAGTGGCATCAGTGAAGAAACAATCAA
Organism: Nautilus pompilius; assembly: GCA_018389105.1. Lineage (NCBI taxonomy): Eukaryota > Metazoa > Mollusca > Cephalopoda > Nautilida > Nautilidae > Nautilus > Nautilus pompilius. Next base: position 2,767,839 of record JACATO010000308.1, on the reverse strand, counting down.
TCTTAACTGTACAAAGTGGCTGAAGTTGCATTAGCTGTTCCATCGACACAAGTTATGGTTGATAATGCCTTTTCTGATCCTGATCTCATGTTGATGCTATCACCACAGAGGAACAAACATGACAGAGGAGATCCTGGAGGACAATGGTAACCTGTTGCAACATTTTCAAAGGATGAGTGTGATTTTGTTCCCTTAGTTGGTTATGTTTACTGTTTTGTAAAAAAGATAGTGATTTATGCTGTGGAATAAAACTTTGTAGTGTTTGGCACAATAATGATTGGATTATTCTGTTTGTTGAAATATTGCTTAATGATAAAATGATCACAATCACAGACAAAATTATGTAAACCAGTTCAGAAATGTCGTCTTTTTTTTTTTTAAATCTGAGAGCAGACAATTTGACTTCCTGCTCTAAACCACATATGTTAGGACCTAAACTCTAAATATATGGTAACTTAATGTTTGTCACAGAGGATGACTGTTCTGTATGAATATTATAAATCATTGGAACACTTTCATCACCAAAGCTGCTGTATGATAGAGTACCTCTCATGAGATGTCCAAAATGTATATATAAAGAATACTATTATAAGGATGGAACTGGCATAAAAAAAAGAGTAAAAGCCAAGCTAAAGATCCAGGAGTTCTTATTAAAAATCTCACATCATGATTTAAGGGAGACAACTTTAAACCATTCTTTTCCCAAGGTAAATAATTTTCATCATACAATTTTTAAATACCAAAGCTATATATTTCATACAAAATGCTTATTAATTTTTAAATATCAGAATATATTTAATTATGAAGAAGAGAAGAGATAGCAGAATTTACAATCATTAAGGGCTTCAAATCTGTTGATACTAACAGTTTTTCAGCTGTCAACAGTTAGAAATGCTACTGTACTAGGGGACTTGATTTAAATTAGGAGATAATTATGCAAAACATATTAGAAAATTCTTCAATAACAGAAAATTACCAATTATATCTGTTAACAGTGACAGCATCAAGCAGTTTAATACTGAGAGGCTTTTTTTATGTAGATGGCCATGTGCAAGTGATTATAGCTAATGACTTCTTGCTTCTCCATATAACTTGAGTAACCATTAATTTATATCCAGAGTACTACATTTGTAAAAAAAAAAAAATTTTCTAAACATTACAATTTGGAAACTAAACTACACAACTGCAAATTGAACATATTATATTCATTGAAATTATATATATTAAAGTTTAACTTACAAATAGCATATTCCTTTGGAAATGAATCCACAGAAAAGACTGAATCATCATATGAATTCTCTATAACTTGAGGGATTCTGCAAGGACTGGATGATTTTGGTGACAAATTAGCTCCATCTAAGGTTACATTTGAATGTATAGATGATGCTGAAGTCTCAGACTGATTGAAAAAAAAAAATTAAATAAGTAACAAAATCAACAACAGAAGTCAAAAGAAACAAATTGGGATACATCAAATTGCTATAAAATATGCATTACAGATCTCATAAAAATAAGACTCCTTTCGAGCTTAGTTGGTTGGTAAATAACTTGAAAACTTTTAAATACTCACTGCAGCATCATTAGAGGATGAAACATCTTTCTCCCGGCTGGCATCTTTTCGAGCTGGACTAGATTGACTCTTAGACTTCTCCAGCTTTTTTTGTTGTGAAACAAACTCTTGTATCCTAAAAAGTAACCAATATAACTAAAATACAAATAAAAATTTTTCTTAAAAGTTGGGGATGAGTATGCAGTCCCTTAATAACAATAAACACAACCACCAAATAAAGACATTTAACAAAAATCATTTAAGTCATTTTAGCAAAAATATTACAATATTCTACTTTATTTTTGATAACAAATCAAAAATAATTTGGAACTTTAACTCAAGGAATAATTTTAAAAATTTGTTTTAATGGGCAAAGCCATTTTGCTAACCAAAATATAATACCAAAATTATTCTATAGCTTGAAATGTATATTTAGATATAACTTTATAATTGAAGGGATACAACTCTGGTTGATTTTTTTTGCAAAAGACAATTAAAGAGAGTAAATGCCAAGTGTAAAATACTGAAAAGATAGAAAATGTCCAAACAACGAAAAAATCTAAAAAAAAAAAAAAAAAAGATGCTTTTCTCTTTTTGTTATTCACAAAAAAAAACAATAAATGTTAGTTGTTTACAAAAAGTATTCAGCTGATATAAAGTAAATTCATAGTTTTATACTTCAACAGTTGTAGTGATGAGATAGTTAACCAATTAAAGCTGGAATATAATATTTCAAGCAGCTTGGGTTTTCAAGGCTGATTATAGAGTATTCTCTTAGATGTTTAAGAAAAGAGAGATCTAAATAAACTCTTAATACAAAACTTGTCAATGAATTTGTAATGAAATTAATCTTTTATCTAAACTCGGGAGATCCTATAGTTTAAACTTTTTTAAAATTTTGTTCTTTTTGAGAATAACGAATACATAGGGCAATGAAGCTCTCTTGTAATTTTCTGAGAGAAAAACTGACCACAGGATGTTGGTGATGCAGATCTAACAAATTAGCCCATTCAGGAAACTATGAAAAAGAAGCCTTTCTGATTAATAATGGGAAACTAGAGTATACAGAAGAAACCCACAAAATGACCAATGAAAAAAATCTATGTCACAGATTAGTAATCTCTGATAAACCCAAATATTTTCTTATTCAGACTAATTTGCTTCTTTGTTTTTTGGGGGGCGGGGGAGAGTTTTGTTGTAAATTTTGCTTTCTTTAGAACTGTGATGGCATAAACAAAAGTGGCTTATTCCCTCCAAAAAAGGTGTCCAGCATGGAAGAAATACAAAAGCCAGAAATATTCAGACATAAGACTGACATCCTCTGCTCCTTAAATACAAACAATAATAACTTATAAATCATGAATTCATATTAAAATTTTTTTAAAACAGATGTTAAAGTTATTTTGAAAAGAATTGCATTATCAAGAATACATATGGGTAATTGTACCAATCTCCACAGTTACCAATGTGAAATAATAAAAATATATATATATACTAAAAGAAAGTTAACATTATTTTTCAATTTGCTTTTGTTTTTGTTTTTTAATTTTAGAAAAGATTAATTGGATTTACTATTGTATGACAAACAATATTAAACCTAGCATTAATTAAAAAAATAACAGCACACATTTCAAATAATTTAACAACAACAAGAAGCTGTGGATGCTACCAACTATGAAAAAGCCTAAGCAATCTTTAAAATGTAGCTAACTATTTACATTACTTTATTAGCAAAAATTTATAATTATGGATGGCATATTCAGTATAAACAAAAACCTTGCAACATTTTTTTCTATCATAAATGCTAATTATCAGACTACTTTCCAGTGATAGTTTCAGCAAGTAAAGGGTTAATGTATGGAACCTGACTCTTATCACTGGCCGAGCTAATATAAATTGGAGGTAAATGCAAAAAAAAAAAAAAAATAGAAAACAAAGCAATCAAAGAATAGTTTTAGCATATCTGATACAAACAATGTATATATGTTGTGCCCCAAATGCAGAACTGCCCAATCCGTGGTTTGCATAATTTCTGAGAATGTGCAACAAAGCAGGGACAACATTCCCTTGCGTAATCTATGAATTGAGCAGTTCCATAAATTGCGCACAATATATACATGAAAACCTTTAAGTATGGTTAGTCAAGAAACTATAAAAGTTTTTGTTTACATGCTTATGATTCATGGAATAATTAGAGGTTAGTTAGTTAAAAGTCTGCTTGACCATTTGCAACATGCAAAATGAACAAATAAAAAAATATATATCCCATGTCTTCTTCAAAAACAGTCATGCAACGATATTGTTTAGGATTAATACTAAATTTATTCGCTGGCACCCACCATTATAAATTTGTACAGATGTTAGTTAAAGTGTGTGTCATGAGTTGAGAGTCACAAAAGAAACATCATCTCAACTCATTATGGCAATGACACAGGGTAGGGTGGCTTGTAATCTAGCATTGTGTATGCACCTAGACAATTGATCACAGCCTGACACCTCCAACTCACGCACATATCAGCCATCACAGAACCTATTGCGTGATGTTGAGGCAATGGCTGCAAATATTATACATAGCTAGGGAGCTCATCCAAAAGGTGGTTAATAGGATTCAGATCTGGAGAATGAGCATCATCTCTGTAACTGATTTCCAACAGTTTCCATGTGTGTACAAGACTGATATAGTAGTTTTAGGCAATCCTCCATATACCATTATACTTTTTCCAAATTGGTCAATGTGACATAAAAAGACATGGTATAGCATTTATTTCTGTAGCAGTTCAGCACAGAATATCACAATCCCCAATCAATCATCTACACCTATAGACATATTCAATGAGGTTGTGTAATGTTATAGTTACCAAATAACCATGCCATTCCTGAACTTCATGAAGAAACCATGCTAAGAAAGATTTGCCATAACTGGTCTCCCACAATGATTGAACTTAGGCTAGTTATGTGCACAGCCATCCATCACCCATTGATTGGACTTGAGACAAAATCGTGTGTTACTGACACAATAAATTTTTCTTATGCACTTGGATAAAAAATTGTGTATTTATTTCTTGACAGTTTGGTCAGCTACCCAATGTAGCACAGGACTTATTCTATACTATAGGGGGGAAAGTGATAAACTGATCACATAACCATTAGAGATTTTGAGCTTATGATGTTACACATGGTTGACCTAGTCTTGGTCTTTGCCATCTGTGGTTTATTGGAATCAGGTCCACAATCTGTAACTCGGTACAGATCATCTCAGCTCACAACCTCCTGATTCAACTGTCTCATTCAATGTCAGCATTTTGTCAATGTCAGAGCAATCATAGTGAATATGACTAAGCACCCAGATACCCAGGCCTTTTATACAGCCAAGTCCAGGGTTAACTTTGCATGATTTACAGCATGTGCAAACATAACTTTGCATGCATAACATTGTAAACACTTAGCGGAAAATGATCGATATTAACGCTTTTCATAAAAATTTTAAATGTTGTTGTTGCACAACATTTTTAAAATTTAAAAGTATATACTAATCATTCTGTAAGTGTTCAAGCAAGATAGCCTAATATAATAATTTAGCTAAAATCTTTTATTATTCTTAAAAAAAATATTTCAGTCCATTATTTAAAAAGAATTGTTATAATTTCAATATGAGGGCTTTACTTCAATTTAAAAATATGTTCATCTAGGATTTTACACAATACTTTGAAAACTCTGAATTAGCTATTATCAATTCACAGCATGTATAAATGTACATGACAAGCATGCCAAACAAAACAAAAGACATCTTTATAGTACTTCCAAACTCAAGCATGCTAATTTTAAAATGAGGTGCAAATAAATTATTAATATTTTATAGACATGTGGAGGAAAAACTTAAAAAATAGAAGAAAATGTTACTTGAGTAAAGATGACAAGATGTTTATTGTAAATGTTGCTTATTGGCTTCATGAAGACAGCCAGGAATTTTGTAATGACAATGGTATTATCTCGTATCTTTGAAAGTAAGCAATGATGATTCAAATTTTGCATAAACTTTTAAAAATCCAGAATTATTCCATGCCATTTAAATCAAATTTGTCAACCACAAATTTCAGGCACAAACAAATCTATTTATTTATGAACACAGAAATTTTAAAATGCAAAAACCTCCTCTCTTTGTTTTGTTTCTAATTGTTACCATCAGAGAAGTGTCCAAATTTGTATGGACATAGTTCAGCTGTATGCTATCTGAAAACCTAATTCAGAACAAAGCTTAACCTTATTCTTATTCAGCTTTGGTGGCTGTCTTTGATTAAGACCGTTAGAATGGTTCCTAAGGCAAAACCTTTTTAGAATAAAAACCACCAATGTCCATAACTGTGAATCCCCATAGGATAAAAAATCAAGTCATTTTTATAATGATGCAAAGATTGACTGATGCAGAGATCAAAGATAAACAAATGTTGTAAAAACAGCCCATGAGACTGTGTAAGATGAATTTCATTTATCTCACCTGAGGATGAAGAGAGGGACAAATGACTTTTAATAAGTCTGAGAAAAGACCATCTGTGGTTACTTATATAACTGTAGTATTATGAATGCACTACTTAAAATACAGCTATTAACTTCAATTGACTAATGTTTTGCACAGCCCAAACATACACTATTTTAATAACAATTTTAGTTTTGTAGAACAGACAGGTCAAATATGGGACAGTTTGGCATCTGTTTACCAGGGAACTTGTTATTCAGGGAGCACAGTAAAGGGAAGTTTCAAAATAGTTTTATGAAGCATGAAAATGCTAAGGACAAGACATTTTTTTCTTTCTAAAATAAAAATGAAAATGTTTAAAGTGTGGTAGACAGTTCACATACTGAAGATAGTATACAGAAGTAGCAAAGCACAGGAAATGTTTTCATTCTAGTAAGCTGAGATAACATAACAGATATCAGAAAGCATTTCCTTGTTTAACAATAAGATGAGAGACATAACGACATAGTTGTACGTGGCTAGCAACTAGTTTAAGCTGACACATGAGATACATGTGCTCTCTTGTAGTGGACAAATCATCACAAGCATCAGTACACTTTTCAGGACTAGAGACCATCCAAAAATGAAATCATTCTGAGATTCTAATCCTAATGAACAAATGCAGAACAGTAGACAGAGGAAAAAAAAACAAAACATTTTGTATCCTGATAAAATCACTTAACACTGGTAAAGGGAAATGTTCAGCAAAATTTAATACACACCCCCTGTCTGTCTGATATATATATATATTGGTTCCAAAACACAATGTCAGTTTTAGATCTTGTAAGTTATGACCACAGATACTAGCTCCACATTTGTTTCTTTGTTTGTGTAGGACACAGACTTACATAAAATAAAATTTAAAAAATTATGAGTAGATGTTAGTGATAAATCTGAACAAAAAAATGCCATCTTTTTCATAACTTGTTTTGAAAGCAAACCCTTGTTATTTAAGCCTCAAAGGCAAACAAACAAACAACTGACAAATTCTAGCAAACCAACAAACCATATTCTAATAAGCAAAACATATTTTTTTAATTAAACAATATTTTTTAAAAAAATATTTCTAGATATAAAATATCCCAATTTTATTTGCTTCACTGTCACCAAACAAAAACCATCCCAGCAATTATTCCGCCTCCACAGAATTACTTTAGTAATTTAAAAAAAATATATAATTCAAGTTGGTGAGTGTAACCATAATTGCAAATTTTATCTTCCTTGGCCTTCTAAACAACCTACATTCTGGCAATTTTTTTTGTCTTTCATCATCAGGCTTTCCTGGAGGATTGATGCTCTTTGTTTTCTTTAAGAGAAACTTGGAAAATTCTTGCTCAAAACCAAGCGTCTGTTGATGGACAACAGGAAAAGATTACTGATACTACTACTAGGTTGATGGACCCTAAACTAATCCTCTAAGTAATAGATTAACACCAATAACTTTCCATTCTTAGCCAGGGTACAAATAAAAATTAAAAGCATTTCTCCTTTTATATTTTCTAAATGTACACATCTTTAATTTCATTAGGGTCTTGGTAGCAAGACAAACTGTGAAATTACTGTAAATAACTTGAACTATGATTAAATTTACTCCTACAAGGGTCACTCTTCTTCATTCATGCAGCTTTGCTTTTAAAACCCAAATATTTTGGCAAAATCTTTACATCACAACACTGCTCTCTTTTCATATTCCAAACCTCTTGGTTACACCTTATGGTTTAGGCAGAGAGACAGACAGACTTACTTAGTATTCCAGTTGACTACAGACTCAGCAATCATTTTCTTCAGCTCACTGATGCTATCCACAATTTCATTCCAAAGAGTATTCCACTGAGCTGTTGTAGTAAAACAAATAATATATATAGTTATGTAATTCTAGCTTTGTTTAAAAACTGAACATCACACAGTTTTAATTATTTCTGTCTCTGACCAACCAGTAAAATCTCAGTAAAAAAAATGGAGAGTTATTGGTGGGTTCTTCCTGCTGAAGTTGGCAACAGTGTTCAGACCACCTCTTTAGGTGCAAAATTGGTAACACTTGTTAGCAGTAACCATGGTACTACACAACATTGCAAGGTATGCCTACAATCATAGATGATGTTATACACAAAAGGAAGTTAGTTCAGGATTTCCCTACCATTTTATCAGTGATAAGAGTGCAAGTGCAAAGAACAAACAAACGTTTATAGATGTAGTGAAGAAGGAAAAAAAAGGCAAATAAAAATAAAAAGGTTACTGGAGTAACATGACAAATTTGACATAAATGTTGCCACTTGGTTTTTTGATGATAGCCAGGAGTTCTCTTAAGGACAGTAATTAGCATCTCCTACCCTTGAGAGTAATATCATTTCAACTTTTGAATAAACTTTAAAAAAGGATAGATGGAATTTATCCTTGTCAATAGTTCCCACAATTCAATGCTATAAAATCCCTATACTAAACAGGGGACTCAATCTTTTTATTGTTTTTTTTTTAAACTGTAAATAGTATTTCACTAGTAGGGTCCAGCATCTGTATCATCTTCACCAGTGTTTCTCAGCAGTTAACTTTTAACTAAATTCTACTAAAGAGCTATCAATGTTTGTAATGCTGCATTTTGAAAGGATGATGTGGAAAATAAGCTCCTACTTTCTGTAAGCAAGCTCACTGCATGATTTAAATTTATTTTTAAGTTTTTTTCTATTGTTTTTTTCACAAAGTATTTTAATCAAGTTAATACTGATTTGGACAGCATAAATCTTACTTTCAAAAATTCTTTATAAAAGTTCAAGAAATAATTATTCAAAATTTATAACCAGTTTGTTATATAATCATTCATTAAAGCATTGTAGATCCCTCCTAAATTATAGAATGGATCAAACAAAATGTGAAGGATTCAGTGAAAAAAACAACTTTGGGTTTATAAGGAAAAATAATCTTGAAATGCTAATCTTTCTCTTCTCTGTATAAAAGTTAGGAAAATATTTAAAATAAAATCTATGTAATGATTTAAAAGGGTAGCAAGATAATGAGCTCACAAAATGTCGGTGGCTGGTGTCGTGAAAAGTTAACCAGCCATAAATATAGTATCCACCACAACAGCCATCACAACTTAAGTATGCCCTATTAAACCAACCAGTTAATTGACAACTTGTTTTAATTTATTCTAAATACACTGTAGTATTTTGCATTTAAGAGAGGCACAAAGATAATCTATATCTATTTATTTGTTTAATAAATGCTAATTAAAACAGTCTCAATGATATCAACAAAAGAGAAGGTATGGAATAGATAGAGTTAGTTTATGTCCAAACCACCTGACCAATGGTAGAGAAAACCTTCAGAACCATTACTGCTGCACAGTTATAAATTTACCTTCTTTAAGAACAAGTGATTCCTGATCAGATTCAGCATCTCTGAGTTGACATACCTTCTGTTGTATAGCTTGGGCATGCTCCCTCAACCGAGCCATTTCATTCTATGATAATAATAATAATACATTAGAAATAGAGCAACAACAACAACAAACAAGAGAGACCTATAAAATTATGGATGTTGACAGTCTGAAAGGCATGCAAAAGTGTTTCAACAGAATGATTTGGGAAATGAAGGATCTTAGTTGATTTGATGAGTGAATACCAAAAATTAAATTTCCTAATCTTTTATATCAAAGATTATGTGAAAATCTAAATATCACATTTAAATACCAAAGTAAGGAATAGGTAGACAACTATAAAGTCAAAGTTTTAAGTTATTTTTGGTTTTCATGCCATAAGTGGTTGGAACTGGATATTTGTAAGTGTTGTTTTTTAGTAATAGTGATGAATGCATGGAATAATGTGTTCACGGTAATTCAGTAGCACAATCAATACTGAGATTTGCTATAAGGCAGAGACCCCACCAAAGACTCAAATAGGCCATTCCAGTTTTACAATAGATGGATGTCTGCAAGTTATAAGAACAGGTACATTCCAGAGCAGCCTCAGTCTAAAAATAACCATGCCATGAGCATGTAGTTCATAGAAACTCAGACTTTGAAAGGGAGAGTTCAGTTTAGCAAAGGGGAAAAATTAAAACCTATTAAAAACTTTTCAAGACAATGAATATGCCATTATTAACAGGGTAAATGCCCAGTTAAAGAGATACTGAGATACAAAAGCCAACAGGATGGACACTTTTTGATGTGGAGAGAATCATGGAAAATGAATTCCAACAATTAGTTGCAAATGTGACAAAACATATACAGGTCATGTCCATTAGAATCATCAAAGTATTTCTACAACATGGGATATAATGAAAGAGTGACAAAAGCAAACTACCTTTTACCCGATACAATTATCATTCATTGACTATAAAGGGTAATAAAGATGTTGCTATGCTGTCATACTTGTTAGAACACTTATTTATTTTTTTTACAATGAGCCTGAGTATTCAAAGTCCTCAGAAATTGGGTTTTGTATGGGTGTGATTCCATTCAGCACAGAAATTTTCACTAAATCATCTGCAAGTCACAGCAAAATATGGCAGTCTGTCTGTCTGTCTGTCATGTGTGAGCCAATGTCTGTAAAGGAACTGTAACTTCTAGCTGATACATGAACATTCTCTGAGAGAGACTTGTGTGTTTATGCCAATGGTCATCCACCAAAAAGACCAGTATTTTTTATGGAATATGGTAACCCAGCTCATATAGCAGAAAGTGTGTCAGAGCATCACAACTCTGCCATGACCTGGCCAAGAACCTCAATAAGCATGAGAGCTATCTTCAGTTGACATCTACAAAAGTGTTCCTTTAAATCTACTTCCTGGAAATCCCTAATGCAGATTATGTCCTTGTTTACCAAATGTGTCAGCACACTGCTGCAGGCAAGGGATGCACCACAAAGTATCACCCCATTCATATTTTACCACTGCCAAGAATAGTTCCAGAAAAAAACAGGTGTTATTTCAAACTTGGGCATCTCTTTACTTATGCTAAATCTTTTTATTAAAAAAAAAATCACTGTAAGGTTTTTTAAAAAGATAGGTGCTTTATACTAGGGTCATTCAAATGAAACCAGCTGGATGCCATTTCAGTGATGCTATTTCAGTCTGGTTTCATTTGTCTGAGAGTAACTATAACACTACTACTTCAAACAACATAAAGCTCTACATTATTAAGTAATCTACCTAGAGTAAGTTCTTTGTATAAAAACTGGTGACTGACCTGAAACAAAGGAAAAAAAATGCAAGCATATGGAAAAGTTATCATCTTTTGTCATAAAAATCAAATATTTGGTTTCTGTCTCACTATCTTGGCTGTTTCTCAAAGAGTTGTGTGAACTGCTCTTCTGCTAAATGAGACCATATATGTATTACAAGTTTGCTAACAGCAACAAACTAACCTAATACTGATTAATTGTAAAACATAAAAAAATGATGCAAAACAAAGAAAAGAAAAGAAAATATACTATTAATTTGTGTGCAGATCTTTGACAGGACATTTAGCCTCAAATAAATTTACAAAAAACCAAAGTATCTATATATGAACTTCAAGAAGACCAGAAATTCTATCTTACAGTAAATTAAATTAATGAATCTATCTAAAATACAGCATATCTTTTATGTCAGTTTATTAAAAATATAACAAAACTAGTCTAGCATCTTTTAATGCAGTTTTAAACAATTTAAAATAAAAAAGTTTCCTGCACACTCTTTGCTTATAATTTCCATTGCAAAGAAAGCAGAGACTTCTTTCCAACTCATTACAATCATAACAAAATTGAGTCCACTCTGCTACTGTGCTGTATTATGCTTATGGATGATGGCAAACCGTGTCAGTTTTCTTCAGCTCTAGCAAGACTTAAGGAAATTTATATGGTAGTAGATGGACATCAAACATTAACAAAGTAAGGGCCTATGTTTATAAGGTGAACAACTAATAATGTCATCATGGTCATGCTTTGTACCTGCTGTAGGTTCCTGTACTCAGCCAGTAACAAGGATTGCTTCTCCAGCTGATTCTCTTTCTGCAGTTGTACAGTCTGCTCCAGTATCGTGTTATAAACATCCATACTCCTATTTGGAGAAGGAACAAGAAAGCACTGGTAGTAAGGTGACTTGAACAAAGAAACTGAACTAATTAAAATAAATTAAGCAGCACCTGATCTTTACTGTGTTAACAAGGAAAAATAACTTGCTCCTGCTATTGATGCCATTTGTCAAGCAAAGTTTACAAGACTCTAGTATGGACTGCTAGTGTTGGTAGTCAAAACAGATTAGGGATCATACTCCTATTTATGGTACAACACCACAGGTGAATCTTTCCAAACATCATGAAACAGAACAGACTTTAAAATGGTGAACAAGTTGTCTGTCTTTGTTGTTGTTTGTATTTTAGGATTTAAAAGTAGGTATTTTTAGATCTACTGATTCTTCAGTATACAGAGCTCCAACCAGAACTTCCAGACCCCGGAAATTATCCAGCTTTCACCTCAGAGGTTGTTCTGCATAGTAGCTAATTAAATAACTCCCCTTGGTTAATTCACTAGACATTCTGTGATTACGGTTTACAGGATACACTAACCCTACTACCACCCCCCCTCTAATGTAAGCAGGAGAAGCAAAGATGAAAGTAAAATATGTACTCACATAAAAGTCAGAACCCTGGTCTCTAGCAAAAGTTCTTCTGGACAACCATGGTGTTTCTGCAAACTGACAGATATGGAAGGAAGGACAACTTCTCTGAGTATTATACTGCTGTATCTACAACAACAGAAATAATGACAGAATCTGAGAATTTTTTTGATAACCTTAAAAAGAGAGAAAACCTTTTTTATTAATGACTTTAAAAACAGGAGTTTAATATAACACTCTGTCATTATACACAAACCCTAATGCTTGTCACAAATACCCCTTATAGCTAAAAGACAGTAAACAGCACAGCCAAATTTAGTCAACACTTAAAGAATAATGGCTGTATATCAGATGCAGATACATTAAAGACCAGGTGTAGTTAAACATGCAAGTACACTGATAAGATTAGACATAATAAATGCCCAATTTGCTCATAACAACAAAGTTTACATTATATCTTTTACTGTTAAAAAAAAAAGGCTGTGTAAAAATCTTACTACTGAAAAACAAAACCATTAGAGGCACAAGAAGCTGGCATTACACCAGCTTAAAGTAGGTAACTGTAATGGATTTTGTCATGATTTCCATTTTTACTTTCAAAATCCTATAAATTTGTTACCCTGCCAACTGTTTTACTGAGATCAAAGTTCATAGAACAACTCACTTAAATGATGCAACAATATCCTTGTGACCGAAGTATTGGAAATGTTCTTGATGCAGCAAGTGGTTGCAGGGTTCTGCACTGGCTCGCCTCTTGTATTTGGTGCAACAAAAGCGAAGCTCAAGATACTTTGCAAATGACATACACCAGGTGTCCATTGTCATACGAACAACAGGTGTTACCTGTAATTGACAAAATAAAAAAGTAACAAAACGGCATGTAAAATTAAATTGTCCAATAAATTCCACTCAAGCAGACAAACTAAGCATATTAAACCAGACATATCACAAACCGGATAATTGCTGTCTCAAGAGATCGGAGAGAGAAGTGCACCGTCAATAAACGATAATTACAGCTTCAGAGAATGATTTTAAAATTTAAGACAAAGATTCTTAATGTTCATAAAATTTCCTCCTATTTTATAAGGTTACATTTTTTAAATATACAAAATTGAGGAACTGGGATTTTTTATATGTTGAACACAATCTAATTTACTATTTTTAAAAAAATTTTCTTTAAGTCTGTGTAGAAATCAAATATCCCCAAGATAAAGGAACTTTTAATATCTGTAATTTAACAACTGCCATTGAGACCACACTTGGAACTGCAGGATGATGAAAGTAAAAAAAAAAAAATTTCTTAAGATAAAAGACCAGTAAATTAAGTTGTTGTTTAATTAATATTAGTAAGACATCAAACTTTAAAATTCATTCTGTGCAATAAATAACCTTGATTTCACTTTTGTCTGTCAGTGACACATTTCATTTCAAAGTAAATTGCAAGTATCTTCTTTTCATTTTTTTTAAAAGTATTAATATCATTATTTTTTTTCTTCTAAATATTCATCATCTTTAGAAGCTGTGCTATCACCTGTTTACATTTCTTACACCAACTCCACATCAGGATATTGTTCTCAGCACCAGGATACGATTCTCTAGTTTCCGCAGCAGGACAGAAATGCAGCCATTGTCATGGACGAACCGTCGAACATGCTCCAACATAGATGTGTCGCAGTTGTCTGATGGGCAAACGTATGATTCTCTGAAGCAGAATCGCTCAAGAAATCCACCCAATGTGACATCATTTTTGCCATAAAACTCCATAGTTACCACCCTTTAGAAAAACAACAGAGAGTCAACATCACTCGTTGTACACATGACAATTATTCTATCAATCATCTGGGTGTTTATTAGAATGCAGGTTTTTCCTGGAGCCCTATGTAGGCAATTATTGGAGGCAAACTTACTGAAGCAATTTAAAATCTTGAAGTTTGTACCTATGCTAACAGACTTTAATCCAAATAAATGCTAAAATAACAAAAACCTAATTACTGATTCTGTAGACATAGCAGAGGACAAACATTTTGGAAAGCAACCATGTAAGTGACAGAAGTCTTGAAAAAGCTCTGGTTACAGTTATGTGATAAGCTCAACATTTGCAATCCACTTTATTATTATTTATTAGCTTTCAATAGTTTTTAACCTGATTAATAGACTGTTGTAAAAATCACAAAATGGTGTGGCTAACGATTAGAAGATTTCAATTAATAATAGAATAAATATGGTAAGTAAAACGTAGCACTTCATTCTTATTTCTAGTTATTGTGAATTTACTCTTAAACATTAAATTCATCATAGAAGATGCAGATTAGGAAAACTTGAGTCTAATTGAATATACTCACCAAGGATTGACGCAGGGGTTAGGAGCATTGGCAGACCTGTAGGAGAAGCTACTAAACAGCACTGACAGTCGCTGGAGATTATTTATATCAAGACAGTCTCGCTGTTTAAAAAATAAAGATGAAAAGATTAATGATAAAAGAGCCATTAAACAAATCTAAGCAGTGTAAATGGTTTGTGGTGCCAGCCTAAGGTCATTAACCACTGGCAGCAAAATAATATCTAAATTAAAAAGGACACGGTTACATACTTGATATATCTTGAGGCTAAAAAGAAGGCAATACCTCCTTAAAATATAAGCCAGTCAAATGAAAACTATTTCAACTAACATGTCAACAAAAGAAAGATGCTTTATATAGCCAAACTCCCTAAGTCCCCCCCATGAACAACATAACAATTACTGGATTAATTATTTATGCAAATACATGAGTTGTCTGTGGTTTGAATTTGTAACTGTGGTACATGCAACCTAGTCAAAAGTTAAAACCACTAAAATTAAACAATTTTGCATAAAGCTAATTTCCATCTATTCATTCTTGAGAATAACAATTTATTTTTAAAAATTACTGTTTTATTTCATATTAGTATATTTTTTTTCATTAAAAATGTTCTTGTTAAAATATCCAATATACACATAAAAATCATTGATCGGTTAAAATAAATAACTTCTGAACTTTGAAACATCAAATTTTACTTCTTCATAGCTGTTAAGAGATAACCTAAGTAGAAATAATGACTTTCTGAACTCACTTTTCTCTCCCAGTAGCAGGACTGTAGAGTCTCTTTCAGCTCCACACTGCTGCTTTTAGTCACTTCTTTGGCAGGGCTGTCACCGGTCTTGTCAGACCTCACAACTTTAATTCTTCCACCACGAGCACGAAAGTTGGCAAGGAGTCCCTGAAAGAACATTCCAACACTGCTTCACAAAAATGCCAAATGGAAATAACTACCCAGTTTTATATACTTGTAATCTATTAATACAATCCTGTCCGCCAGCATGTCAACACAACAGATGGAAAACTGATTTTGCCATCCTGTTAACTACAGCAGCAAAAGATCCAGCCAATTTCATTTGGGATTTTTAAAATTAAAAATAGATTGAACAATAAAATAACAGGCATTATTCTATTAAATTTCACAGGTTACATCTCCCTCTATGCAGTATATTACTAAACAGGCAAAGAAAAAAACAAAATTATAAAAGAAAATTACAATTATTCCTTCCTCTCCTTATTGGTTACTTATTCATAATTCTATTAATGTCAAAGGCACTGATAAAAAATGGCCATTTGATTATGATCAATCCCTGATTTGGGGGGGATCAATGTCTAAGATCACCATCCAAACTGTAGTAGAAAGAAAGGGCAAGCATGCATGGTGGGCTCCCGTTGTTCTTCCATGCTGGGTGTGTGAAGGGGACACAAGTCCCCTATCAGAAATAAACCTACTGAAAAGCCCTACTAGAACTCTTCATTTTTAGACAAGACACGCAAAAGTTTAAGTCAGCAATTCAATATGAGCACATTTCATTTCCAAGGTAAAAAGTGAGAGTTAGCTTGATTACACTTAACCACAATGGCATCATCTGTAAGACTGACCATGGTTTATAATTAAAAATAAGACTCTCTAAGAAATACAACATTCTTCTTTAATTCATATTTTCTTCTTCAGGGAGTCAATGTCATTTTTTATTTTGTTGATTATGCTTGTTATTTTCTTTTTTCTAAAAACAAACATGCAGAAATTTTTACAGGTAAACAACATTTCATTATTATATATATTTAAGAGTCACCAAAGATAAAGGAATCTTATAATAAACATGAAAAAAAATCTCATCCTATCTATATGAAAGGTGATTACTTTCTTACCTGAATGGAATTATGAACAACGGGTAAAGTCAGTTTATTCATGATGAGAGGATGCACCTCCGTGATCTCCAACTTCCTTTTACTTGAGCCTTTACTAACAGCATCATTATCAAAGTACTTGGATCGTAGGTCCATGCTGCTCTTTTTTTCACTGAGATGTGGAGACCAGTACATCTCATCAGGGAGATATTTGCGGAGGCTACACTTAGCTCCATTGTTTGTCTCCAAGAAAGGCGGATCCAGTTTCATGTATGGGGACACGGACAGTACCAACCCAGCTAGGGCTTTCCGGAACTTCTGCTGTCGGGCCATTTTTTGTTCCTGCAAAGCAATGGTGCTGTGAAAGATAGACTCATCCTGATTCTTCTGATAGTTGTGAAGTGGGTCAGAAAAGTCAGTTAGCTCCTCCATCTCTGAAGATTTGCGCTTGTTTGTTTCTTTGGCACATTTTACATCAAAATTCAACTTTGCATTCTCAGCACCTTTTAAAGTTCCTTGGAGGCAGCCACTGACAGCACCAGGTCCATCAGCAATAGTTGGCTCATTGTCTAAACTGTCCTGCTCTTTTCCTGAAATCTTGGTCTGTGTTTCCAAAAGTAAATTATCTGCTTCTGAAGCATTCTGCTTGAAGACTACATTGGAGGTTTTTTCTGTCTGCTTTCCTTTGATTAGTGAATCTTCAAGAGAGTCAAGCTGCAACCCTGTCTCCTCAGATGTTGGTGGCGGCATTCCAAACTCATCCATGATGAAAGAGATTTCTAACTGGGAGTGATAAGCTGCATAAATCAAGAACTTCATAATCTTTTTTACCTAAGAAAAAAATTTTTAATTCATTTCGTTAGAAATCATTCTGTAATTTAAAAAAGTTTAATTTGATTCTTCAACTTCTATCCCAAGTGTCAAAAAATGTAAATGCATTCGTGAAAATATTTTAAAAAGTTCTCATCTTTGGAAAAAGTAGATTTATCTGGGATGCCAAAAACAGCTGAATAATGTACTTATTCTATTCAAAAGAATATTCTTTTCTGTTTAACACAGAGATAGAGCTAATTGAAATAATGTTTTGATGAAACAGCTTAGCTGGCTTAACTGCACCCAGTAGTGGTTTGTAGCATTCAAAAAGTAGTTTCAAAATGGCAGCTACTCACTCTCTTCAGCTCTTCAACAGATCCACCTCTAAGGGAGACTGTGCAGCCAAGATGTGGATCACAGCCATCAAAAAACAACAGGGTTTTTGTGTTTCCTTGAACAAGAAAACAGTGATCTATATTGACTGCTAAATTATCAAGTTATTAGATGTATTTAACTAATTATGAAAACAAGGTTAAAAGCACTAAAGTTGCTGAGGTTATTAAAATATGTAAAACATTTTAAATAAGTCAGTTTATTTATTTAGTTTTTTTTATTTGAATTTTAGAAAGAAAACAAGCAGCAACAAGAAAACCATAGCAGATTGTTGCCCCTGTGTAGTTTCAGTGAATAATGGGTTAAATGTTAAACTACGAAACAATGTCATTAGACAAACTACTAAACAGGTTTTTCCAAACATCTTGCTAATAGTTACTGAACTAACTAAAACAAAAATTTTTGGAAGTCATTCTATCAAGATTAGTTCTGAAGAGGAATATTATTAATGTACAAATTTTGGTGTTGACTTTATCTGCAGGTGATATATTTACGGTGGTGCTATTTTGTTAAGCTGCTTAGCTGATTTCTGACCAAATGTTTAACCGACTGAGCTAACATCTAATAGCGGTAAGAATAAGAACAGAGGACAACATAAATCTCTTTCTTTCCTTCTTTGCTGGCAAGCCAAGTACGACTTGCCAATGTCAACATGCAGGTTCTGTGAGAATTTTATGTAAATCCATTTGAATGAGTGGGGTTTTTCATTGCTGTACTGCCTCCATGATAAGTACTTGGAGATTTATCCTGCCAACAGGATTAATGTACTGCACCAAACTCCTCATCAACAACCGAGATGCATTCTGGACCAAGATAGGAATTGCATGGAAAATCGAAAACAGCCCATTTAGTTTCCTAAATTTTTAACAAAAATTATGTGCAGTAAAGAGACAGATAAGGGTGAACAAAACTTCTTGTACATTTTGCTGCTTAAAAAAAAATCCAATATGAAAAGTATTTAATTAATTATAAATGCAAGATGATAATGTTTTAAATTTTTTTAAAATTATACTTTGACAAAATTACGAATTTAATATTAATATGCACATATTTTTCTGATCTTTTCCCCATAGGCTCCTCTTCTTCTTCAATCCTGGTTCTCCTCTTGAAGCATTTGTGACATAGTGGTAATTTACAACAAAAAAATGTATTGCAACTATTTTTGATAAAATGCAAAAATAAAGTGTTAATTAAGAAAATTAATAAAAATCACACTTGTATGTAATGAATGTTATGTATCTATATCCCTATGTATGAGGCCAGAATAAGCTCATAATATTAAAAGTAATCATTTTGTTTTTCCAGTCTTTTTGAAGGAAAACAGAGACTAAAATAATGCTGACAAAACCAGTTGTGGAAAATCAGCTGAAGCAAATAGGAATGAAAACAACTGGAGAAGTGCACATGTGAAAGAGACAGACAATACAGTGGTATCATTTGCATTATGTTGTAATATACAGAACTAATAGCATATTACCAGCAAAGCTTGTTTTTGTGGACATCTATCATAGTTTCTTTTCCCAAAATTATCTCTCAATCCACAAGTCCATG
Organism: Nautilus pompilius; assembly: GCA_018389105.1. Taxonomy (NCBI): domain Eukaryota; kingdom Metazoa; phylum Mollusca; class Cephalopoda; order Nautilida; family Nautilidae; genus Nautilus; species Nautilus pompilius. The sequence continues at coordinate 2,748,242 of JACATO010000308.1, read as the reverse complement.
ATCAGTGGTCAGGGATTTGGACTATTTACTGCAGCCAGTTCACCAGAAAAAGACAATTTTCTGCAACCCATTAGGCTGCGAGTTTGTTTGACCAAGATGTGATGGTGTGTGCACTTAGAGCAAAAGACAATGGACAATGGGGAGTAAATGAGAGTGAATAAGAAAGCAGTAAAATCAGCCAGTTTATAGAGTATCTTTCACAATGGGGAACACTAAGATTTTTGGGTGCCAATGTCCATTATTGGCAGAACATTTTGATTGATTGAATATATACGTAGGCCACCCAGTTCGCTGAGTAACCGGAAGATGTCTGGCAATGTTTCCTCAACACTGTACAACGGGGTCCTCAGCAAAGACAGCACCAACAACAACGCAGAGGCTGTGCACTAAAGGATGCAAGTCCAATTGGGAATGACACACCCGACAATTTGCAAAGTCATAGATGACCTCCGTATAGTGCATCATAGGCACATACAAACAATTAGTGACAGATCACAAGCCACTACAAAAATTGAAAAAAATATGACTTAGATGAACGTATACTCAATTACTACTGACTATAATAACAGAGACATTAAAACATATTACAGTATGGAGTAACATTTGTGACTTAAATTTAGTATATTATTCTATTCGCTTCAATTTGTATAAAATTATTTTAAAATAAAATAAATTCTGTAACTTTGAAATTCATTTTATTTGTTTAAATTCAAATGTATTACCACTATTATTTAAGTGATTCCAGAAGTGTTGCAAAGTACTGGCACCCTATATCAGGGGTGGGAAAACTACGGCCCACAAGGTCTATTTGTGCGGCCAGCAAATGTTCTTGCACAATGATGTCAATTTGTGCGGTCCCAGAAATTCTCGCACAGAATAACGTGCTTAATGAGACTACAATGAGATTTCGTGGCCATGTTTAAACAGAAACAGACGATAGTGATGAATGTAGTATTATTTTAAAGTCTTTATATACATATATTTCAAATTTTGTTATCCTAACAATGAGTGCTACAAAAACTACAAAAAAACTGAAGATGAATGCCGTACATTTAACAAGGAATGGACATACAAATACTAGAAGTGAAGCAGTGCGCCTAATATGCCATAACAGTGTTACTGTTTTTAAGGAGTATAATTTGAAGAGATATTTTCAGACTAAGCACAAAACTTTGGAAGTAATTTATCAGAAAGTGAACTACAACGAAAAGCCAATGACATGTTGAGAAGTTTAAAACAACAACATTTTTTTGTCAAACAACCAACCATACAAGAGGCTGCCACAAAGACCAGTTTTGTGCTTGCTTATAAAATTGCCAAACATAACACAGCATTTTCTGAAGCAGAATTTTTAAAGGACTGTATGCTTGATGCTGTTGATATTGCAAGGCCAGAAGTCAGAACAAAAATGAAGCTATACCTTTGTTAAGGAGAACTGTAGTTTGTCGTATTGATGCCATTTCACAGAATCTGTCAGAACAGCTACTTGAGGCTAGCAAGTCATTCGAGTGGTACTCACTGGTATTAGATGAGAGCACTGACATATAAGATACAGCACAACTGCTTGTGTTTATTAGAGGAATTCATGATAATTTTGCAATTACTGAAGAGTTGTTGTCAGTTGAACCATTGAAGGACACCACAACTGGCCAAGATTTGTATGAATGTGTTAAAAACTGCTTTGATGGATCTGGTTTACGTTGGAACAAGTTGGCAAGCATTACAAAAGATGGTGCACCTGCATTAACAGGAAAACATGTTGGCCTCATAAAGCTGCCTAATGACAAAGTGAAAGGTGAGCATCCACTTCACACAGTGTTATCATTCCATTGCATTATTCACCAGCAAAGTCTGTGTAAATCTGTCCTGGATTTCAAACATGTGATTGATCCTATGGTACGTGTCATTAACTTAATCCAAGCCAGGGGGGCTAAATCACAGACAGTTCAGAAATCTGCTGCATGATATGAAGTGCGAATATTCAGATGTACTGTATCATAGCAATGTACGTTGGTTAAGCCTGGGAAATGTTTTGAGAAGAGTGTGGAATCTGAGAGACGAAATTTTGCTCTTTCTTGAAATGAAGAACATTAGTTGTGAATTTTTAAGTAACATGAAAAAGACAGAATGGGTGTGCGATTTAGCGTTCACAGTTGAAATTTTTGACAAACTGAATGAACTGAGCATTAAGTTACAAGGCAAGGGTGTTTTTGCACATGAATTGTTTGTGGAAATTATATCATTTCAAGTGAAACTAGTACTCTTTTCCAAACAACTGAGTGAGACTGTCCCAACAGTCAGCAGGTATCTGCTTAAAAGATGAGTTTTCAAGGTGGTTTGCTGATTTTAAATCTATGGAAGATCAGTTCAATTTGCTGAGGTACCCCTTTTCATTTAATATTGAAGCAGCGTCAAATGGTCTCCAGTTGGAATTAATTGATCTCCAAGCAGACAATACTCTGAAGGAGAGTTCTAAGAATATGAAACTAACTGAATTCTATGCATCACTCAGTACAGAGAAGTTTGGTAATTTGAAAAAGTTTGCCAGAAAAATGTATTCTTTCCTTCAACCTATATTTGTGAACAGACTTTCTCATGTATGAACATTAACAACTCAAAGAACAGGTCTCTTCTAACAGACTCAATTTTGCACTCTGTCTTGCATATAACAACAAGCATGCTGAATCCTGACTACAACAAACTTGTGCAGGATTGTGTGCAATTGCATAAATCTCATTAAGAGTTTAACTGTTCAGTAACATTTTATGAAGCAACATAACATTAAATTCAGTTTTATCTGTTACTTTCTTTGTGTACCAAATAATACAGTTGTATGAATAATAACTGTATTTTTGTGTGAAAATAACTTTTATTAAATTTACTATTTAGCAACTTTAGTTTTTTGTTGAATTCGGCCTGCTAGAGACCTTACGGATGTTCCATGTGGCCCTCGGTGAGAAAAGTTTACCCACCCCTGCCCCATATGTACTGAGCATAGTAACCCTCAAGGTGAACTCACCCATGGCTAAACAGCTGCAGTGAATAGTTCTAGACACCAATGGTCAGGTTAATAAGCACCTCTAGCTGTTTTATTCTTTGTGTAATTAGCCTAGCACTACCTTACAGGTGTTTGTTCTTTTTATAACTCATAACCTAAAGATTTTAAAAAGACTAACCAACAAAAATCCTACGGCCCACCTTTTATCATTAAAGAATTAATCTATTTTGCACAAGTAAATAGATGGGATTTTATACCTTTGCATGTAGACCTTGTGCAATCATAAAGGCTCTCCATGGTTACCTAGCAACCACATCAATCCCAAGAGTCCTATTCACCCCAATCCCAAAATTTTTTTATTTTTTTAAACAAATTGACTATCCCAGTTCGACTCACCATTTGGCAGCTGGTAATTCTTAACCTGGAATAATTTACAGCAACCCAACGTTGGTTTGCTCACCAGACCATCAATGGAGTGAACAACATCAGCTTTAGTACATCTAGCAATTCTTTCCATCACAGACTAAAAGGAGAAGGGAGGGAAACAGTCTAAAAATGTAATTTGGCAAAACGTTTCTTTTAAAAACAACAACAACAACAAAATATTAAGTATAAATTTCAAGGAAGTGGACCACTTACAGGTTTTACGCCAAACACCAGAGAGATTCCAGCTTCCAGAAGAAACTGCTGTGCCAAGCGAGATACTGATTTCTCCACCATCACAACATGGGGCTTCAGCGCCGACACACGAGCAACACTGTTCTTCAAAAACTCTCGCTCCTACTCAAGAAATATTCAAAAGCAAAGAGTTTCCTGCATAAATTTTACTTTCTCTTTTTAATCCAGCAAAGAGCACTTTTTATTTTATATTTATTTTAGTTTTTTTAATTAGTCTTGCTTTATACCATTAGCAGGAGGGTCCTGTACATACATTCTACAGACCTCAAGCTTCAAATTATTCAGCCACTGTTTATTTGTAAATTAAAATGACTTAAATGAACAAAGCAAATCAGCTTCACTTATCCTTTTTTTTTTTGCACATGTGCATTTGTAACTTGTATGCTTCACCTTCTGTATATTATATGCGCATTGTGATGTCACAACTGCGAAATTTTAGTTTGCATTCTCAGTCGGAGGCTCATTTTGTGGATGATAAACAAAGCTTGTTCAAAATATCTAGGCATTTTTAAAAGTTTTCACTGTTGCTCTCCACCATTACTGTGTTTATACTGTTACAACACCACTCCACCACCAAATGGGTAATAAATTAAATAAAATAAAATAAATTTTACATTCACCAAAGCTATTGCCCCCAAAACCGTAAAATTATTTCGAGAGATATGGTTTAGCTTTTGCAGGTCAGTAAAACAGCCAGGTCAGTCCTCTGATACCATAATGCACTTATTGTTTATTCATAGAACACGACAGGTCACTGGTTAGTATTTTCTGAGTCTAAAATTATATGAAAAATGAGTTCAGCATAGATTTACTACAATGTTTCCAGATCTTAAGCAGTTAGTATATACAAAACAATTAGAACTGCTAGATCTACCAAGTTTGAATTTGAAATGTTTAAGAAACCCAACAGAGGTTTTCAGTATAATTCGGTGTTTTGAGCAAGTGGACCAAAACCAATTATCTATGGCTTCCTATAATTAAGGGATCATAATCACTAAGATTCTGGTATAGTAAAAAAAATGCAGATAAATTACTATCAGGTGTAGTTAATAGTGATGATAGTTTTAATCAATTTGAAAATCATACTGATTTCCATTTCTCTTTCCCAGGGGCCTTTATATGGTAGCTTACTGCACCTGAGTAACTACTAAAGCAAACAGGTTGGATATCTGTAATACAGACTGGTAGATGCCTAAAACCAATTGTGTGAATACAGTTCTGCTATTTAAGCTAAGAATAAACATGGATCTGACCTGAAGAATCTGCGGCTCCAGAGATGAGAACTTGTTTTCAACTCGCTGATATTCAATGGCTCCTTTCAGCAGCAAAATTGTAGGGTTGCTCACCTGCTGCTGCATCTTTTTGTGTGCTACATTTTTTGTGCACACCACACCATGGATAACTGAGGTATCAGAGTGCTGACCTCCAGGAATCTAATAAATGAAACACATGGTAGTATGTTCAATATTGTGGCTTTCAGCAATGCTATTATACAGAATTTCTCACCATGCATAAGACCGAAGCCATTCAAGGAAATGTAGCAAGCAAAAGCTGGATGGGAATTCTTGTGGACTTGGAAATAAGAATGGATTGTAAATTACCTACTGCTTAAAATGTTTTAAAGCAACATATACATCGATGGCCAAAATTATTGCATCGCCATCAGTTAAACAGAATGTTGAATGTTCACTGTTTGTGTTACTATGTAAGAATGCATTTTTATTGTAAAGAAGTCAATAATGTGACATTTTAATATTCATAAGACCTCTGTAGTAAACTACTAAACACACTTAATGTAGTAATTTCTAGTGTAGAATATTAATTAATACAGTAAGTTTTAATGAGTGCAGACTTTAAAATGCTGTTTCAACAAGAGAGACACTAACTGTAACCCTAATAGAGACAACAAAACAAATGGATAAACTTTGCATTAGTCAGCATATAATTACACACACAAAAAAAAAGGAGATTTATTTCAACTGATGTGATAACTTTATTTGCCTCTATGCAGCATTTTTATCAAATGTGCTCATAGATTCTCTGATCTAAAGACTGACTTCATGAAATAATTTTATAAACATAAATGAATGTATAAATGGGTAGACAAGAAAAAGTTGCATAGTTCCATATAAAAAAGTCAATGTAGACAACTGGTTTAAGAAGCCTATATGAAGCTGGTGTGATTTTAGGTGTCATTATTTTGAGATGTGTAACCACTGTTATGTGCATTGCAACAGGTAAGAAATAAAATCAATCAAGAATGAATTTCTGGTAAGGTTTTAATTAATATCAATTGCTATTAAATGTGTATTTTTATTCTGTTCAGTATTTTTTTAATTCTTATATTTACAATTATAGAATTTTGTTTTTTTTTTTATCAAATTCCAGTAATTTTTTTTTCAGTGTTTCACAATACAAGTTATCTCTTTAGTAAACAGGTATCAGCACTGAGACCCCACAATAAGTGATTGTTTTGGCATTGTATCAATAATTTAAAAAATCACAGTATACATTTTCCAGATCTAGCACGTTTTGAGGTTAAAAGTGGTAACAAGAATTAATGAGAAAACATTAAAAAAAATTTTTCTGATTGCAGCATAGTTACTGCCCTCCAATTAACAAAACTAACCCTACCTTGTCCTGTCTATAACTCAGAATATGCCTCTCTGTTTTAATAATACATTTCTCAGCAATATGACCATTTTTATGCACTAGTGTTTTCTTCAGATTACAAGGAACTATCCCAAAACTTGAAGGTGTGGTTTCATAAATTTAAAAAAAAAAAGCACAGGAATGTCATAAAGATTTATTTATTAAGATGTAATTCTGCATTAATTTAATTAGAATGATTAATTTATTCTTTCGAAAACACAGTAGTAATCTACAAGTTTGTCAGAGAAAACAATACAATATACTCTGTCAAGAATAACCTAGTGTAGATCTGGTGGTACAAAAGAATGTACTGACAGCAGGTATGAAGCCAGAAAAAGAAAAAGAAAATTAACTAAAAAAACACCTACCTGTTAAATGTGTGTTTGAAATTAAAATACAGACAACTGTCATTCTTTTTTGTCTGTCCAGATTTCAAGGTCCTAAGAATATCTCTCATTAGTGAACTAGGAGAGGGGCTCCAGCCCTGATCACGCAGAGTACCTTGGTACAGTTAGGAACTCTTGACCAGTGGTCAAAGTGAGAGCCAGTCAAGAGTTTCCCTATAGAACCTCCAACAAAAAGTACCAAAATCCCCTACAAAAATACTGGACTGCCCAGGAAAACCCCATGCAGATGGACTGATACAGAAGAGCAAGACTATGGAAAACCTTGTAGATTAGAAGTTTGTTTTATTCTCATGTAAATTTAGAGTACGTTCATGTGTATTCAGCTTTATGAAGGTAACAGAAAACGAAACAACAAAAAAGTTTTCAAGTTAATAAAAATTTAAAACATTGGTTATGGACAAACCAGCTAAAAACATCACAAATTAAAACACACACACAAATCCTAATGGCTTTATACTCAGATTTCACACAACATTAGAACAAGAAATAATCTTACCTTTTTTATCTGCACATACTGCCGAATATCCATATAGTCCCCTTCATTTCTAACATTAGGTGACACAAGCCGGCTTATGTGGTGAGCTTTAGATAAAATTGTTGTTTCCCATGTCAGGGACAAACCTTCCTGGCCTAGGAGTGGACATACTAATGTGCGCAGATGCTCTTTGTGAACTTTACTATAATAAAAAAATTTAAAAAAGAATCTTTATTAGTTAATAAAAAAAAAACTTTTCCACAAATTTTTCCTCAGTAAAAGAAATCATCCTGAATAGATTTGATAATTTAGATGCCACAACACTACAACTTTAGAGTACTCTTCTTACAAAACAGTCCTTGAAGAAATTGATAGCTGTAGTATATTTTAATCTCTCTACAAATTTTTTGTAAAGTACATTTTTTTTTTTAACCACAGTTCCTAGCTTGAATAGTTAAAGAATAGATGCTAATACATAAAAACATTGAAATGACAAGAAACAGTCAATCAAATACATACTTCAATCGGTCAAAAGCAAGAAATTCTCCATTTTCATTTTTTAACTGTTCTGCTGACCTCCAGCCCTGTGGACTTGCAAATGGTTCCACCACTGAGCCAGATCTATTTATAAGAAGAGTTCCTGTGTATAATGAAAGAGAAAGAAAAAAAATACAAACACACACATAAATACTAAAATCTGCATTAATTTATAAAAAAAAACAGACACCTATAAGCAAAAGAAATTATCACTTAACTTAAAACATTTTGTCTACTGTATATAGAAGAAAACTGAGATTAAGTCAGATTTGCTCTTATGATTTTTAATATTCTAAAAGAAGTAAATGTTTTCTATTCAATGCAGGGTTCCAAAATTCTCCACATTACCATCTGCTTTTTATCTTGGGCCAATAAAGGTTCTGGCAAACACTGACTGCTCATAGGTGCATTACAGACAAAATGTCCCACTAGTTTCTGTAGCCAAGACAGTAATCCATGAGAAAAAAGTAAATTGTATACTAGCCATTACTGTAACTTAGAGAAGTTATCTATCCTACAGTTTACTCTGTATGGGTGATGATAAAAATTTGATGTAGAAAGATTCTATTATACCAATTATAAAACCAGAATCGAATGTTGTACCCTTTTCTTTTTTTTTTATAACTTTTTGAAATTCAGTGCTGTTAAGATTTACAGCATAAAAGCTGACAGACATTAGTTACCTGTGAGAAAGTCATCAGATATGTCTGAAATGCTGGAATCTTGTCCTGGCATTGGCTCAAACTCTGAAACCTCTCGAAATCCTGAAAAGCAGATATTTTTAAAACTCTGTCAACATATGTTTTTTTTTATATATAGAGACTGACAACAGATGGTAAAATATTTACCTTATACACAACAAGGTTTATAACTAATACAATGTATAATTTTTTTAAAGCTTCTATGCAAGATTAAATTAGATTTAAATTAGATCAGCTGGGGTACTAAGAGATAAAGATAAGATCTAAACCAGACTGGAAGAGTTAGGGTTATCCAGTCTAATTTAAAACAAGTATATTCATTCATAACTTCCAAGATAATAAATAAAATATATAAATGTTGTGTTGATCAGGAATAAGTTGTGCATTTGATAAATTGTTTTCTGAAATCCACAATGCATTTTCTTCCTCCTCTTTTAACCTCGGCTAAATAAAATTGGTTTGTGATAAAATTATTATACTTATTTTTAATTTTTTTAAAAATGTGTACAAATTTCCCCCAGTTCCTTAACTCTATTCAAATGTAAGTTTCAAGATAAGTTTTTTTAAAAAATATATATATATATATATATATATATGCACTAACCTCTGCTAGTGTCCTACCATGAATCATCCTTCTGACAAATAAACAAGGCTGACATAATTTTGATTATCTACCTATCTTGAAATCACTTTTCAATTCTGTAGTCATATTTTACTTTTAAAAAACAAAACAACAAACAAAAATATCTTTCCTGCATCAGCATGGTAAATATTAATAGTTCTACATCATTACTAGTCAGTTGATCTGTTATACTAGACACTGCTGGTTTTCAGGTTTATCTGAGCCCTAAAGAAAAGCGACTTAATTTGACAAATCTGGAAACTTTTGTTGTATTTAATGTAATGACTAAAAATTTGGTAGCCACCTGAAAACCATGATTCAAAATCAACCAAGAATTTCCAAAAGCCTTAACATACAGCTCATTCAAGAAGTTATAACTCCAGCTCCAAATATAACTCTGAAAAAAGAGACTAAAACTAAACAAAACAAAGCAACACAGGTGATGGCAAAGAAGAGCAAGAAGAAATATGTCAAGATGGTTGAGGGAATTGAACTCAAACCTTCCACCATAGCAGGCTACTAGACCTAACTACTGAACTACCATCTGGCCCACTCCTCTTACATTCTAATACCTCTTTCTACTAAACAGATCTATAGAAACAAATAAATTTTAATAACTATTTTTATATGAAAGCATACAAAAAATGAATTCTTTATTTAGGAGAAAAGTGGTGTACAATAATAAGATACTTTCATATAACCTTTTTAAAAACAAACTCAAACTATTCAATTATTTCTAGATTAGTTTTTATATACATATCATATCATATACTGGGCACAAAAATCTAGTCTCAGTGTGTAAAAACAAATTCTGAAATGCATGCATATTTACGTGTACAAAAATGTAGGCAGCTGACTTCAGTTGTTCAGTAAAATCCTCACAGCAGTCTGCAGACACACAAGACGACAAATATCTATTTACTTTAAAAACTGATTCTCATGCATTAATGTAACACTAAATTAGGCTGCGTGTTCCTTTTCAAAAAAACAATGAAAACATTAATTAAAAGCAGCACCTTAGTGATCAAAACTCATTCTTCCCATTATTTAGAATATTTCTCTGCAATAGTTATACCAATTCTGTACAGATAGCACTTACACATATACTTCAGATGTCTGAACTGCCATTCCTTTCCTTACATATTTTTTTTTTGAAGAAAATTTATTTTGACTGATAATGGCTCTATTGAAATAAAAAAAATATTTGCCTACTTTTGTTGTTGTTTCTTTAAAATGTTTTGTTAAAACTAAATTTGGTCCTGTTCAGTGTGGTGTTAATTAAATATGTTGCACATTTAGAATTATTTAGTTATTTTACCTGATCTTCTCTTCCCTTCACAAGCATGTCCTGGATCAACCTGATTGGGTTTTCTATAAAAGGTGGAACTGCCATGAACTGACATCTTTACGTCAGTGTCACTTTTGTGTTCTTCTGACTGTAAGACTAACAAGAAATAAACAAAACATGTAGTTGACAACTGTATATACAAGGGTTGAGAACAAGGATAAATATTCCTCTTTTTAAATATGCAGTATAATACAAGTTTTTAAAAGTACAGTGGAAAACATCAATTATTAAAAGATACATAAGGCAGCTTTGCTGTTTTTAATAACAATTATCTGACATGCTTAAATAATGATGGCTATCAATTGTTACCAGAGTAGTTATCAGAAGTTTGGCATTGGTGACATGGATAACTTCTCACTCATCAATCACTGAGGCAGCTAGGTTAGCCATTTAACATCAGACTGTTTCAAAATTATGAATGCATAATCAATCAAACAATTTGAAAAATGATTTTTAGTAAATAATCTGCTTAAAAAAGAGAGAAAAAAGAGCAGAACATGATTTCTCCCCTTTATTTGAAATATAGTTTTGCAATACATCAGTTACCTAAGAATTGTAATGAAGCTTCATAACAAAAAAACACTGAAATTTTCAACTGATATTATAAAGTGATAGTTTTTTTTTAAATTTATTTTTCTTGCATATCACAGGTGGTTAGAAATGGTAATAACTGATCCCTATATAATATTCTGCAATCATACTGCTAATACTTAGAAAATTGGAAACAATAGGATAAAATCAATTCACCAACTAAAATATTCCAGATGAATGTGATACAATGAAATAATCTAAAAGTAAATAACTAAAATTACTACTGCCTGATAATGAAATGACTCTATGATACATATTTTTTTGTTTTACAAATAACTCATAATCTGTAAAATTGTTGATAATAGTAAAGAAACAGAGGGCAGTTTTATCATTTTTTAAGATCACTTGGCCTGTCTCTGTCTGTCCATCCTTTGTGTGTATTTATATATAAAAATTTTTTCACTCACCCTAAAACTAACAAACCTGTCCAATCCAAATGATGATGACAAAGACACTTTGCTATGACTAAAGTTCAAGCTTAATTTTGTTTTGATAATTAAATATTTAGTGGATACAGCTTGCCAAAGAAATGCTGTTGTTATCATTAACTCTGATTATCTGTACTGAATAATTAGCTGTAAGCCTAATTAGTTATATCCCTAATGATTGATTTTCTTCTTTTTTTTGATGTAAAATCCTAAGTTGATATGCATTACAACAATACTGCTTCAGTTTTGTTGAGTTAGCTATTTCAGCCTAATGAAATTGTTGAACATTAAATTAAACAATTAAAATTCTAATTAAATAAAAAAATTAATTTAAAAGTTGCAAGTAAATTATTGCTAGTTAATCAAAAGAGTTGACAAACCTGCTGCACTAATTCAATGAAGAAAGTTCACATGAAGACTTGTGTGAGTAGAATTCTAGTAATAACAGGATTGTGTCTGAATGATGATAAAATAGAACACAATTACACATTTATATCCATTCTCATCTTTTCATATACTAACTACAGTAAATTATATTTATATTTCATTTAAAGATTCCACATATATATTTGCTGATAAAAATGTAAGCTAATGAGGGAATGCTAGATTTGAACATGACTAGAGTTAAGCATCATGTGTTCAACAGATGTAAATCATCGTCATGCATGTGTGTGTGTGCATTTTTTACTACTTACCTAGTATACTAGCACTAGACTTGCAGTTCACTAAATAAAAAACAACAATAAAATTCTGTTTATTTCTCACTAAAAAATATAGGAAAAAGAAATCAGTATGATTTATATCTTGAAAATGAAAGCTTTCATCATAACTCTACAATGGTGCACAGGTTTTAAAAAAAAATCTACCATACAATCCGGATTAAGTATTTATAGCAAAAACAATCAAATTAAATCTTTAACGAAGCATTAAAATATTTAAAAAGCCAATATTTCAGTAGCAATGATAGACATCCCACAATTACTGATTCATGTAGTACTAATCATAAAAATATTTCTATTACATGTAAATAATGTTCTTTTCTTGCTGACAAAACGCCAATAAAAACCAGCATACATGCTATACCTTAGGTGCTTTACTACTGGATGCGGCTGCTGCTTCCTTTCAGTCATGCATTATAAGTAAGTATAATAGAATAGGTTATGCATTTGCACCAACTGCAGGATTACAGTCTTCCAATCATCTAGAACACACTCACACTATATACACAGTATTAGAAATAATTATGAAAACAGGTGGAAAAAAAATGAGTATAAAATGCAAAAAATGATAAAAATTGCATCTTGTGTGTAAAAATGAAATGCTTCATAGTAAGTCATGTGTTGATATTGTATACTGTGAGACACCTGCAGGACTATAGAAGATAGGAGTGGCATCTGTAGAAAATACTATAGCTCCTGGAAAGCATAAAGGAAGAAATCTAAGTCTTAGCTAGTGAAGGCTACTCCATGTGACAGATTGTAGACCGACTTTGTTTCAGAAAGATTTGTATGCAAGACTAAGGATACGTAAAATTGGTATTTATGCATATCCCACTTGTATATAGAATTTTTGTTCTAGATTTAATAACCTAGTAGTGCATAGAAAATTCTGTATGAAAGTAAAAAAAAAAACAGGTTAAATTCACAATTTAATCAAGGCCTTTATTTCTTACTAAAACCCTGCCTTACTTTTCAATTTTGTTTTAATTATTTTAATCCAAAGTTTTTGACACCTGTAAATGTTAATTCTACATATTCAGAAAATAAAACAAAAAAAATAAATTATACTGTAAGAAAGAAGTTGAGAGAAAAAAATATTTTGTCTTTTCGTAATAATACCCGAAAATAAAAACTATTGGAAAAAAAAATTAAATGATATGAATCATCTTGGAAAAGAAAGCACTTAAGTAGACTTTAATATAATCAAATGCTGAATTATTAGACCAACTAAAGACCAAGATAATAAACTATAGGGATATCTCTCATACTATAATCCTTAAAAATTTTTCTTTCTACTTACTGGTTATACTGTCATCTTCATCCTCTTTGTTTACTTTTATCTCCTGGAGCCATGATGGTTCTTTTGTATCATCAGCATTTGGTACAATGTCAGAGGACACTGAATAGTGCCTCTCAAGAATGTTAGCTGCCTGTGAAATACAGAAGAGCTACACTTGAAAAAAACAATCACAACCTCAAAAAATTCTGATGATGATAGTGCGGCATCTTAATTCCCATGTCTACCTTAGCTAAGTTACAAATGATAATCAGAAAATCCAGGTAGGTTTCAGATCAGAATGTAGAAATAGATACTTACTTTTTATTAATATTTGAACCTTCAGCTGATACATATTTTTTCATAACCTTTAATAAGATGCATTAAGGAAGATAAAGTAAAAGATAACATAAAATAAGGCATTAAATAAAGCCAATAACGAAGCTCAGTTCTTGACAGTAAAGCTGCTTTCATACATTTAATGATTTACAAAATGTTTTTACGATTAGGAAAACTATGATAAATCTGGCATATATCAACAATTTGTATCCTCTTGTTTTTAACAAAGTGGAAATTTGTTAGACTGTTAGAATGGAGCATATAAAGTGAAAAAAAAGAAAAAAATATTTGCAGAGTTTTAAGGCAAAATAAAAACTAGAAGTCTTAACATTCTGTAAGTGTTTTACCTTCCAGTAAACCCTGAGAGAGAAAATAACAGATAATTTTCTTTTCAATTTCTAAATAGTTACAGAAATTTTAATTTAAACTTTTTCATTTTATTTTTAAAAAAGCTACACACACATTGGCTAGTTTTGTCTGAATACTGTAATAAAAATGTATATACTTATTTTAGAAAACACCCAAAGAAAATACTATTTTCACTTTGTATAGAATCATATTTATATATAAATGTAATTTTTAAAGTTAATAAATCATTTTCTCTCAAGTGTTAATTAGGTAAAAAAAAATTTCAGTGAAATGAACATCTTATCTCTGATATTTCATTTGATAATTGCCTTACTTTTTTCTGCCACAGGCCCCACCATAGTGGCCTGTTGAACTTGTTGTAAAATGGCCGCTTTGATTCATTAATAACAATTTCTTATTTAAGTCAAACCTTGATTTAACTGACTAATAGGGGAAAGGGGTGTCCATTAAATCTGGACATTTACATATGCTGTTTACATACATATGTGCAAAAAGCACCCAAACAAAACATTTTTCACACAGCTCAATGCAGACTTTTGTTAGGAGACCAGACATCATCCACTGCTTCCAAAGTGTTTAATAGGGGTCTGTTAAATAGAGGTTTTACTGTACATAATTTAACTTGATTACCAAAAACTGATAAAAGTGTTTTTATTGGTAAAACTTAGCAGCAAAACAGATTATGTAATTCTAATTCACAATTAATCTACTTTTAACTTTAAGATATTTTTTATTTCTCAAAAATTCATTTAAAAAAAGGAACTCAACTGTTTATTTATGTCTCTTTTCATTAGCTGGTTATTATTAATTTGTACTTCAATATTACATTCTCTAGGAGTGTTTAAAAAAATATTTTGTTATGGATAGTTGAAAAATAAAGTCTACCAACCTCCCCAGATCTGTACAGTGTATAGTCATCTTGAAAGACAGTCAGCTGCCTTCCGATTGGCTCCAGAAATGCTGCATCAATCAGAGCTTGACCAATAGCAACAGCCTGAACACTACAATAAATTAACATACTCTGTCAGCAGCAGTCAACTGATGAGTGGAAAGAAGATTAAACTGTTTACTTTTCAGATTTAAAAAAATTATAATTATTTGTGTAGTATTTTAAATTGATTTATCTGCAAACAATGAATGCAAATAAATGATATCTTAAGTCTGATCACTCAAATCTTGGGTAAAAAAGAAAATTCAGATTTTAAATCGAGTCTGAAAATTCAGTACGCACTCATTTTTTTAAGTAACAAATTTTTTTTTAAATTCATCATTCTAAACTTTGCTCCAAAAAAACTTTGCAGGTGTTAAGCACTCACCGCTTGGCAGCTTTGTCTCTCTTCAAAAGCCAATCAACAAATTCCTTTCCGGTAATACATTTGTGGTAGGTCTTCAACCGGAACCGGTGGCTCTGCATCTCTATGCCAAATGTTGGATCTTGAATCTGCCTCCACAATTCCCTCAGCTGCATAGAATCCTGAAAACGACAAAACCACACAAAAAACACCATCCTTCTCAATAAAATGGTTAGAAATTTTTTATTTTGATTAAACAGCAGTGCAGCCAAATACATGAACGATAAACCAAACTGTTAGCTTTAAAATATTCTTTTATCTCACTGTAGAACCCACCCACGTTCTGGCAATCTTTCCTGAGGAAGAATGTTTTGGTGTAATAGTGGGAAATGCCAAAATTAACTGTCTAGCTTCTATAAGTAACACATTACTAATAATTTCCTGCTCTCAATATCAGCTACGTGTACAAAAATAAGTAAAACAGCACTAGAAAAACAGAAATAGATGGAATTGAGTGAGTATTAAAAAAAAAAAAAAAACTTTTACAGAAAATAGTAAAACATTATGCATGAAAACTAATTGTGACTCTCTAGGCAGTATATATATATCTACAAATGTAAGATAAAAATTTTAAATAAAAACTAAAAATCCAAAGAATCTCTACATTTAAAATAAAGTCTTTGACTGCATGCAGATTTTTTCAGAAGAGCAAATTCCAAGGTTTTCAAGTTTTTTATCATTCAGATTCCTCTGAGTTTTTCTTTATTGAATACAATACTTTCACAGTATTAATGTTATCACAGGTGAGTGAGAACAATGAACGTCTTGTGATAAACATACAAATCACAATTAATTAAAAGTACTGCTTAGAAATTTATTAATCAAATTCTTACTGTTCTAATAAATTTATTCAGAAATAAAAATGAAAAATTATTTATCCTTTAGCAAAAGTTTACAAAAAAAAAAAAAAAAAGAGAGCCCAGAAAACCTTACTTGTGTCAGGATTTTTCTTTCATAAGTAATGTTCTCAACACAAGAAAATTCTGACTGTGGGGTAATATCAAATGGTGCATTCTTCTGTGGCACCACACTAGTGATATCTGGTGAGCTCAAAGATCTAAAAAAACAACAACAAAATTTTTAAAAAATTACCTTTTGGTCTTTTATAGTAGAAATATCGTAAATTTATCTCAAGAAATAAAAAAAAATTTACAACTGAAAACCTGAGTGGGATATGTCTGTTAATATTTTATACAACAACTTTTACAGGTAAAGAAACCACCAACAAATTAGGCACATCTAAGTTTTTACCTCCCTTGTTCTCACAGGTAACCTAGCATAAATGTCTTCCAGCAGACATAAGTTTTGGGTTTTTATCAATACTCAGAAACCTTTTCTGTGAAGGCAGATCTTACTGTTTGGTCACAAGAGAAATCAACGAATTAATCAATCTTGACTTTGTGATGGAGATGGTACCTACACAGTTATTTGAAATGCTCAAATATTTGTTCATCTTAATATATGAGAGATAGTTTTAAATGTAACTTTTTTGATTGAGAGATTGAATCTTCTGTCCATTTGACCACCAGGACTTCCTTTTACAAATGAAAATCTAAATCATCAAGGATGATATAACATCATCTCATCTGATTAATCCTGGTTTAAAGCTGATGGATACCAGAGTTTATCAAAAAATAACTTTTTTGAATTCTTAAGAGAGATCTATTTACTGAGCTGCCATTCTGATCCATGATCTGTGCTGCTACTCTTGAAAAGAAACAATGGGGAACCAGGTAGACTGATTTTCAAACATAACAACATATGTACCACCCAAAAAAAGCACACACACAGTCCCTATTGACAGTCATTTATGAATAAACATAAATTCCAGGGAGGACTGGTAAGATAGATCCTTCTTGAACACTTGCAGAATGAGTTAGAGTACCAATTTTACATACTTCAGGATACTGTCAAGCTGATGCATACATTGCTGCAGCTCAAGTGAGACATTTGTTCTCGTCCATGTGTCAATGACTGTAAGTGTGTTCTGCTTCCCATGTTGATAGACAACTAAATAGTCATTACTCCCACAATTGATTACTGTGACATTATCACTTGATAGACACAGCCTTACTACTGTCACCCATCAGATGTTCCATGTGTATAATTAAATAATACAACAGCAATATTGAACTGATTTCTATTGTTATTTTTCACAATAATTTTAATGATCCTGTCCAGGGTTAGATAAAAACTAGCTTGGACTCTACATTTCTTACATAAGAACTTTGCATGTTGACAAAAGTTAAAGTAATAAAGATTTTTTTTCCATTATATTTCAATCACACAAATAATAATAATAATAATAAATAACTAAAGTGGTTTTATCAAATATATTGCATAAATAATGAACAGTCACCTGCAATGACCCTGTTCCTCCAATATGCTGGAGCTGTATCGTTTCCTCATCACAAGTGTCCACCAGACAGCATCAAGGTTCCCTGTAACAAAGCTCTCGATAGAAGACAAGTTTTTCAAGTCCTCCCTGGAGAAACTCAAATCTTCTGATGCTTCTGACTGCTGTGCATAGCTGGTGACAACACGACAACAGTAAGCACACACACGAACTCCACCTGAAAGCAATAAAAATATGTCTAAGATGAGATTTGACAATCAGAATCATTGCTGAAAGGTAACTTGAACTCAATGCATACAACAAGTTAAAATCTCAAGAGTTATAAAAGAACAACTGCAAGCCAAAAAAAAAAAGCTTCAGCCATGCCATGAACAGACTCATGGAAACTGATTGACTTTAAAAAGAACTGCATGGTTGGACAAAGGGACATTGGTAGAAGCCAGTGGAAAATCTCCAAAGCACTGGATATTGTTTTTCACTGGCAAAGGGTCACTGTCCAATTCAACAGAAGCCATGAGACAACCATTTTCATGCATTCTAAATGCCCAAAGCCAACAAAGCAGACATGCATGCTGTAAAAAGAAAGGCAACAAAACCTTGGCAATCGACTGAAAATATGGCAAAAATATACTGCTCTCAACTAGGTTATCTCCAGCATTGGGCACAACAGAAGAGCAACAAGACAAAACCACTTCTCACTCCACCAATGTTATTCATTGACTGAATGGACAATGCAGATGCTACGATGCTCTCCCAGTCCAAGCTTTTGCAGTTATCAAAAATGAAGTAGTCATGTATGTGTATGGTGCCATCCAGCACAGAAAATCTTCACTGAACCCATCTACAAGTCACAACAAAATATGGAAGTCTGTCTGACATGGTGTGGAGTGCAATTTGCTCACTGTGTAGTCACAGTTGATCTGTAAATAAACTGCAACTTCTGCCCATTATATCAACATTCTCTTAGAGGAACTTCCACCTATCTATGCCAATGGTAATCTGTCCAGAGAGGACACCATCTTCCATAAAAGACTATCCTAGTAACACAAAAATGGAAAAAGTAGGGTATCACAACTTTGCTCAAATCCCTGTGAATGTGTATCTGCAAACTCACTTCCAAAAATTCCCTAATACAGATTTTATTTCAGGAATGGGCTACAATCCTGCAGACCAAAATTTCTGATTTTGTTCACACAATGTATCAGTGCATTGCTGCCATGCATAAGGCAATGGGATGCATCATTAATTAACTTCTCATATTTTGCCAGTGTGATGTATGGTTCCAGAATAAACTGTTCTTCTTCAGAGTTGTGTGTTTGCTTACTTACATCAAGTCTCTGTATGTATGTATGTAACCTTTATTGGTTGGCTAAGTTAAAAGGTGATCTCTCAAGGCAGATTCTACCCTATTATCTTCCATAAATAATTTAAGTTTTAGGTAACTTTTTATTTTTTAAAGTGTCCACAAGAGATGACCTACTAATAATTACAAAGCCATTTATTTCTCATCTCACCTTTGTATCCAATTATTTTCCCTGGAAGCTCCTGATTACAACATTTGCTACAAAAAATCTGCCCGCAAATGCGGCAATGGTGACGTCGTCTGAATGTAGTAAATTTATCACCACAGTCATAGCACTCATGACAACTGCTATCAGGCATCCAATACTGCTTGAAGTCACTCTCCTTCTGTAAAGTTAAAAAAGAAGAAACCTACCACTATTACTTTTCATAATAATACTAGTTTAAACCTATATTATGAGTTGCTTCTTGTTTTCATAAAAAACATAGCAGAAATGAAGTAAATATCTGTTTTTTTTTTAAATTTAAATAAATATGGGATTATACTGTGATGATGATAATAATAAAGGTGGTGGCATTGCTGTATGACCCAAAACTTAAATATAAAGTAAGATAATCAACAGACCTAAGCTGATGTTCAGCTGTTTGCTTGGACTATAACAAAATTAAGCTTCAATACATACAGTAAATTTGAAAAGAGCTAAAGTTTTAGATAGAGTATAAAGATAAAATCTAGGTTAAAAAATTTTTTATTATTAACATTCATCTTTGAAATTCATAAGAGACAAGAACAAATTTTAAAGTGAAAATTATTTTTGTTTGATCTTATTTACAATTAATTAAAAACAGGAAATAAAATTTTCTTTATTCACTTGACTTTTTATCATTATTTTTAAACAGAGTCAAAATGAGTTGCAATAACCACAAGCAATGTTAGTTATAGCTGTTTCAGTATCATGAAAACTTCTGAACTTTCATTCAAACACAGGCTAATAAATTTGAAGACATCTGGCCTATGTGAACAACAGGAATTATTAAAAAGACTCCTAAGATGTTTTCCTGTTTTGAATTAGCACATATATTGTAGAATTTTCTTTTTAAATATTTTTCTTTCATTAATAGCAAGCAAAAATGTATTTTTAAGTGAAAGAATATGAAAAGCAAGCAGTATTTCTTTGTTTGTTTTTTTTTACTATAGAATATTTTTTAAATGAAGTGCTTTGGTATGACAGCAGTAATGCTGTTTATGTACCACTCAGACCTTTGATATCACAATTTTTTAAATGAAGTAAACCATTCAGCTCAAAAGATCACAAGCAGAAAAAAATCAACCAACAAAACAGGTGATAAATAATGTAGTTCTCATTTGTTTGCTTGTTTGGTTGGTTAAATTTGTTACTATTTTTGACAATTACAGTAATTTTTTAGAATATTTGGAATGGGCTACCAAATTATTTAGTAGAGACAAAAGATTTGAACATTTTCTAAGAACTCCTCAAAAACTTGCTTTTAACCCTTCTTTTATGGGAGGGGGAGGTGATATGATGAAAATTTTTTTCATTTGATCATCCTAAAAATCTTTTTCTCTCAAGAAATCTAACTACATTCATGTTAGGTTTGTCTCCCCTTTTGTTTTGTGTTAAAGGTATAACTGACATCATCCTATCGACAATAGTAATATATCACTATACTCATTTAAGATGATAGTCATAAACCATAAAAATACAATGAAGAAATAAATAGCCTCACTCACCGAGCTTCCTCGGTCAAGAATATTTCTCAGTCTGCTAAGTACACTGATAAGGTTTCTTCGTTGTGTGGGAACAGACTCTTCACTGACTGAATGCAAATTGGTGGCATCTGTCTCCTCTGAAATGCTACTGTCATCTTCAGTCTCTGTTGTTCAGATGTTTTATAGACATGTCAAGAAAACCCAAACAGTGAATCTTAGTATGAAACTATCAAAAATGTCTTTTAAAAAAAGTCAACATATCCGTCAGAAAACCAAAGCTATACCAAAAGCCATGGCATCATTGCTAATAATGAATGCTCATTAAAGGGAGGTAATTACAACAAAGAAATTGTGAAAAAAATTTTTTTTTTAATTATCAAATACAAGACAAATTAAATTTTACAGAAGAAAAAATACACAAACAAACATGTTGGTAAATAAAAACAAGTCTAAATAAAATGTGAAATTTTTTCTCGGAGGGTCCTACATCTATTATCAACACAACAAAACCTAAACGAAAAACTAAAACAAAAGTACTGCAGTGAAGTTTAATGTATCTATGTAACCCAAAGAGAGAAAAACAATTAAACAGATGTAATAAAGGTGGAAAAAAAAGAGATTATTGGCATCAGTAGATTTGCTGATCAAAATCTTGATAGTGCTATCCACTTTCTAGTAGGATCACATACACATGCATACACTCAAATCAGGCTGATTAATCCCTAGCTTTTAAAGAAAATATAACAAGAATTTGTGAAGAAAATTCTTTAAAATTGTGTTGAGCATATGCAAATCAATAGTTCCACATTACAAAATTTTAATCAATGAGCAAGATAATATAAGAATATTTCTAAAAAAAAATTTAAATACTGAAAAATATACTTTATTTCATCAAATTTTATAAAATACAAATCACAAATCTATGAGAAGACTTCTTAGTGTTGAAGATTTTTTTTTAATTTGCTTTACTATTACCAGAATCAGTTCCTGATTTTGTTTTTTTTTTAAAAAGCAAAATGCAATTACCTGGGGAAGACTGACTTCTAACAGAATGATCTCTTTCATCTTTTGGCTGCCATTTGGAAACAGCTTCATCTCTCTCCACAGATGTTTCACGTGAAGAAGTTTGACTTCCAGCAGCTGATGAGCTTTCAGAGTTGTCTGACCCATCTGAAATAAAAAACAACAAAGGTTAACAGGTTAAATATGTATGTAAACTCTCTCACCTCAAGAACATGATATTAATATCAGAAGCACAAAAGCATACATAAAATCTAGTTCATATCAAACTCAAAAGAAAGCCCAAGCCAAGTCAATCATTATTTACTCTCAAACAAGGAAGAGAAACAATAAATACCAGAAAAATAATGTATTCAATTCAGAGACATCTAGACATTGTTGACTAGACTAAGAAATTTTTCTTAAAAGCAAGTGCTCTCATAAGTGAAATCATTTAACTGTGAGAGACCAAAAACTATAGAAAATTTCCTTAGAGAATGCCCAAACCATAAACCATAAGAAAAAGAGTAGCAGACGCATGCTTATCAGATAATGATGTTATGTTTTTCATTAAAGTGTGGAGAAAGAACTGGTCTTTTGTAGAAAAGCCCCAATATTAATTGATACAGCATGGAAACCTTGCACCAGGTTAGAAAACAACATGTGGCAACAAGAGTTTCAGACAGATAAGACTAGCCCACCTGAAAGTAAAGCAAGACAGGTATAGTTTTAAAAAAAAATTTGAGAATCACTAATAACGAATTTAATTTTATCTGACTTCAATAAAATAAATATGATGTACTGGAATAAATCTGAAAGATGTGTCAAATAAACAACCTTCTAAGCTGACCTTATGGATGTAGTGTCTTATCAAGTTTATTGAACTTCTAAATGTTATTCTAAGATAGACAAATTATTTTCAAAAGTTGGCATAGTCATTTTTTTAAAAAAATTTAGTCTACTTGAAAACAAGCATCTCTTAGTAATTGAGAAATGTCTTCATGCTGGCTTCTTTAATCCCAGAGTACCAAGATATACAATAACATATCAAGAAAAAAAACGCTTTGAAGACACAGACTGTAAGCATACTTTTGTTGTAATTATAATTATATGCAGTTCCTGTCATTTCATTATTATGTCAGATCTGAAAGATAAGCTAGGTACTTGTTTAACAGTCAAAGATTGTTGTTTTTTTCAGATTATTTGCTGCTAATATGAAAAATTGATGTAAATTTAGCTAAAATACACAGGGTTAATTTGGTACTTCCTATCACCTTTAACTAAACTAACTAGTTGACTATGCTTCAATGATTTTTCCCTATAATCATCAAGATTTAGTGCTGAGAAGAGCTGTTTTGGAGAATACTGATGTTAACTTGCATCCCAAAAAAGTTCTCAAACTAAACCCTGATGATGGCAACGTGACTCACCAAAACAAATTCACTAGTTAGTTCAGTTATGATAAATGTGATAGGAAATGATGATTATAATAACTTGCTTTCTCAATAATTTTTTGTCAAGATTGATTGACTAATATACCCAATGGTTTAGAAAAAACATCCATCTGATAATATGTGATAAAAAACTCAAACTTCATGAGATTTTTCCATATTAGATATCTAAAGGGTATTTAAAATAAATTATTAAAAAATGTTTATTCCCATGTATTGCTTTTATTTTTAGACAAAAAATGTAATAAATAAATTAAATGTTGGATATTTTTAAATGATAGTAATGCAATAACAGCAACATTACCTATTTTCCTTTTCCAGAGTCTAGCAAAGATCCCTCCAGTGGGTCTTATATCTGAGCTGAGGGCTCCAAACTCTGTCAGTTCTGATGGACTGTTATTCCAGATCTTTCTGGAAGCCATATATGGAGCTCATATCTTGAAAAATTGTTGCTAAGACAAAACAAACAAAAACTGTAAGAACAAATTCTTGCTACAAATACAGAATTTATAGACATTTATTTTTTTTAAAATTCATTATGCTCTTTAGGTTATCTCTGTCCACTTCAAATCATGTTTGCCATCAGATTTTAGCTAACTTACCACAATATGTTAAAAATATATAGAGAGACAAGTTTGGTATAACAAGAATGTCAAATACTTCTTATATGAAAACTTTTAATTTAAAAATTCATTTTGGATATCAAATTTCAAATTTTAGAGAAAAATCTTATAAATTTCACAAACAAGTTTGTTGACTAAATTATTATGAGTATTAAAATGTATAACTTATAACAGAGTCTGGGATCACACACACACACATACAATATAATTAGAGTATGAATAAAACAGTCTAGTGAATATTTAGTCATTTATGTAAGTAGGTCCTTCCACAGGAAAAAAAATCATCGCCTGTGCTCTCACGAGTGCCTTTAAAGATCAATTAGGATTGAAAGAATTACAGTTTAGTAAAATAAAGTAGAATTTTTTAAAAATTCAAATTTTAGAAAAATTTCAAGTTTACTGAAGGTTGACAAAGTGTATGCAGAGTTAGTTTCGACATTAAAATCTTTCATTTTTTTACAAAATGAGACAAATAGCTCGTCCAAAATATAAGCAGAGAACAGTGAAAAGGTCGGCAGCAAGCAAATTAGTATTCAGATGTAGGACTTAATTTGGTATTTTAATAATACAGTTCAATTGCTATGACTCCATTATTAGATACGTCTGGAAAAGAAGGGCAATGAATGGATCAACACGGTTATAACTCAGCTAAACTATGTGTTCTGATGCGGATATCTATGTCACCATTTAAAACCTCGAAAAGACTTGGTCCTGTTGCTTTGAGTGAGTTACAGGGAAGTGGTGCGATTGGAGAAAATGGGTCCTTATCTGAGGCGGAAGAGGAAATATTATCACGATCTACGCTTTCATGGAAATACAACCCCTCAAAGGCGATGGAAGAAGAAGCAGTGACCCTGGGGGAATACTTGCTGGTGGTCTGCTCTACCTTCACAGTGATCTGACAAGAGACGGGGGAATACTTGCTGGTGGTCTGCTCTACCTTCACAGTGATCTGACAAGAGACGGGGGAATACTTGCTGGTGGTCTGCTCTACCTTCACGGTGATCTGACAAGAGACGGGGGAATACTTGCTGGTGGTCTGCTCTACCTTCACAGTGATCTGACAAGAGACGGGGGAATACTTGCTGGTGGTCTGCTCTACCTTCACAGTGATCTGACAAGAGACGGGGGAATACTTGCTGGTGGTCTGCTCTACCTTCACAGTGATCTGACAAGAGACGGGGGAATACTTGCTGGTGGTCTGCTCTACCTTCACGGTGATCTGACAAGAGACGGGGGAATACTTGCTGGTGGTCTGCTCTACCTTCACGGTGATCTGACAAGAGACGGGGGAATACTTGCTGGTGGTCTGCTCTACCTTCACAGTGATCTGACAAGAGACGGGGGAAAACATCGGTCGCGGAGCTTCCTTCCTTCCTCCTCCCCTCCCTTGTAGACGACAAGTCACCAGCTCAGACTCTGAACGTAACGAGCACTTACCATACAAAGTATCTGCGTACTGAAAAGCTGACAATAATAACCAGAAGCTCCCTACTCCTCTCTCTCTCTCTCTCTCTAAATAAGCTGTCGATGTAAACTTTGCCCACCGTGAAATACGATGTCAACAGCGATCGAACAAGCAACTTCCGGTGTTTATCACGTGCTTCGGAAGTATTAGTTTCGTAAGTGGAGGGGGGGGGGGAACAAATAAATAAAAATAGAGAAATAAATTACGGAATTGCTAAAAAAAATATTTTAAAAAAAAAAGTAGTAATTTTTATTGTTGATTATCTTTTTTTAAAGATGTTTATCAATAAAATTTCTGATTAGCGGCGGCCGGTAGAAAGAACCATGACATCACTGGGATACATCTGTCGTGATCGTGCTTTTGTTATTTCCTAACTCGATGTGTAACTAAGGGCTGCTGTATCAATCAGTATACGGTGTATAACTTTCCGTACAAAATCAATAAAATCGATCAATATTTTTTTTAAGTACTAGATCGTAGTTAGGGGCTCGGGGCTTCCTTAAAATTTATACAAACGATTAGGTGCTGTTCTGTTATTCCGCAAAAATATTTTTCAAAAAGGTTTTATTCAGTATTTTAAATTTAATTAAATCTAAAAAAAAAATTTTTAAAAATTAAATAAATTTTCCTTTAAAAAAAAAATTGGAACGAATATGAAATAATGTGCGGAGGACTCGGGAGGTTTGCGCCGTATCCTAGCAACGGAGTAGTTTACCCGCGCCATGACACAATAGGCACTTATTGGACGCAGATGTTCTTCTGTGCACTGATTAAAAATTTACAATGTCGTGACTGAAGAGCGTGTTGGCGAACAAACAAAGAGAGAGAGAAGAGAATAGGACACACCTCAGTAATTAGGCGATGGCAGATGTTCGGGTAAGCTTTATCTGACGCTCGCTGTACCTCTCTAATGGCCGGCCTCACGCAGCAGCAGCAAACAAGGCGACTGGCTTCTGATGTTTGAACTCCGCCACGTTATCTGTTTCTGTATTAGAATAAAACGACCGACCGAAGGGAAAAAAAAATACGGTCAATTAATACAGGGGGGGTGGCAACGGCTTTTTGTTTGTTTGTTTATCCATATTTGTGCGAATAGAAAAATAGTGGAAGAGAAGGAGAGAGGGTGGGGGGGCCAGGGTCGTATCCAATGTTTACTATTAGATAACCAAACTGCTTCATGTACTTTACATTACTTTGACACTGTATTAAGTTACACTAAACACAAAAAAAAGGGTGTTAGCAGTTTTGGGGGGGTTATGTAATGCAATAGGTTTAAAGCCTTCTTTTCCTTTTCTTTTACAAGTTTACCTTTATTCAGTAAAAATCATCTTATTACTGCCTCTGGATTAACGACAAAGTGCAGTATGTGTATATATATATATATATATATATATATATATATGAAAAATTAAAAATAATACTTGTTTATTGTCTTTGCCTGTTCATAAGATTCTTCCCATGCAAATTTCTTACATATTTTATTATTTAAAAAAAAAAAAAATAAGTGATTATGAAGCCAGTTTCCATCCACTGTGATTGAGTTTTGTCTTTTTTGTTGACTTGTTTTTGTTATCAGGAGTATTTGTTTATTAAACATGTGTGGTATCTAGAGTACAATTACATGCTTTTTTAATGATGAGGTGTAGCTAGGTACCAAAATTGTGAATATTCATTGCACAGTAGAATTGTTTTTTTTGTTTTTTTTTTGGTGCATTGACTTTAGCCGATATTTTTGAGTTGATCAGTAGTCAGACTGAGAACAGAGAGCCTCAGCAGTTAACTTACTGATATAAATACAAGGGCCATTCAAAGAAAACCTGGCTGAAATAGCATTGTTATAATGGTATCTAGCTGGTGTAGTATATTGTTTGAGCTTCATTGAAATGTGTTCTACATGCATCTGATAGTGAATATGGATTGTTAGGTTACTCAGTTTTAGTTTTAAATAAATCACCCTCAACAAATATTTTTGTAAGTGTAGGAAAACAAGAGGACAATTTTATTTACTTTGTATAGGAGTTTCCACTCAATCATTAGTTTTAAATTTGTTTTGAGCATTTTTATTTGTATAGTTTGAACAGGAAAATTCCAACAGAGTCATATTAATCTTTACAGCAACAAAAAAAAGCTTATTTTTAAATTTTGGAACAAGGTATATCTATGGTTTGACTAACTAAAATGCCTTTTTCAACACAATTAGATTGGCTATCCCAGTTAAAGTTAAAGAGATAAAAATTTGAGTGATGGATGTGCCCAGTATTTTGGCATGTTTATTTTGCCTAAAATAATAATTTAAAAAACGAGTATGAATATATATATATTTAGATTTTCTACATACTTGTTTATTCTGGAAATTTACATAGAACTAGAAAAATATGAGTGGGATTAATACTTTTTAGTAGTTGTTTGAGTTATGCAAGTGCATTGTACTAATTGATTGCACAGACAAGATCAGCAGTGATGGTTTATGCAATTACAACTCATTCCTGGCCTGGCAGAGAATCTGTACTGGGAAGTTTTGGGAAATGAGTTTATAGGGACACTTTTGCAGGATTTGGTTGAGGATAGTTTGAATCTGTTTAACAGAGTATATCTTTGGTGATTGGCCAGGCCATGGGAAAATTGAAATGCCTTAACTTTCTTTCCATCTTTGTGTTATATGAGCAATATGAGCTGGGAAATTGTCTTTTATAAAAAAAATTGTCTGCCCTCTTGGCACAGACAGGCAAAAGTCCCTCTCAGAGATTGCTGATGTATTTGGCAGAAATTGCATTTCTTTCATAGTTCATCAGCTGTAACTGTCCATTAGCCCAGATCACATCCTAAACAATGTCAGACAGACTGTCATTTTTTGGTGTGACTTGTAGATGGTTCAATGAAAATTCCTGTGCTGGATGGCACCACATCAATATATCACTTCTCTGCTTTCTGAGAACTGAAAATCTGGACTGTGACAATGTTCCAATGGTTAGGAGGGTATGTTAGCATCTGTGTTATGCATTGAAGTCAACAAATGACATTACATGAGGTGAAAAATGTTTTGTCTAGCTGCTCTTTTGTTATACTCTCTGCTGTGGAGATAATGTGTGATGATTCTCAAGGATACCTGCACATGTCCTTTCCTATTTTGTAGCTATTTGTCTAGTTTCAGCCTCCATACTTTTCTTCACAACATGAAGTATCCATTCTGTTGGCTTTTGTATCCAAGATGCAAGTAAATGATTGTCTTATAGATTCTCTTAAAATTAACAGTTGATAACAGTATGTCCAGTGCCTTAAAAGGTTGACACTGGCTTCTTCCAATGTTCCTTTGCTCAACTACTCTTTCAAAATCCATGAATTTCTGTGAACCACATGTACATTACATGGTGCTCTGCAGATGGAGGCTTTGTTCTTTTGACTTGCAGCCACGTGTATATCATGTGATTGAAATAGTTTTTTAAAACTAAGTTGTGCGTTTATCTATCTTGTTTCTGTAATATATGGTTGTGTGTATATTTTTTTTTTTTTTTTAATTTTAGCCAGAACCTCTTAAACAAGGAGGTCGTAGGGGGAAAGGAACAGATGACCCAATAAACTATCTGCCAGTTCTTCCAGTGAAAAGGTTCAAACCAGACTGGCAAAGCTGCTTGCCAACTTTCAACCTCACAGGAAAAGTGTTTGAAGATGATAAATGTGCAATAGATTTAATTAAAGAGCTCACTGCTTGTAAGTTGTGTTGTTATGGTAGTCATTGCATGTTTTTAATTTTAGCTTATTAATTGTACATACTGATATCTTAGTTTACTTGAAAAGGTTATCAAATATATTTTTGTAATAAAATCGAATTTTTTTCTTTAATTTATATTGTCTCTGAGGAAAGCTGATTGAAAATGGGGGTATTTAAAAAATTTTCAAATGCTACTGAATTTTTTTCCTTTCAAAATACCAATAAATACAAAAGACTGGCACAAAGAAAAATGTAAATATATAAAAGGTAGTAAAGGTTTATGGTCAGGTTTTATTTTGTTGCTTTATGTATTTCATGTATTAAAATACCTGCTTTATTATTATGCTAGAAAAACTTATTTATAATTATTTGATAAAAATTATTGAAGAGGAAGCTGGCCTAGAAATAAAATTGTTTGAACCATTTTTTTGACTGAATGGTAGATGGTTGATGGCCAAGTGCATAGCACACCAGCCTGCCATGACTGAGGACCCAGGTTCAAATCCTCTTAGGTTCCAGCTTGGTTTGACAGTCTCCCACGGCATGGTTTTTTTCCTCACTTTTCTGTACCAGTCCATCCATGTGAATTTTCTCTCATGCCTGAACAGAAAAATTCTAATGGTGACTTCCTGCATAGCTACCTGCTGTACCTCTTTGTAGTAGCCATTCCATTATCCAGCTTTCATTGTTGAAGTTTCAAGTGAATGGTGGCTGGTTGCTGAAACAAAATCCAGCTGCTTTCCACTCCTGTATGTGCCAACACTGGTACCAGAAGGGATTATCAGTCAACTTTGACTTTTGAGAACATTTGTAATAGGATCTCTTAATGAAAAAATATTTTATGGTTTACTCTGTACTCTTAGAAAATTTGTTTGCACATTTTTTTTACATTTTTGTTCAAAGTAATAGATCAACTATTACTGCTATATAAATCTCAGTAAAACCAACTTCAGATCCTACCAAAGGAGAATCTGAAATTTTAAAATCTATTTTTTATCATAGTTTCACTCACTTATTAACAAGAGTGTAATGGGATATGAGACTGTGTGCATGGTATAGTATTGTAAGGGTAAAAGTAACTATTGTTTTAACTAAATATCTTGAAATTGAGAGTAATGCTCTCTTGGCATATTCAAATTTAAACCAATGCATTATGGGCAAGTTTAACATTGGAAATTTTATTTGAAATTTAAAATCTGACTACTTATCGTACTCAATAAAATCACATTACTTTTATTTATATGTGGAAAACTTTGACAAATTATATAACGTTTTTCTTCTGTATAAAAGCTGGATGAAAAAAATCGTTTACATTTGTAAAGAAAATAACATTTTGATGAAATTTTTTAGTGTAAAGTTGCATGTTGAGAGTAAAAATAAAAGTTCCACTTAGTTTAATTTAATAAAACGTTTTTATGTTACTGCAGCTGATTCAAAACAAAAGATACCAGGATCAAAGAAGAGAGAATCTCTTAAGGATGTTTCTTCAAGATTGAGTGCATTCCATAAACCTAAAAAAAGCAGGGAGAATTTTCGGAAGGCTCTGGTTGACATTATCATGTAAGTAACCTGTGGATTAGGCTGAAAGTAAACCTACCATAAAGTCAAGTATATTTTTACATCAAAGTAATACTATTATGACCAGCTATTATATAATCAAATTGATTAGTTTAGTACAGATGGTGAATCACTGATATTTGATATGGTGATTTTTTAGACTTTTTCTTAAAAAGTTCAAAAATAGATTTTTTGCTTCTTTGAGCCCTCATTTCCCAAAATATCTTCCACTACAATGATATTATCAAACAAGTGGTTCCTATCAGGTTGTGCTGTCAGAGAGTATTGGAGTGTCATAATTGCTGCAATTTCTTTCTTTATGCTTGGCACAGGAAGGAAGGTAAATTCATCTTATCTGATTCTGCTGCTATTTCTGTTGAAGATGAAACTGCAGCAGCTATTCTTCAGACTGACAGTGCTGCTGTGGTTTGTATGCAGTTGTTGACATATAAATAGGATGACATAGTATCACATTTTCCATTTTCTTGACATCTATAAACTTCTGAAAAAATTGATGCAAGTCTTTATTTCCCTGACTGATTGCAGTACATGGTAGGAAGATTTTCCATCTGGACTGACATTTGTGTTGTCATTTCTAAAGCCAACATGATGCAAACAGTTAGCAATAGTCTCCTTAGTTAGTGTATCATGTACAGCACATCTAAAACAATGGTCTGAAACTCTTTAGTTTGATAAGTATTTTTGTATCACCATCTGATAGTACTAGGTCTTGAAATTCTGGATTATTCTCTGACCATATCTGAAGTATATTTGTGGTTTTGTGATGGCAAAAACAAAAGTTCAAATACACCTGAATGAAAAAATATAAGGTGGGCTGGATAATTATTTACAATGAATGCATTTTTGCTGCAAGTTTACAAACCCACTCTTTGAAGATACAAGTCATCCAAGTTTTGGCATTGAAGGTGTATTTGACTAATAGTATTTTTGCTCCTTTAAAACATGGCTGTTCTTTAAAAATTGTTTAAACATTTTTCATGCACTAACTGGGGAATTTTATTGGTGCCATCCATAATGGCACCAACCAGAGCAGTAAATCATTCCTTTAACATCCTTTAGAGCCATATTTTTCTTTGGAAAGCATTGATAAAAAGCCGCAGTCTTATTTGTGCTGTATGTATGTTTTGAGGTTGGTATTTTGATAGGACCTGACAAAAGGTTGATTTATCAGTGATTCATCGTTTTTGGTGTAACATCCCAAAAATTGCTTTATAAGCGATCCCGTTTCTTTCTTGAAACAATCAAGCCATCCATAGCTTAGTGTAAAATTTGCAATTACTAGTTCTTTTGCTAGTTTGCTGACTTGCTTGAGAAAAATAGAGATTGCCTTCTGTTCTTATTTGCTTTCTGTTTGACTGGAAGGTGTATGAGGTTGATGCATCTTCAATATTATTGCAACTTTTTAGTGTGTTGAAAGTTGAATTGGAAATTCCAAACTTTGCTGCAATCAATGACTCAGAGAATTTATTTAATCAATTCCTGCACTGATTTTCATTTTCGTTTTTATTGAAGGCACATTTGGTTTCACCTCATGCTGATGCTTTGTTTTGGACAGTGACTAATGATTAAGTTGTTTATGCTTGAATTACCAATTAAAAGGTGCTTTGACTTGTGCACAACAAAGAAATTTTTATGTACTTTATTTTGGAACAAAAGCAAATAAGTATGGCACATCAGTTGTGGTCATGCTATGAAAAAGAGTGATGTTTTGTATTATCTGAAGTAATATTAAACCTTTGGAGATGTGTACTTTTGGAAATGGTAGACAAACAACTGACTGCTACTATTGATTTATCAGGATATTGCTTTATTGAAAGGCCATTGCTGATTGATCCACACTATTTATAGGGAACCATTCAGCAACACTCTCTATGGAGATGATGGATCAGCTGTGTCAACTTTTTCTCTTACTAGCTTTGGGCTGATAGATTGGCTCTATTGTCTCCAGAGAGTTAACTAGCAACAGATAGTAGGGAAATTCCAAATGCTGTGTTTTAGCCACAATTTTGCACTAAACATCTTCCATTAACTAAAAATTTTAGGTATGAATATAGAAGATTTATTTTGGGATTTTGATCAATTTTGCATTATGTATGTTTTTGCATTAAGTGGATTGCCCTGTATTTGTACTCTCTTTACAATCTTTAATCCTTAGTCATATAAGCCCACTTGGTTTGTTGATTCTTTATGTTGTCATTAAAGATGATTTTTCTTTTATCTAGTGCCAGATGACATTTAAAAATTAACTTTTTTTTCTTACCTAAAGAAATCTTTTACCGTTAATTTTGTTGTTGTTGTTATTGTTGTTTTGGAGGAGTGTTGTACAATAATTAAAGTGTAACAGATTTTTTCATAAAATTCTTTACCGATAATTTTAATATAAATAGGTAAACATTTTTATTTATTAAAATTATCAAATTTTAAATTGTTCATTATTAATTGTAGATTAGTTAAGAAACTACTTAATTAAATATTTGAAAATAAACACTTCTTCAATCTCAGAATATTGGTTGCAGGGTTTCGTACATGACTTAGAGAGAGTTTGAATTTTATTTTATTTCTTTAGGCAGGATGAACATGCTAAAAAACCAGGTGCATCCATTACTGAACTTGAATTGCCCCCTTTAACTGGGGTAGCTACTCCAACTGCTGCTGAAAAGGACATTTTGGTGGGTGAATTCTGATGAATTGATGTTTGTTCATCTTAATTGTTCTCTTAAAGCATACATGAGAGCTTAGAACTGAGTTTTGGTTGTAAATATTGACATTTCAAATGAATCATTAAAGTTTTAAGCAATTTAAAATGTTTTTACTATCTAAGGCTCTCACATTTGTATACAGTACTTTGTACGGTTGCTTGTTTGCTTCATGGACCTTCCTGACTTTCAAGGACTAAGGATATCTCATAGTAATGAGTTAAAAGGGGGATGTGTGGGTGCATTTGTCTTGGTGATCAAGCAAATTACCTGGGAATGGCTATAGGGGGGTCTTTTAGGGTGCAAGCCAGTCAAGACTTACAAAACCACCACAAGTATCCAGAAAACCACGACTAGAAATTTTCATTTTTCAGATTTGGGAGGAAACTCATGCAGCTAGCTGGTAAAGAATAGTGAGAAGAAACTATGCTAGGAGAGGTATGCCAAACCAAGCTGTTCTCAACCAGGATTCAAATCTGGACCTCCACTGGACTACTGCACTGCCCTTTGTAGGGTTATAAAACTTTAGCTTAAAATAAGTGAGACAGGAAAAACAACAAAATAATATAAACAGCATTAGGACAGTTTTAGTCAATAGGCTGGCCCTATTTTAATTTTCCCAATCATTTAATTATTTTTTTACATTTTCAAGGTAATTAAGGTCTTTACTCTTAGATTAATTGTACAAGCATTTACTTTTGTGATTTCAGGATTGAATTTTAATAGATATTTATAAAGTAAAAGTTTAAGGAGCAAATATAATTATTAACTACCACCACTGTATTTTCCAAGGAACTTCTAACCTAAACAGCATTGTTTTTTTTTTATACTTAGCCATTGAATTATGGAATCTAACTATGCTTGATTACTAGTGATAATAAAATATTTTTCAACATTTTCTATTAAACCATAAGAATTCTGTAAATATAATGAATCTGAAAAATTGTAAAACTCTTTTTCATTATTAATATTTTTGAAAATATTTTTTTGTAATTACCTTGTAGAGGTACTATTATTATATCCACAATGGTATTGACACAGAACATGTTGCTCCAATGGAGGACTCCTGGTTGCAAGATGTGTTGAAACTAGTACCCAAACATTACAAAGTAAGTTGTTTTTTTTACAAAAAAAGATTTTACTGAAAATAAAATTTTTAAAATTTGTTTTTTTTTACAGTATTTATATATTCTGTACCAACTATATAAACTTGAAGAAAGTAATGCATTATTTTCACAAACTTTTTTGTTGTTTATGCTACACCATGTAACATCAGTCTTTTCTCTTTTAAAAGTGCTAGTGTGCTGGTTTTCAAAAATATGTTGTTCATATTTATGTAGTTTGTAATATACAATTATGTTTAGTTAAAACATTGAATTTAGGTGGAAATTATCCTTGTAAACTAGACAGATTAACAGTCATGGTGCAGAAGCTGTTGAGATTGTATTTGGTGCCTTCTTAGCTACATATTATGTGACTGGCACACTATAATAACCAAAGATACTTACAGAAATCAGCTGGCATAATCACCATTATGCTCCCACTTTGATGTGGAAGAAACAATGTGCTGGAATCTTCAAAGTATTGCACCTTCATGCTATAATTATGGTGCAATGCCATCTCTTCTTTACAGTAACCTCCATTATACTGCAGGGTACCTGAACCTATCAGGAATGTTTTCAACTCACAGAACTGGGAAAGGCAAGAGATTGCAAAGAAGAAGAATAACATTACATTGAATAATTTCAGTCTATTATTTTCATGAAATTTTGTTAACTCAGCTGTCCATTGTCCAAAGTTAAAATAATCTAACTGAAATTCCTCCATGCTCATGATCTAAATATTGTTTTATATATGATATTGCTTAAGTTTTTAAAAATATATACTATATACAAAAAATCACACTGTTTTTATTTTTTTTTACATCTCTATATCAGTTAAAATATTAATCAATAATGCTGTGTTAGATTGACAAATCTTGTACACAAATCAGTTTTGTGGTAGAATTTGAAATTTTAGCTTAAAAAACTATACCTTGATGACTGAATCTCAGATGGGAATTATTCCCTTTTTATCTGATTTGTTCATTCCCCCAGTTTGAATGATCAAATACTTGTTGTTATTAATGGATTCTTTAATTAGCAAGTGGTTATCTTGAATTTAATTTTGATATGTTATACTGTTCTTTAAAGTTGTCTAAAAGCTCTCTAAATTCTTATAGATTGGCCATGAAGCAACAATTGAGATTCTGTCAGATGAAATGAGAGAAGACTATCTTCTTAGTGTGAAAAAAGCAATTGGTAAGAAAATCTTTTTTGGCAGAAATAGTTTGGTTCTGTTTTCATAAATTCAAATTTATAACTTTCTTGTTATGGAATTTAAAAGAATATTAACTAAAATGAACATAATATCACAATTTTGTTGGAAAGTAAATGATAAGAAGCAGAATAAAATTACTGATAACTTTCCTCTTTCCTTTTTATTTATGTTTGGCTTTTCTATTTTTTTCATGATATATTTTGCTTTTAAAATGTTATTTTTTAAGATTTCCATGAGTTAGCTAAAACTGAACTAAGAATAAAACAAAAAGTTGATGAAGTTATTAACATTTTTATTGCCAGTAATTTATGGGAATAAATTCTTTAGTAGGGAAATAAAGTAAAAGAAAAAATGCAAATTACTGCAGATGTGGAAACCACAATACAATATAATTTTAACAGCAATGATATACAGTTTTGTGCATATGTAGATAAAAAAGATAACCACAACTTTTCTTTAAAAAATGTGAATATAAATACCATGTAGATAACTCAACTGAGTAATAGTGTCACTTGTGTTTTTACTATGTAAGACTGGTAGTAAAAATATTGATAATTTAATAAAGTTTCATATTTAACTTAGTTTAAATCTATTAACTATAGCTTTATTTAGTAGCATGATTTCTTCTTTAGACAAGCTAACCTTTGTGATTTGTCTCTTGGTAGTTTGGTGGTGTTCTTCTTCCACTGACCAGAAGGATTCCTGTTAGGATTTTTCTTAGTTCCAGGGTGTGAGAAATCTTGTAGTTTGTTTCTTGCTCTCTCTTTACACCTCTGTCTATTGTTACTCTGCAGCAACACACCTCATGAATGCTCACCTTTAAACCATCATTACATAGCAGTCCTTAATTGCTAGCATCTCAGTACATTAAGCAGACTGCTACAGACTGATATCAATATCATTGTGTGTTTGGTTGCTTATGCAAGTTTCTTTCTTTTGTTGTAGTTGATTTTGTTTTAAGAGATCCACGAGAAAAAGATGATGAGAAAACTGAAAAATTGCCACCTCACAGAGAAGAAATGGCTGTGCTTCCCAAACCTTGGCGGAAATCATTCTTTAATTCTAGAGATATCATAGCAAGAAACCTTCATGTCACAAATCCAGCCATGCTGCAACTACTTGATCTCTGGCACTCTTGTTTTGGGTAAATAAAAAGAAAATATGTCTATATTGGATATCCCAAAAAGATGCATACAAAGGAATTTTGTCTCTGAATATAAAGACATTTCATTTGGGAGCTCATAGATGGTGGTACTATGCAGCACAACAGCATACCTTTGATGTCATATGTTTTTAGTGTATGGAAGAAGTTTGGATAACACAGTACTGTACTACAAAGTTGAATACCTGCCATGGTCTCCAAATTTCATTTTTTGTTGAGGGTGTTGAAGGAGACAGCATATGCCATGAAACCAGCTACCACCCATAAGCAACAAACATAGAATTGTTGATAGTACAACAGCTATTCCTGTGAAAACATGCTTCTCTGTTGTTAGTCACTGTATAAATGCAGAGCTGATGGGGGGGGGGTAGGGATTTTAAACACCTGAAAACAAAAATTGTATCTAACAGTTTGTCTTTATTTACTAGATTATCAAAAATAGTGTATACATATTTTTGCAACACTGTATACATTTGTTTGTATGGTTAGTTTAAATAAATTATCAGTATTAGTTCTTGACAGTAATGATGTAAAATAGTTTAAAATTAAAATGATAAATAATTTTGCTCCCAAACAGAAAGGGGAAGTACCCTGTGTAAGCCATGCTGGCTGTCTACTTCCTTTTAGTATCTAAAATAAAAATGGGAAAAGACCAGAGACAGATGTAATGCTAAATTTAGAGATAAGAGGTGGCCATGGTCTCCCTTAACTTCCTTGCCAAAATTACAGCCAGTTGATTAGTTCAGATAGTTACTGTGTTTATTACTTAATTAGAAATCCAGACAATCATTGCTTGAGATATATTATTGTAAAGTAACAGGTAATGCAAAGTCAATAGAGCTTTTGGCTAATGATAAAAGCTTTATTTTCTATAAAGAATTTCATAATAGTGATATATGATTACAGTGTCATTAATTGATCCATATTTTAAGGTATAAAAAGCAGCAAAGAAAAATGTATTCACCAAATGTAAGCTTCAATCACTGCTATAAAAGCATTAATCAAACTGTTAGCTCTGCTTGAAGATGGCAGAAAACTACCATCTATTCTAGTTATGGATAGCTTATTTTTGCATATAAAGATTTGGTTTGCTATAAAAATCCAAAGAAAATATTAATCTGAAGACATTGGGGTTGAAGTTGTTTGTTAAGTCTTCTCTAAACTCATGTGGCTAAATCCTAGACTAATTGGACAAGAGTACATGCTACCAACACTTGAGGGCAATGTCATACATGTCTCTTAAGTATAATTTTCAAAGAATTTTATTTCTCTTAGACAAAAGGGTTTTTTTTTATCTTCTAGACACCTCTGTAGCCAAGTAGGTGGAGATAATGCTGGACCATACTTTGCCTCATATTCCTTGCATGGGCAATGTCAATAAAAGAATCTTGATGATAGGTAGTAATATTCCTTTAGTGAACTTCAGGATAATATTTGCTATGGATTTACGAGAAATATCAAGATCTCTGGCAAAAAGGTTTAGGATAGATTCATATTACAGTTGGATCGCAATATAATGATAATATGTTTTGGAAAAAAAATGGCTATGGAGTTATCTTTATCTTTTAATATTTGTAATTGCAGTACCAGCTTTGAACTGCATATACAGATTATAATAGATTTCTTTATTTTTCTTAATTATAAATTGTTGTTTATTTCACAGCAAACTGCGCTTGATCAATATTGAAGAATTCCATGAGCGTAAAGAAGCCATGGAACTTGCACTATTTCAGAATCTGTGTATGAGACATATTGAAACAGCCAAAGAAACGCTGCTACAAAAGTGAGTTTATTCTCATTTATTATCCAAGAAAAAATGAGAAATCTAAATTTAATATAAATGTAATTATATTTTTGGAAAAATTAAATATTAAACTCATGTTCTTAACTACAAGACTCATTAAGTTTGAATTTTTGATTTAGATGATGAAATTTTTTTATGTGAAAATATTTTTTTAGATAATCAAATATTTTTTAAAATTTTCTTTTTGAAATACAAAGGGTTATAATGCATGGAAATTTTATGTAGAACTCATGTAATTATACAAATTAATCATGGTTTAAACCCATACCTTAGCCATTCCCTGAAGTCATTATCTATTTATGTTAATAGATTTGTAAAAGAATGGTTAGAAGTAATATAGCTTCATCCATTTGAATTGTCAAATATTTTCAAACATCATTTTTATATTTGATTTGTATTATTAAGTTACACTACCATAGTTTTTATTTTAAAAATATGTTTGTCTACAGTTTCTTGCTAGTATAACAGGATTTCAAATTTGGCCAAAATTTTCCATGTTATAAAAATATTATAGAATCTTCCAGGGGATTGTTGAATGCAATATGCATTGTTGTTGTTTTCTTTTTCTTTAATAATGGGCATTCATTTCTGTTATGTTTGTTTTTTTTTTCACTTTTGGATTTCCATGTCTACCTTTCCACTCTGCCACTACTCAGTATAAAGATAGCTTGTTTCTGTCAATTATTTTTTAAGATTTATTAATTTTTGTTTTGTTTATAGATGGTTTCAGGAAGTAATGAGCATCCTGTACCAGTGTAACAAAAGACGACAGGTACTCCCCAACCAGGACAAGCCACACTCAAACTTCTTTAAATGTGCTAACACATTGATGGTTGAACACCTGCAGCAGCTCACGCTACAGTCTCTTACTGACTACACAAATCTCATGTGCCAGCCTCCAGTAAGAATTAAACTTTTTTAAAATTTAAGCACTTTAACACTGTTATTGCTAAACTCTCCATAGGGAAATAACTACAAAATATATGAATTTTTTAAACTTTAAATAGTTCACATTATTGAAAATAACATTTAGAAAATCAAAATACTTTTAAAAATACATGGATATATATATATTTTTTAGAAAATAAAAATTAAAACATGACTATTTTTATTAGATTTTACAAATATTTTACATATATTCAGTATAATTTTAAACAACAGTCATTGGTAGTTTATTTCATTTAACACAGTTGCCTTTCTAAAAATGTGTTTTCTAATATAAAGCCCTAACTTAGTGATGGGAAATAGCCATTCATAATATTATTTTATATTTGTATTTGTTGTTTAACTAAAAACATTATTTAGTATTTGCATATTCAAAGCCTTTGATAATTTTTAACAACCTTATTATATTATCTATTAATTTAGTTATAAATTGAACTAATCCAACCCATTTTAAAATAAAAATTGTTAAAACCTGTGATTAATTTTCTTTTTTTTTAGTTACTCAAATGAACTCACAATTTAAAATGTAGTAGAACCAAGACTTTGTACCTTGGCTCTAAAATAATTTTATTTTGTTGCATAGTTCTAATGATTATTTCTAACACATTATCTTTAGATGTAGCCAAAATACATTATTTTTTTGCTTTTAGATATTGATAATTTCTCTTAAATACATTTTCATAGAAAATAACATAAAAAAATATTGTACTGTTATAAAATTAGGAGATATTGATTTAAAAGACGATAGACATTGAGTGATTGTCATCAAATAACTTTTTAATAAACAAGACTTTAGTACATCATATACTTTTGCACACATTGGATAAAACAATGGAGTGAACAGTGTTTAGTTTTAACATCTGATATTAAATGATAACTCATGGCACTGTACCACTGCTAATGGAAGCCCTCTGCTTGAACTTGCCAAAATTGAAAGTTTAAAAAAAAGAAAATAAAATTGCAGAAAAATTTGCATATTTACCTTCCTGCCCATTTTTCTATCATATCTATGTGATATTTGTGGAAAAAATATCTTGGATGGCCTGTTTTGAGGTAGCTGTTATCCTGGGTGTCCACAGATTGACTATAATCAGAATGTGGGAACAATTTCAACAAATTAAAACTACCTGAGACAAAACTATGTTGACCACATAATGTCACTACTCACTAC
The DNA here is from genome assembly GCA_018389105.1 of Nautilus pompilius. Taxonomy (NCBI): domain Eukaryota; kingdom Metazoa; phylum Mollusca; class Cephalopoda; order Nautilida; family Nautilidae; genus Nautilus; species Nautilus pompilius. The sequence goes on along the minus strand of JACATO010000308.1, from coordinate 2,707,435 downwards.
ATGCAGCTACAGCATATTGATCAATTCTTACTACCCACCTTAATAAAAAAAAGTATCTAGATCAAATCTAATAAACTAGATCATCACAAACCTCTTATGCATTACTAGTATCTGATCCCATTGACCTACATTTATAAATTAATTTTAATAAACATGAAGCACTGGAGACCAAGATCATGATGACCCTGTGTGATATCACAAGTCCAAAACCATTAAAAACTATCGCACTTGCTAAATTGATTCACTTCCTCCATCTCAACAGAGCAGTATGCTTGAATATACTGAATATTTGACCTGCTTACACAATGTTTTGACACAGCCACATAAACAAGTTTGGATTCATTTGTTCCAACAACACAGGAGTTGGCTATATATTTGATGGGTAGCAGTATTATTCATTGATGAATTTCACTGCTGCTTGGCATTGATGGTCAGCAGATAGTTTACTGCCACAGAAATGAATGCTATTCTTCTGCCTGTGTATAGAGATAATGTATTTCAATGCCATGTTGTCTCCTTCATGCAGGACCATAATGAGATATTTCATTAAATTACTGCTTAGACTGCATTTTATCTTTTCATAGTTGCCAAAAGTTTAATTATTTTTCTAAATGTTGTTGATTATGAGAATGATTATTATTAATATTCATTTTGTTTAGCAAATGAAACTAGTTTTTTTTCTTCCCCATCTTTCTTTTTATTAGATAATGTGCATGTTTTAAAAGAAGTGATAAATTCTGTTAAAACAGTCCTCTTTATAGCTTGTAAAGTTAATAAAGGCAAAGTGGGTTTTTAGAACAATACTGTGACAAAAAATAAAAGTGATTTAGTGTTTTTATACTATCTGTAATTTGTAGTCATCTACAGATATATCTTTATTTAAGGTAGTTTTCTGTTCTGCCACTCAGCAAATTGTAGTGGCCATAATGTAATCTAGTATGAAACATTATACAGCACAGTTATGGCTTAATACTGTAAAACGATTACACATACAGGATAACATTTCATTTGAAAACAGACACATAAAAGAGTATTGCATGCTTTATGTGATGGAAGTGACATGTTAGTAAGGTTAATTAATTCTCACTTTGATAAGTTGGAAAGTTTCCTTAATGACTAGAATTAAAACAATATTTAGCTTATCATAATGACTTTATGCATATTCTTATAATTAGAAATGTTTTCAGACAAAAGGAAATTAGAATATTTAAATTAAACAAAAAATAACTGATTGTGTAAAAAGAACCTATAATTTACAAGTAAATTTATGAAGCACAGTGATATGTCTGAACAGGACAGTAGTAATATTTTGTGAAGTAATATCTATATTTATGCTATTCTGTGATATTGTTTTTAATTTAAATCACTCAAAAAATTTTTAAAAAATTTGTGCAGTTTTAATTGTTTTAAATAATAAATGTAACTTTTGTTCATAACTAATAAAAGTATGTTGGCATTCAAAATTATGAATTAGCTATGCAGAATCAATGCTCAGAGAAACCGCAGAATAGTAAGATAGATTGCTGATTCAAAATTCTAGAGTAAACCTTTTTGACAGCAGCGAACTAACTACTAATAACAATTTTCTGCACTAGTCAGCACTTCAGCCTCTACCACCAACAAAAGATGGTTAAGAGACATTAGATTGATTGACTATTTAGCAGCTAGAAAACTTTTGCTTAGACACAGTAGCAAAGAAAGTGACTTTTCTAGGCTACACAACATCAGAATCACACCTTTGAGTAATGGTGTAATGCGCATTGTGGTTGGATAAGAGTAGTTTTGAAATATTTGGTTCTAAGTGGTAACAATGTGTTAGGAGAATGGCCATAGAAAAGTATGATGAGAGCTGCTTTCTCTAGGTGATTATTTTGCTGGTTATTTAGCTGGTGATCAGAGTAATATTACAATATTCTACAAGGCTATTCAATTCCACCAGGGAACCTTGATTGTGCTGCAACAAAATAATGATTCAAAGCACAATACAAAACTGGATGCACAATATCTTACTAGAAAAGAATCAGGACTTTTTGCAACCATGGTTGGGTCCTTCATTTTTCAGTTCTGAACCTCATTAAACTTTTTTTGGATGAAGTAGATTGTACAGACAAGGAAAAAGCTCTGACCAATGTTATTTAGGTATGAAACTAATTTCAAGGAGAATGGTAATTACCAACAAGGAAATATTTTTGAAAAGTTACTGCACAGGATGAACAAAATATGTACAACAGTTATTCCCGTATCGCAGTTGGATATTGAAATGAAAAAATGCTTGGAATGACAACAATGTCACAATAAATAGTTTATATGTTCTGATACGTGGTTTATCTAATTTTAATGTTGTTTCTTTGCTGAAATAATGGGTTTTTGTTAACAATAAAGTATTGAAATAGATAATAGTGTTTTCATATGATCTGGCTCAGACTTTTGAATTCCAACATATACATTATTGAAATTATTTGTAAATTTAAGATAACTGATTTTACTTATTTATCTTTCTTTTGTGTTATAGGATTCAGTTAGAGCTTATGAACATTCTGGTTTAATTCTGCGAATTATTATTGAGAATGCTGCTCTCAAATTTGAACCAACATTCAATGACTTTGAAATTGTTATATTGAACATGTATGATGTGATGATTAAAGCATCCTCATCTATACCAAAAGTGGAATATGGATTGTTTGAAGAAATGGTAAGATTTTGTAAAGAATTCTATTTTCCTTACTTCAAAGTATGTTAAACTAGAATTGTTTTATTATTAACATTATAAACTTTTGCACCAAAATGATAATACTAAATTGATTTTGTAATAAATCATGCATAGGATTTATTTTGCATATTTTGTTTGGATTACAAGAAAAAATTAACTTTTCTTATTTGAAATATACATAAATAAATAATCTTTTTTGGTGCAAAATTTATATTCTCTGTCTGTGTGTGTTGGGGGGAAATTGAAAGGTTTTTTATTAAAATTGTAGAAAAATTCTTTGGTCAAAGAACATCTTGTATGACTGTAAAACATTAGTAGCATTTTATGGTAACCATGTGCTGAATCAGTACCATAGTTTGGCTTTCACGAAATTATTTAAAATGGTTCCATTGATGAAGAAATTTTTAAGAAAATAAAAATAAGATAGATTTTTTTATACAGTTATAACTATTAGGTGTATGCTAACAATTTAAACTTTTAAACTTGTAATCACTTTTATATTATCAATAATAGAATAACCTTAATTGTCTTCCATTAGAAAAAGATATTTAACTGTGAACAATAAAAGATTTTTAAAAGTTACTAGTTTTGTATCTCACTGTAAAAGTGAAAATAGAATTGTCAATTCAAGTTATATTATATGTGGTTATTTGCATTAAATACTCTTATTTCTTTATAACATTAAAACCAGGGACCAGGATCTAAAATATAGACAGTTTAGTTTAAAGTTTAAAGAACAAAAAACTTTCTATCTAATTATATTATCTAAATAAAAAAAACCAGAGAATCTTCAGTTACTTTCATTTCATTGCCTCTTACATGGAAGATGAACTAAGTTTATCTTGAAATATTCAGCTATTTATTTTCCATTTGTCTTTCTATTTTATTATATATTCTGTATTTTGTACATTGTATTTTTACTTGAATTTAGAATTCTATTATGCAATTGCTTTTTTTTTTGAATACTTGCATTTTTAATAAAGTTTATTCAGGAGCAAGCTGGAAAACATAGTAGAGTGAAAAATAAATCTTAAAACTTATACATCATTCATGATTCTGGTGCCATCATTTTGTGTGTTATAAATTTTTTACACTGTAAAAGATTTTAAATTTGTTTGTTAACATAAAGAAATAAGCAGTAATAGAATTAGAAAAGTATGAGTCACCAGAAAAATGAGATAGACCGTGGTTATAAGATTCCTGCAATGCTAATGAATTTGATTTTGTATGCAGCAGGTCAATTTTAAAATCTGCTTTGGTGGGGGAGAGTTATGGTTGTTACTTATCTTTAGTATGCTATTTAATATTTCATGTTTGAGATTTATTTCATTAAAGGAAAGGTTCTGCAAGTTAATTTGCTACTTGTAAAATTAAATGTTTCACCAAAATTTGCATTAATTCACTCATAACTTACAAGATGTTCATATGTATTAAGTACCTTGCATACATTCTCTACATGATAGACAATGAGCCAGTAGATATTTTGTAAATAACCTAGCTGCAAATATGGGTGTTAATGTTTCTTCAAGAATAGTATGATACACATTAGTGCAGAGTATTTTCAGTGGATATGTAGCTGCTCGAACACCTTTGCTGGGGAAAGGCATTCTAATAGCAAGGGTGAAATGTGCAACAGAAATGAAACAGTGGGATAGCTAAACCTGGAATAAAGTGCTTTTTAGAGAAGAATTCAAGTTTGAACCTTTTGGCAGTAATCAATGAAAATTTCAAAGGAATACTGGGGAGCAGTATAACAGTCAGTGTACAACAGAAATAGAGTGAAGAATTGAGATGATCAAAACAACTGTGGGGCTTCTTATCAGCCAATGTGTCAGAAATTTGCATAAAATTGAAGGTTTACTGACTGCAAATAGTTACAGACAGGTTGTCATCCATCATTTCATACCATTCTGTCAGGAAGATATCTCATTGGGCCAGGATTCATCTTTCAACATGATAATGACCCTAAGCATATACCAAATACAGTATATGCAGTGGCATTAAAAATTATTAGCAGAACATAAGAAAACACTGCTCTCTACTTCTTGAACACTTTTTTGTTAATGAAAAGGCAGTATCCTGGCAGAAAAGAAACAATTAAAAATTTGATGAACTATGCATTGAACATTTAAACAATTGTGATGTTGTTATCACCAAGCCTTTGTGTAAATATGGACCAAAAAAGTTATTTTTATAAATGTTAAATTATATGCTCTGATACATGGTTCATCTGATTTTCATGTTTTTGTTGGTTTTTGCTGAATAATGTATTTTCATTAATAATCAAGTGCCAAAATGGTATATTGTGTATAACATTGTTTTCACATGGGGAGCTCATAATTTTGAATGCTTATATATACATAACATTATTTTACTCATATATAAAACAATTTCATAATTTTAATAATATATGCTGAAAATATGAAAATCCATAATTGTCATAGTGTTCATGTGTGCTAGGCATTTTTTCATGAAAGGGATGTAAATATTCATCAAAGTTCACTCCCACTTTATGCTGTTTTTTTACATATTCACCTTAGTGTTATTTTCCTTTGTTTAAAATAATTGATACATTTTCAGTGAGATTAGAGAATATAATGGACATATTAATTCTTTGGTATGCAAGAATTGTAACATCTTCATGTTTGTGAACCACAGAGACGCAGCAAATCGAAGGTCTATCTAAAACCATTTATTCTGCCTGAAATCTTAGAAGAGCACAAGGAAAAAGTGAAGCTCCTTATCAGTTCTGACAGTGTGATGCCTACTGAGCACTGCAAAAAGTTCAACAAATATAAAAACCTCATCTCTGGTCAGGTAAAGTTTGCATGCCATATATTCATTGCTGAAATCTACTTATCTGTTTCATTGTGCATATTTTTTCTAAGACTTAACCATAGCTAAAAATAATATTTTTATATAACCATATGCTAAAATCAGATAAAAAAAGCTGGAAATTATCTTGTGTTATATATTTATTTAATATATTTCAGTAACTAAAAACAGTTATTAATAAGATTTACTTTCCCTTTGCCCATATACCTGTATAAAATATTGTTGTTTGTTGGCACTTTAATTAATTTTGAATGAAATTGCCAGTAACTTCTGTGAATTAATATCTTTGTAAACTCTTTTATAGTATCCTCAATTGGCACCAATTTAATTAAATAAAACAACATATTAAAACAGCTTCATTTAAGCCATTTTCTTTATTTTACCAAACTACCCTCAATTCTCCTAACTTTTAGTTCCATTACCATCACACCACTGTTATGGACCTATTGAACTACTTGCTCAGTTTCAATCTTGTTTACTACATCTCTTTTTTCTTTAAAAGAACAGTCTTTACCATATAAGAAACTAATGCTTTTTACAACTAACACATTCTCATAGTCATTATCATATGACCCCAGTTACCAAACATATTTGGAGCTTTTCTTTCTTTTAGAGGCTTTGACAAAACCTGTGATTTTACTTGATTACTTATGTAAAAGTTCAACCCTGTCACTGATGTTTGTGTAATGTCTTTCTCAGGTTCTAACATCATATTTTTTTGTGATACAGCACTCTCACTAAATACATATTTTTGTCTTTTTTGTACACACCCCATGTTTTGTTTAGGGAGCTTGCATTAGAATACTGTTCTCTTTTTTCTTCACAACCTCATATGATTCACTTTCATATGTTATCAGTTTTTAAAATTTTTTTTGTTAAACAAGCACCTGCTCACCCTCATTAATGTTATATGGCTTAGCTTCATGTTTTCTATTGACATAAATTTTGGCCCCTTCGATTCTCAACCACAACACTGTTGTGATTCTATTGTGGCAGCTTGATTACTATAGCTGTGAAGATATATATTTTTTCGGATGGTTTCTCTCTGCTTGCTGGTGACTGAAAATCCAGAAATACAAAACTCTACTTTCAGTTTTGAGTTTTGCTTCTTGCAAATTAGGACATCTTTTAGTTATAGACAGGTATCTTTTCAGATCAACAGGTCTTATTCCTTAACATTTCATTGTAGAAACCTAATTGAAGTCCTAGTGGTACAGTTTTAATTGTAGTTTGACTTCTCAACTTCTAGAGGAGGCATGTGTATCCAGGAAACAACTAATAGGGTGTTAGAGCACAGGTAATGCACCAAATCAAGACAATTACCTGCTCATATAGGAGAGTGCATTCCAGATTATCCTTAATTTACTTTATTTTATTTCTTTGAAAGTTTACAAAAACTTTTGTGTTATAAAACATGGCATAAATTTATTTTGCTTGTTTCTTATGTTGACACATTTTTCCTCTTTAGGCTGAAAAAGATGTTGAAGAATTCATAAAGGAAGATCATACATTTGATGAATATTGCAAACTGGTAAAGAAATATGGAAAGCTGATTGATGAAATACCCTATTCTTCATTGAAGGTAAAAACATATATGCTAAGATGCTAAATACTAAATGATCGTGTGCTTTTATACAATAGATAATGTGAAATGTTATTATTTTTAATTTTTATCTTTTTATCACTTTCATTCATGAAGTATTAAAATATTTTTGACAATATAAATGAATTGCATAATATACAGTATAATTATTTTTACATAGTGTATTTGAGAACAATTTGGGCACAATTCCATCTTAAAACCTTATCCTTGCAGAGGCTAATGTGTGAAAATGCTTGTTATTATTGTTTTCTCTGTCTACAGATTCTACGGCTTGGAATTTTTGAAGTTCACGTGGATGAACTGATCAGGGGCTTAGAGAAAAAGGCCCAAATGCTTAAAGAAAAACTGCTAGACAAAATGAAAAGTAATCAACAGGAGAAAACCAAAGCGTAGGTGATTTTTATTTGTTTGTTTAAAGATTATTACCATTCACTGTATTTAAGAAAAGGAAATAAATTTATTTTTGCAGTTTGTGAAAAATTGAAAAAAAATATTTATAATTTATTCTAAAATATTTTCAAATTACATCTTTTTTATCCATTTTCATTTGGCACTAATATTCTTTTAAATGATAGTTATTATAATTATTAAAAATACAGTCATAATTGTTAACAATTAACAAGCAACACTTGTTATCATTTTATAGTAGTTTTAATTTGATTTTGTAGTAGATGAGCAGGAATATTGTTTATTACATTTTTAATATGCTGTTTCTTTTGTTAAACTTTATTTGATAATGTATTTAGGACTTTATTATTTCTACCTCTAGTTTTTTTGTTGGTTTAGTGTATAACATTTTTTTTTCATGTACTTGGTAAAGTTTGTAAACTGTCAATCAGTGTTATTCTAGTAAATAAACTTTGAACATTCTATAAAGTATTACTCTTAACATATGGATTTTTTTGTTGCTTTTTAGTTTCAGTTTGCTTTGTGTATTTGATTTAGCAATTAAAATTTTTTCTCTTTTATTTGTAGTCTTTGTGAAGAGTATGAAGCAATTGCAGAGAAAGCCTTGTCAACCCCTGCAAACACAGAAGAATTGATGGAATTAAAGAGCTACATTGACCATGTGGAAATGGAAGTTGTGTTGCAGATGGAAAAAAAACTTGGTGACTCTCTCAAACAACTAAGTTTTCTATTGTCCACTGTTCAACTGCAACCTACAGACATGCGGATAAATCAAACAGTGATCCAGTGGTATGAGAGAATGGAAACAGTTTTCACGGAGCACAAACTAATAATTTCAGAAAAGAGAGCCCAGTTTGAAGAAGGCTTGATGGTAAATGATTGTCATTATATGGTTTTAGCTGTCTCAAAATCGATTTTATTGTCTGCATTGCTACAACTACATATTAGAAGAGAAGAGATATAGATAGATTATAGTTATTTATACATTTACCTTTTCTATCCCAAGTTGATAAAATAAATGTTTTGTATTGTACAGCAGATGTTACTGCTACAAAAGGTATTTAAAAATGATCAGAAAACTTTCATTAGTTTTAATGGATTGCATGGAATTAGACTTACTATTGGACAGATGGAATTAGAATTTATTTACCCTCAATGAGGATTATTTACTTTCAAGCATGTAATCCTGTGACATTTTCAAAGGTTAAAATTTGGATGATGTGAAAAAATTTGTAACAATTATTCAAAACACCTGGATATTCTTTTTTTTTTTTTACTTGAACATTTTTAAAATGGTTATTACTGGATATTACCATATCAGTTAGAAGCTGTTGACAGCTAGGGTCAACCTCAAGTTGGCACATTTGCTCAGATTTTTCCAGTCTCCTTATACATAACCAGTTGTGCTAGAGATGATTAGTAAAAGTGTTATGGTGGGCAAGAGGTGTAAGCTCCAGACCTGAAAGAGTAATGGCTGTAGGAGGGAGCTTCCTGCCTTATATAATGAAAATTGTTATTAAAGAAATAAGTGGAATTTGGTAGGTCTGTCTGATAAAAAGTGCACATATTAGAATTTTGTTACAGAGAAAAGCATCTTATATAAAATTGTATTGATTCATTTTATGTGGGGAAAGTATTCTAAAAATCTAGCTCTCACCCTTGCCTATCCTTATTACTCTTTTTTATCTTTCTCTCTCCCAATCTACATCTCACTTTTCCATGAGATAAGTCATGAATTTTACGACATTTTTTTTTTTCTTATAGATATAATATTTCCTAAGACTTTTGTTAATACTGCCTGAAAGATTATACAAAGGCATAGATATTAAGTATCTAGAACAGCAGGGAAAAAAATTTTATTGGCAGCTATGGTGCTAAGCGAGAACCCAGAGTAGCTATCTAATATACCTGAATTGTGTTAAGTATTGTAGTTAAGACAAAATCTTAGGGAAAAGAAAACACTCTGTTCTTGTTCTTTTATTCAGTTTAGGTTAGACCTCATTTATAGTAGATAGTTGAGGCTATGTTTCCTTATTTCATTAGGGACATTGACAATTTAGAACAGGTTTTACCAGAATGATTTAGGATTTGTTACAGGTTCTTAGTTTACAGGGGTTTTAACTTTACACTTTATAAGTAACAAAGAGGGCTAGACATCCATTATTGTTTTCTTTAGTAATTCTCAGTGGTCCAGTTGGTAGAGCATTTGGTTACAATGGGTAGCTTTTAGGTTCAAATTCAACACCAAAAACTAAAGATTTGGACTAGCATTTGGACCACGATCATTAACAAAGCTTAATCAACACACCTTTTTCATGATGATCCTGGGAGTGGCAGTAGAAAACTTTTCCAAAACGTTAATAATTTTATAACAGTGGTAGTAATAAAAGCTCAATAAGTGCATGTTAAATACCTTAGTTACACCACCAACATTCCATAAATATCTTATCTGTAATTCATTATAACTTGAGTTTAGTTGTAATTACATATTTTTCTTTGTTATCTACAGCTACGCCGTGAGAGGTTTATTGAGGAACTGGAGAGCTATGCTAAACAAGTTGAGGAATTCCAAACATGTGGAGAGCTACCTGATGTTCTGAAGTACTTGAAGAAAGCTCAGGCATTGGATGCAAAACTTCAAATTGCTGCTGAAAAGGTTTCTAGTTTTGTACTTGATATTTTTTTAAGTGTCATTATGTATTAGACCATTTTATATTGAATCTATTTTTTTTTTCTGATGATGTGTTGTTTTGCAGACAAATACACTTGATCTAGTATTACTAACCACATTGAATGCCATGTTTCCCCTACACTCAGTCAAACTTATTACAGGTTTTTAAATTAAAATTTCTCTGAAAGTTTTATATTATTAAACTATGACTGACAACAAACATAAATAACGTAACTATAATGAAATTTGTCCTAAAGCTATATATTTGCTATAGAGAAAAGTAGAAACTACAAATTTGATGGGTTTTTAGGAAAATAATGTTATAAAAGTAGCTTTCTTCAAACTCAATCTGTCATGAAAGGAATTTATTACATCAAAATAGTTTACACACTAGTATAATGGCACATTAAAGCACCCACCATTTTGTAATTAAAAAAAATATTTTGATTATACTGACAATGCTTTGTGGCAGGATATTCTTGGATTCAGGATAGAATGTGAAATGTATTTTAAAGGAATAGATGTTTAGCTTGAATGCATTTCTGTGTATTTAATGACAGTTGGTGGGTTTCTTAATATAAATTTCAGATAAACTGATTGATGTTATATACATGCTGATAGTATAACAATATGAACATTTTCTAAATTTGTTTATTTAGCAGAGTTTTAAAAAAATATTATTCTAGTTAACTGTGATTTCAGGTTGAAGCATTCAATGCTGAGGAAGAAGCATTTGAGTGGGAGATAACAGTTTATCCTCAAAGACTACAGATTATCAATAAGCTAAAGCCTTACCTAACACTGTATGAAACAACAGCAGAATTTAACCAGAAATACAAGTTAGTATTTTCATTTCATGTTGATCAGTCTACCTTAAGTGATGAGTTTCAGCAGAGTATTTTCTTAAGTCTTTTAAAGGATTTTCAATATTATGGCAGCTGATATAATTCTTCACTGCTTGCAATCATGTATCAAATGCTGAATAATGCTGTATTTTGATTTTAAAATGTTTAGTTATCATTACTTACAGACAGACTAAATTTATAATTTTTTTTGGTATTTATTTATTTTATTTATTTTTAGAGATTGGATGGATGGTCCAATGAGTGGTGTAAATCCTGATGTTGTTGAGCAGGAGGTTGGAAATTTTTGGAGGAGTTTGTATAAGCTGGAGAAAACATTTGAGCGTGTTCCAACAGCAAAGAAGATTGCTCATACGGTAATAATGCACAGCAGTGGCTAATATTAAAGGAAATAAGCTTATTATTAATCCTAGACTGTAAACTAAATTGGATAAAGAAATGAGTTTATCTAAATTCAGAAACTTTCTATAACAATTACTACTCATTTATCAATAAAATAATATGCATTATTAATAGTTATCAATAATTATAATGTTCTAAAATGAAGATAAAAACAACCAAAAAGCAATAACAACAAAAGGCATTGGCATTCCATCAGGATTAATGTTTTTTATATATAGTTTTTGTTTTCTTTTAGAATTTATTGGATTATTTGATTTGACTAAATATCCCTGCAGTATTTCAGATCATTTTTTCAATATATTTTACAGACAAGGGCCACAGTTGAAGAATTCAAAGAACACATGCCTATAGTACAAACGCTCTTTAATCCTGGCTTGCGAGAACGCCATTGGGAACAGATCTCTGAGATTGTAGAATATACCCTAAAACCTGATGAGACCTATTGCCTAACAAAACTTGTTGACATGAACCTGGGGCCTCATGTTCCTAAATTTGAAAACATAAGTGAGGCAGCAAGCAAGGAGTACTCTCTAGAAAAGGCTTTGGAGAGAATGATGAAAGAATGGGCACCTGTAAGTTTTTTTGTTTTTTTTTTAAAATCTTTTTCAGTTTTATCAAAATAAGTTAGGTATGTTTCAGATATTTTAGCACAGAATATTTTTAATCTATTTTTGATCGAAGAATGTATTTATATTTTTTATTATGGGTACAATAAAAGAGATTATAAAAATTGCAAAGATTTTTTTTTGCTAAAATAATCATAAAAGGAAAAAAAAGTAGCATTATTCTACGACTAAAAAAGAAGACATTTTTTTGTGCTGCATTAGACTTTTCATAGAGTATTAGATATATATTCAGAAATTATTAAAACCTAAAAGAAAAAAATTGTTGTTAAACTCAGTGATTTGCACAAACTGCAATAAAATGAATTACTAGTTTATGTAAATAGGCTTTTTTCTTTTCTTAAATGGAATCTCTAGAAAATTCTGACTTGACAGGTTTTAAGCTAATATTTTCACTTGATGAATATACTTTTTCCACAGAGAGAGAGATAAATTTTGTAATTTATCAGTATAAATTTCTTTCAATTTTAGGTGAAATTTGTTATAATTCCATACAGAGAAAGTGGCACACACATCCTCTCATCTGTTGATGATATTCAACTGATGCTTGATGACCACATTGTGAAAACACAAACTATGCGAGGATCACCATTTATCAAGCCTTTTGAGATTGATATGAGGTACAGTATGTGCTTAAATGTATTTATCAAAATTTCTAGCTAGTGAAGAAACTATTTTTAGTCAAATAAATAAACATGAAACAGTGCTTTGTATTTTATAAATAGCATTATATATGATGATTTTTTTTTGCAAACCTTAAAATGTGCAAAAAATGTATTTTTTAAAATGTTTATCATCATTTCTTCAGTACTGACAGATGTTGCCTTAACTTCTCTAGGCTTAATTTAAAACCAGTATTAATCTGAGTGGTTGCTTTACATCCACTGCATGAAGTATAATGTTGCCATTAATGGAAACTGCTTGGAAACTAAGTAGTATGCATAAGAAATTTTGATTTAAGTATAAGGGGTGTTTCAAAGAGGTTTGTGCTTTTTTCAAGATAAAAAATGTTTTAATTATAGTCACACATTGAAATCAATTTAATATATACCAATTTTCTTGTTGTTTGCTTTAATCTTTTTGAGTTTTACATATTTTAGCAGATTCACTTCAGGTTACACTATTTTGGAGTAAAAAAATACTTAGCAGAGTAGTAACTGGTTTTAAAAATGTAGCAAAGACATACAGAAATGAGGTAATCAGTGTTGAAACATAAAAATTAGCTTACATAGTTCAGATTTTTTTCATTTGAGCCTTTTTCATTAAAATCTTGAAACAAAAACAAAATTTTTTTTAAACACCCCTTATATAGGCAAAAATTTTGTCACCTTTATTTATTAAATGCCACTCCTTTATTGGAACAGATTGCCTGTGTATGAAAATGGATAATGATTTCATTCCACTATAAATTAAGCATTCTTCTAGGTACTACACAAATAAAAGCTTGTGTGCTTTAAATACATTACTTTTTTTTAGTCTACAGTTTTTTTGTTGTTTGTTTTTTTTACTTCCACTACTTGCTTTCTTTGAGCAACACACTGACTAAATTGAGTGTTTTAAATAAGTATATTTTCAAAATAAAAATTTCTTTAACATCTAAATGATAATTCTTTGATGTGTATTCTGTTGCCTACCAGTTAAGGTTTTGATACTAAAGATACTGAATGAATACTTATTTATTTATTACCAGAAACTGGGAGCATAAGCTTATGTTACTGCAGGACATTTTAGATGAGTGGTTGAAAGTGCAAGCCACATGGCTATACCTTGAACCCATCTTTAGTTCTCCTGATATTATGGCTCAAATGCCAGAGGAGGGAAGACGATTTGCTACAGTTGATAAGACATGGCGAGAGATCATGAAGGCAGCTCTTATTGATGAGCATGTACTGGCTGTGTTGGAAATTGAAAAGGTTCTTGACAAATTTAAACGAGCCAATGATCTCTTGGAACTTATTCAAAAGGTATTTTATATTTATAGTCTTTATTAGTTCATTTTAAAACTTCATTTAATATATGAGTTGAATGCTGTATTGGGTTGATCTAACTAACAAGCCATTATCAGTACTTTAAACTTTCTTTAAAAAAATTATTTAAAGTGTTTACATTTTGACAGCCCAGTGTACCATTGTATACAGAATTTTAAAAAAAAATCTGTATCTCTTTGAATAAATTTTAAAAATATGTAACACTTATAATGATGATAAATGGTTAAATACTTAGGGTATCTGACTAAAATTTAAATATAGCAAAAGAAAAAAGGAAACGAAAGAAAATGAGAAAGTAACTTGGTAACTTTTATTTAGTGGCATTACTCATCAGTAGACTAAAAGAAAAAGTATCAACTAAAATGCTACTGATATATAACCTTCAGGGTCATATGTATAATAAATATTCTATCATTTATACACAGAAGAAAAGAATAATGACAGAAAATGTTTCCTCCTTTTTTTCTTCAGACCAGGTTGCTCTCAGTTTTGGAAAACCTAGACATCTGACTAATTTAAACTTTGGTATTTGAAATATGGTGCATATCTAGCTATGATTTGCTAGAATTTAACATTTAGGCAATAAGAATTTCTTGCAAAAATATACATAATTTTATAACTTTAAAAAATTTTTGTTTTTCATTTACTGAAGTTTTTAAATCTTCAGACAAAGTGTGCAACAACACAACAATTATTTTATACACCATTTCCTTTTCTTTTCATTTCTACGTCAGGGTTTGAATGACTATTTGGAAAAGAAGAGACTTTATTTTCCAAGGTTTTTCTTTCTGTCTAATGATGAACTACTGGAAATTTTATCTGAAACTAAAGATCCAACAAGGTATTTCAGAATTTACAGTGTTAATGGAAACAACAGCAATATGATAGTTTGTTAACATTCAATATATTTTCTACTTTATATTAAAAACCCCAGAACATAAACAATTGAGAAAATTATTTTTAGTATGTTTTAAATCACCAGTGTCATGAGTAATTCCTCCTACTGCTTATAAAACATGAAACCTGAGATAAGCTGCATCAAATTATGATTAGAATGTATTCCAGAATAGAAGACCATGCACTATTGAGTTTCACTTTATCTAACAGGGTACAACCTCATCTAAAGAAGTGCTTTGAAGGGATTGCTAAATTGGAGTTCACTGAGGATCTGGACATCACCCACATGAATAGCAGTGAAGGAGAAATAGTATTGCTGAAAGATGTGATATCCACTTCAAAAGCTCGAGGCCAGGTAGAAAAGTGGCTTTTGGAACTGGAAATTGATATGATAGCTTCAATTCATAAGGTATGCTGAATTTGTTGTCATTATTATTTAGTGGTTATGAATCTCTCCCACTTCTATTTAAGAAAGAGAGAAAATATTATGATATCTAAATTATACACCAGAAGATTAGATCCAGTATTTTTAATTCTTTATTTATCTATCTATTTATTTATTATTTATCATGCAGGTAATAGGTGAAGCTATTGAGGCTTACATGACAACAGTGCGGAATGAATGGGTCAAACTTTGGCCTGGTCAGACTGTGTTGTGTGTTTCTCAACAATACTGGACCACTTATGTTCATGAATCAATCAGGAATGGAGAAAAAATTATGGAGGAATACTTGGAAAAAAACAATAAACAGATTGAGGAAATTGTTTCTCTAGTTCGTGGCAGGTTGTCTAAACAAAACAGAGTGACTTTACAAGCACTCATTGTGCTTGATGTCCATGCTAGAGATGTACTTGCAAGTCTTTTAAATTCCAAAGTTACCAGTGAATTAGATTTTAACTGGTTGTGTCAGCTCAGGTATTATTGGGAGGTAAGTGTATGTATTTGTGTGATTTTCAGCTGTTTTTTTTCTTAAAATACCATATCAACCTAGCAGATCTGGGCACAATTGATCATACATAGGTGAAACATACTGAACTAATTAGAATTTTCTTTTTTTGTAATGGATTAAATTTTAATATATTCATTTATTTTTTTTAGCTTGCAGTTGTTTTCAAAAAGTGATGCATCACTAAAATCTTAGCTAAGTCCAAGGTCTCTGGAGTTGGACCTTTTAAATAGTTAGATTAGCTGACTTTGGAGAAAACAGTGTACTCTGTACATGCACCTAGGGTTGAATGGTCAATACTGTACTTGCTAATAAAAATGGAATGTTTGGGAAGTATTTGATTGCTGTGGGCATAAAAAGACAATAAAATTGCAAGATGCAGTGTCTAAGCAGAGAAACTATGAGGATGGACAACATCGGTTTTTCAGATGATTAAACTGTTTTGGGCATCAATTTATTACCATAAAGAGGCTGAAAAACCTTTTAATGAGCATTAGCAGCCATCCATAGATAATAACCTTTATGAAGCACCACGACTTCCAGCTGAACCAGTTATGATAGCTATAATGTAGGCAGAGAAATCTGCACATAACTGTACTTGGAAGGGTCTCCGGATCTATGGTTTTTGATAGGTGTCTTTCCTCACACAACAAAATCTGCTGAACTGATTCATGAAGGTCACTGTCCAAGACACAGTGATTAAGAATGAGTTTTTTCAGTAATAACAGGAAACAATCCATGGACAAGACTACTGCTATAAATGCATTTCAGGTGGTTGTCTTATAATAGGATGTTAGTAGGTGAGGAGTCAGATCCTGTTTTAGTGAAGTGACAGGTAGCAATTCATGGGGTGGCTATCAGGTCAGCAACAGATTTCCTCAAGGTGATAACATGTGACTGCTATTAAAAGTGAGAGTCCAAGTTTACTTTCTCATTGGGCTAACTTCATTTGGCAAACCTCCCTGTCACCATGGTTTCTTTTTGCTCTTTTGTACTAGTCCATCAGTGTGGGTTTTCTTTCATAAGTAAACAGGAATTTTAGAAGGGACTTGCCATTGTTCATGCTAATGAAGTGCTCTAGCTTCTGTTTCAAAGCTTTCTAAATGGGTACATTGGTAATCTTCCTCATCAGCAGTGCTGAAACCATTTAATTAACCTTTCTGACTGATACTTACTATATGTACTGAGGATTATCCTCGTGTAGTGGGAAGGTGGCTATAGTTTGGCAGACCAGCTGGTGATTACAATTGAGGAATAAGAGAAGGAAGTAAAAATGTTGTACCTAACAAAATCATTATATTTATATAAATCATTTGAAGGGACATAATTTTATTATTCAGACTATAGAATGAAGTTAGGTTACATTGAGCACAATCATGATGATGTTGCTGTACCGTTTATCTATCTAATTCATCACAACTGACAGGGTCTTTTAATATATTAAGAATTTTTAGACTCACTAAGTGACTCCTCTCAAATCATTCTTTATATACTTATATATATATATATATATAATGACACACACAGAGAAAAAATTATTATTTTTATCTTTGTAATGTAAGATAAGTTGATAGAAAGTGTTGACATAAACTCTATGTATTGTTTTTCTTTGCATCTGACCAGGAAGGACAGATGGTAACACGCATGATCAACTCTATGCTAAAGTATGGTTATGAATACTTGGGTAACACTGGTCGCCTGGTCATTACTCCTTTAACTGACAGATGTTACAGGTAAAGACAGAAAAACAGATGTTACTTTTAATTAATTATTTAGCTTTTGTATGGCTGGCACAGTATTTTCCTATAATCATTTGTTTGCTTGTTATTACAAGATGTCAGTTTGTTGCAAAAAGTAGTGAATAAAAAGAAGTATTTGAGTGAAATTTTTTATGTTAATACTTGGTTAAGCCACCTTTTGTAGCACAAAGAGCCTTTACCATGTTTGGCATTCAATCTATAAGATTTTGTATAAAAGTCTAGTTGTATAAAAGTCTAGTCCAGGTTCCTCCATATCTGTGTCAGACCTTTTTGAGTTCCTTCATATTGGAAGGACATGGACTATTTGCTTGCAACTGATGATCCATCCAGATACTTCTAAAAGTACTCTGTTGAATTGATAACTGGGCTTTGGGGTACCCAGAGAAGTCACATAAACATATGAAATGTAGCACAATCGTTCTGCAGAATATGGATATTGTATTAGTATCCTTTGTCAGTGAAATAGTTGGAAATGTGTCTTTAGAATGCAATGTACCAAATGTTGCCAAATTTTAATGGTAAGACACTGGAATAATAAATGAATGGAATGAATTGTCAGCATTATTGCCTGTGAGCAGTGATAGGGTAAATCTATTTTAAAATTGCATTTATGGACACTCTTCTCTGGAAGTCTTGTATAAACCTTGATGACTTGCTTTGTTTTAAAAAGTGGTAGTGCTTTTTGTCAGTATCACTAAAATCAAACAAATACTTTATTTTGTATTTGCAGCAGACTTAAAAAGATATTTTTAAAAAAGCCAATCAAATATCCCCTTCATCTTTTTCTTTATAGACTTTAAATTTTGAGATAGAAATATTCTATGTACATGACTATATAGGTATTACTAATTTTGTTTGTTTTGACTCTCTTGTGGCAACATCTTTTTCCGAAAATAAGTCATCCAATAAAGAATTAGTAAATCTAATTGTCATATGCCAGGTTCTGTTTGAAACCTTGCTTTGGGAAAGTCATTCAAGTCTATCCAAATTACTAATTTTCTCATCTTTCAGAACTTTGTTTGGTGCTCTGCATCTCAATCTTGGTGGTGCCCCTGAGGGTCCAGCTGGAACAGGAAAAACAGAGACCACAAAGGACTTGGCCAAGGCTGTGGCCAAACAATGTGTGGTGTTCAACTGCTCTGATGGACTGGACTACATTGCTTTAGGGAAATTTTTCAAGGTATGCAAGAAAAGGGAATTAAGAAGAGAAACTGCACAAAAAAATATCTGGAATTAAATTTCTAGCTATTTTACCTGTAACTGGTTCTATGAGTGCCAAAGAAAAGTTTTCAAATTTAATTTCTTCAGATTTTCAAATAATTTTTGCATTAAAATTTTTGAGAAAAATATTTTAACAGTTTTTTTATTATGAAAATACAAGTATACTAACTTTACAACTATACTGTAATTTGTACCAGCTTCCATTGTAAAACAACAATACAGTATTGTAAAGCAACAAAATTGTCTGTATATTAGGTAAAAATATCAGTGATAAACTATTTACTCATAAAATGTCTGTTGACTGTATAAAGTCAACCATGAAATTATATGAGGAAAAAAGTAATTTTTCCTTCATCTTTAATCCTTTGAATACCAAATCAGTTTTTACCTTACTTAAACCACCTTCAGCTTTGAAGCACTAGTTAGTATTTGTGTTGAACTGGCTGCATATTTGGTCAAATATAGTCATAATGCAAAACACAGATTTATATTTATGAGGAAATGGCTTCACTTGTGCTGAGTAATACATATTTGAAAGATAGTGGGTGCACATTATAGTATACTGAGGGTTAATGTCTGACATAAAAAAAAACAAAAATACCCATATCTACATGATATTTACATAATGCCTATATACTATCTGTCATATTTAATGACATTTAAATACAATGTAGAGGAGATATTGTTTTTTTGTTCTTTGTGTAAAACATTAAATGGCTATTTTTCACTACTTTATGAATTTAATTATTCTAATAAAATAAGATATTTCAATCTCTACAGGGACTGGCTTCCTGTGGTGCCTGGTCATGTTTTGATGAGTTCAATCGAATTGATCTAGAAGTATTGTCTGTAGTGGCTCAGCAAATTCTTACCATCCAAAGAGGTAAGTTCTGTTCTATACTTTACCTGTGAACTTGAAAAAAGAGTATTTATGTTGTACTCTGTTTTTAAACAAGACAATTTTGTGATTTAAAGAGTTAGCAAATTTTGCCATATCTGGTTTGTTATTTAATCTTTACTAGTAATAGGAGGCAAGTATTTACTGCATATACTGTTTATTTTTATGTGGACTATTACTATATCTTAGGGAGAACACAAGTCAGAAACATATGAAAGAAAAATCATTAAACAAACACTTGGCTTTTCAAATTGCTGTTTACTTTTCTTGTGTTAGTCTTATTGTTGTGCATTGTGACAAAAAAAATGTTTTTTAAACTTCTGTAAATGTAATGAGTATGTGGATTTTTGTGAAAATATTTATTATAATTTGAATAATAGTTTATTGGGCAAACAGAAAATGAAAACTCATAGTTAAAAGGAATCCTTTTTTTTCTGTGGTAAGTTCTGGTAGCTGATAATCTTTTCTTTTTAAATTTCGAGCTGTTAATATTTCATATATTTGTGTTTTTGTTTCACTTCTTATATTTTTGAATTTCATAAATTCATTACTTATTGAAGTTTGTAAATTCAAAAATATTATTTCTCAGTGCATTGTTTGCTTATTTATATGGATAAATGAGAAACAAGTAAAGTAGATTATTCCTTATATTTGCATTACAAAGAATGCTCACATTAAATTTACATTTAAAAAAAAAGGGTATTTTAAAAAAATTATTATATTTTTATTCATGCTTTTTCATTATGCTATTTCCTACTAATTCATTTTGTAGGAATAAATTCTGGAGCAGAAACATTGATGTTTGAAGGGACAGAGATAAAACTAGATCCCACCTGTTCAGTGTTTATCACAATGAACCCAGGCTATGCTGGAAGATCAGAGTTGCCTGACAATTTGAAGGTAAAACTGCCATTAGAGAAAAAAACATTTTAATCAAGAGATGCCAGTAGAAAAAAAGAAATATTGATTATATTTTTAGTTTTAGTAATGATGGCACACTGGTAATGCTGGTGATTATAAACAGTAGTTGAAAATTTCAAACTTATCAAAGATTTTTTATTCATGGATATTTTTATTTACAAGAGATGAATCTGGGTATAATAGGTATTATAAAATTTTATATTCATTTTCTCATTAAAGAAATTGTAGTTTATAGTATTTTGCCCTGTCTTTCAAATAATTGTAGCATCAGTTGCCTTTGGCTGCTTTTAAAACTTGTTTAGCCTACAATATCTCTGATGAACAGTGTGAAGCTGTCATTCAACTGTTGTCAAGCGGGCTAGCCATTTATGTAGATGTTTAGTGATGAAATGTTCAGGAAAATTCCAACGTTAGAAACTTTGCACACCACAACATTCCAGTGGCATGACTTGAAATTAGAGTACTTACAAAAAACAAAATCTTTTTAAAGAGATGATATCAGATTAAAAATAAAGTGATAAAGCAGCAAATTTTAATGTTTTTGTAAAATAAACACAAGCAGATTTGAACTTTCATGGGTTTTTCCTAATTTCTCAATGCTTCGTGCAAGAATCCAATAACAACTTAATCTTTTATTCTTTTGTTTATTTTATTCTCAACTAAGCCAAATGCTTTTAAAACTAGTGACTAAAATTTATTTTTTAAAATTTTTAATATAGTTTAGATAATATTTTGATAAAAGATATTTTCTTCTGTATGTTCAGAATAACAATAGTAAAAAGCAAATGCAAATGTTGAACATGTGCCTTTTTAAGTAAAAATTTTCCATGTTTTTCATTACACACACACACACACACACACATAATACTTCAGTTAATAATTGTCAGTTGTGTAAAAATTTGAGATTTGTTTTTGTTACTTTTCTCATATGAACAAAGCTTCAAAATATCAATTTTTATCATATCATAATTTCAAAATAGATTCTTTTTCTTTTCTTTTTTATAGATTGTCGTATTTTAATTGACTTGTCTTTCTAAGTTTTTTAGTTTAAAACATCAAAATATTAGTTAGTATTTTTTTTAACTAGTGATTCACTATAAACCTAGAACGCCAGAATGATTTATACCTATATAAAAATTTAGAAATGCAACAGAGTAATAAGTGAATACAGATGGAGCACCAGTAAGAACCGTCATTGTTATGGATAGGTAAGGCCTCAGTTGTAAAGTAACTGTCACTTTTATAATGCTATTTTTATACTTGTGGAAGGTGATGGAAAAATTAGTTTTCAAACTATTGTAAATGTGGGAAATTTTTTTTTGGTTTTGGGAATAAAGTTATTATAATTATTGTAATAATTTATTAAAAAAACAGCAATGGAAAAATTATTTGATTAAAAAGAATCTTTATTTTTTGTTGGAAAAATTTTAATTGATTTTAATTTTATTTTGAATCACATTTTTAAGAATCTATTAGAATTTCAAAATTTTTTTTGTTTCATTTTTTCTATTATATTTTTCTGATTAGAATTGTTGCAAATGTATTATTTATTGAAGTTTACAAATTAAAAAAAGTGATTTGAATATACATGTTAGATATCTTATATATGCAAATAATTGTATGGATACTTTCTTTTTTATTTAACTGTAAGTAATAGAACAGGTTTTAAAATAAGATTGGTTATAGGTCTTCTTGTTCTGTTTTGATAAATAATTAAGCTCATTTTATTTGAAATTTGTTTAGATTTTTACTAAAATTATTATTATTTTTGATTTAGGATTAGTTATGAGCTTGCTTTCCATTCATCTTAACAATGTTAAAATTTCGAAATAAATTATTTATATTAAATGCACACATACATATGACTATAAGTATTATTATAACTAACAGGAATTTTTAGCAAAATAAGGAAACAGAAGTTAGAATCTTAAGATAGTATACTGCATTGTTTAAATTAAAATATACTGTAATTTTTTTAATGATATGGATGTTTGCATTTTTAGAAAATTTAGAATTTTTATTGAAAACTGATTTTATTATATAGATGTTTATTGTTGCGTTTTTGCAGGCTCTCTTCCGTACTGTTGCAATGATGGTTCCTGATTATGCTCTTATAGCAGAGATCTCACTTTATTCCTGTGGATTTGTTCGAGCTCGTCCACTGTCAGTAAAGATTGTTGCCACTTACCGACTGTGCTCAGAACAGTTGTCATCTCAGCATCATTATGACTATGGTATGCGTGCTGTTAAATCTGTGCTGACTGCAGCAGCTAATCTCAAGGTAATGTGTTAAAAAGCTGCTACTTCATTATTATGTTGTGCAAACTCCTTGATGTCAGGCCCAAGCCTCCTTTGGTTGGCTCAGTTCTTCCTATTTATGATTTATAACTGTACCTGGCTGTAGTTCTCCCAAATGTTCAAGCTTGAATATTAAGAAGGCTGAAATTTTTTTAATTGTTATTATAGATTTTGAAACAAAATTTGTGATTAAGAATTTAAAATTTTCTTTCAGTTAAAATACCCTGAAGAAGATGAAGATATTCTGATGCTTCGATCAATTATAGATGTGAATTTGCCCAAATTTCTTAATCATGACTTGCCACTTTTTCATGGCATCACATCTGACTTGTTTCCTGGCGTAATCCTTCCAGTACCTGACTATGAGGTGCTTAATGTGGGTATTGAAGAGAACTGTGTGAATAAAAATTTACAATGCACTAAGTACTTCAAGGAGAAGATTCAACAGGTATGTAGTATATATCAGAGAGACTGATCAGTTATGCAGATGGGATGTAAATTTTTTATAGAATTGTATTGCATACCAGCAATTCCATGAAATCTGTTCATTGGAGATGCATTAGGATGGGTAGCTAGAAGGTGCTAAGGTAATACATCAAATTTCACAAAAGTTAACATATTATGTTATGCAAAGTTACTTTGTCAAATAGTATCACTAGTTGTACAATGTAAATATGATATTAAATGTTGAAAAGCATTGCTGGTCTTTGTCAAAGTAGCTTATTTTGCTGCTATCCTTGCTTGATGATCTTGGGTATTGCTGATTTAGAAGATGAAACTTACTTACATCTGTTGAGCAAAATAAGACAGGTGTTGTCACAGAAAACATGCTGCTAACATGCCAGAACCTCAGTTTGCTATGATACTTTTGATATCACCCTGTACAGTTTTTAGATCTTTTCCATATTTCAACTAAGATAACTATTTCTTTTTTTTATATATATAGCAGTTTACCTCCTAGCACAAATATTTTGTGAGGTGTGTCTCAGTCAGTAAACTCATTTTTCCTTGTGGCCTAGTTAATTAATTTCTGTAGTAAAAGGGTGGTAGGCAGTTTTATCATTATATTGTTTGACTGGATCTTTCATTTGTTGTTAATGTTGTTGTAAAAATTTGATCAAAGACTTGATTTCCAAAAAAATTGTTGACTCTAGGCACTCTTTGGTTTGCTTTTGGTGATTTTTACTGAGCTGCATTCTGCATGATACAGTGCATGAAGCAACAAAAATTTGAATTTTTCACAGAATTGTTTTATTCAACACATTTTATGTGACTGTCTTTACTAAAGTGTGAAAAGGAAGTCATACCCTTATGGCCTCATGCTACAGATTTGAGTGTAAAAATGCAGCATAAATTTTAAATGTAAACATTTGACCTTTTATAATATTTTAGAAAACATGCTATTTTTTAGTTGTTTATGTATTGCAGATAATGTGCAAAAATGTTATACAATATAATTTTCAAATTATATAATAACTAATGCTTTGTACTTTAAAATGAAGCATTGTCATGCTATAATAATTTTATTTTTAATGATCGGTAGGTCCACTGTGAAACTTTAAAAATTTTAATTTTGAAAAAATATTTTTTAAATTATTATTATTTTTAGATATATGAAATGATGATTGTGCGTCATGGTTTTATGATTGTTGGTGAACCATTTGGTGGAAAGACAAGTGGATATAAAACACTGGCTGGTGCTCTAACTGACATTCATAAAAAGGTACGTACTGGCCTTTAATGACCAACCTAAAATCAAAAAATTAAAATTTTTTATATAATTGAACAATATGATAACACTAGCCAACATTTTTTTACTTTTTTTCTGCTGACTAAGACCTGACATTTGTTTTTAACTAATTTTGGGGCGCTGATTTAAAATAAAATCATTTTTTGCCTATCACGTCAAGTTTTTGTTCTATGGCATTTTGCATTTGTTCAAGTTTTTTTTCTACAGGATCTTAAAATGGTTAACTTTTTACTTGGTCAACAAGGAGGATACACGAAATATCCATGTTTCTTGTGCCTGTGGGATAGTAGAGCTAAGGACAAGCATTGGACTCAGAAGAACTGGCCGGTGAGAACATGCTTAAATGTTGGAGAACCAAATATCAAAAACCAATCACTAGTAGATCAGGGAAAAATCATCTTTACTCCTCCACATCAAACTGGGTCTAATGAAGCAGTATGTTAAAGCTCTGAGCTTAGGAGGTGACTGTTTTAAGTACATATGCACAACATTTCCTAGCCTCAGTTATGAAAAAAAAAAACTGGTGTGTTTGATGGGCCACAAATCAGAAAACTGATGAGAGACCAACATTTCACAAGCTCCATGAATAATATGGAGAAAAGAGCATGGAATTCTTTTGTGGCTGTTGTGAAAAATTTCCTGGGAAACAAAAAGCTGAAAATTACAAAGATCTTATTCAAACATTGCTTAAGAATTTTCATTGTTTCAGTTGCAGCATGAGCATAAAGGTTCATTTCCTCAACAGTCATCTTGATAAATTTCCTGAAAATCTAGGTGACATAAGTGATGAGCAAGGTGAAAGGTTCCATCAAGATATACAAGCTATGGAGGAGCGATACCAAGGAAGGTGGGATACTCACATGATGGCCAACTACTGTTGGAGTATTAAGAGACTGTCTAGAGATGAAGCACTCCAGAAAAGCCTACAAACGAAAATTTAATCCATGAAGGAAGAACTTGTCATTTACTGATATCAGTTAATGTAAATAAACCCATGTCTGTCATTCTTTTGTTTGTACAGTATTCTAAATGAAATAATAAGAATATTCTGGATTATTTTGTGTCCATTTTTGACTAAAATTCATTCAATTCTAGCATTGATTTATATTTTTCTATTTCAATATTTTGACCTGATATGTCATAGTTAACCAATATATTTGTTAATCTCAAAATTGATTCATGGTATTGTTTGTTGGAATGGTATTCTAAATAAAATGATAAGAATAGGATTGAGGTGATTGTGGAAATCATTGTAATCAGGTACTTTTTTATGGCAATTGATCGAAAATGGAGGTATGCTATAGAGCAAAAACTTGATGTGATAGGCAAAAACCAATGTGACATATGATTTCAGCACCCCCAAATTAGTCAGAAACAAGTCTCAGATATAAGTCAGCAAAAATTGTGTTGACCAGTGTAATTCTACAAATAAAAATATCTGCCATATAAAATCAAGATGACATTATTTTAATTAGAAAAGTTTTTATAAGCCATGAAAATTAATCACTCAGTTATATATCATACACAAAATTAAAAATGTGGTCTATTACAGAAACATTTAATTTTAAGTATAAAAATATATATCAGTCTTTATTGGCTATGCTTTCTTCATGAAGTAAAACTCTAATTGTAGCATTCTTCTTTTTTTAATTTTAAGGGCTTAATGGAAGAGAATGCTGTGCAAATTACTGTGATCAATCCAAAAGCTGTCACCATGGGTCAGTTGTATGGTCAGTTTGATGCAGTATCTCATGAGTGGTCAGATGGAATCCTAGCTGTGTCTTATCGAGCTTTTGCTTCCTCTGTGGTCAGTGAAATGTTGCAAAGATAATTGTTTAATTCTGATTAGAAAACCAATGAGTTTTTAATAAGCATATAGAAGTCACCTGAAAAAAGGGGTAAAATAAATAAGAAACTAAATATTTTGTGCATTTTTAGACAACCATCTTTGCAATCAGTTGTAAGTGGTTTGCATGTCTAAGCTCTGGCACATACAACCCAAACCAGACTACTAAAGGCAAACATCGATCAACATGAGAAACAGAAGTGGAATTTGCTAGGTTTTTTTATTTGTTTTAAGTGGAGGACTACATAAAGTTTTCTGTAGCTAGATACAAAGGTAACTAAAAACATCTGACATTTATTTTTTTAAAAAATCAGCCCAGTTTACAAGCATAGAATAGGAATATAAAAATAATCATAACAAATATAATTAAAACTTCAGTTCTGGGTTCCAAATCATTAGTTTTGGAGAATACTGCAGACAAAACTATCATTGCCAAGTTTGGACTACAGGTGTTTTCATGGTGATTAGGCTGAAGTTTTTAAATTATTTTCTGGAAAGGAGTATATATCACATGTATTACAATGGGGGTTGCAAGTATATTTATACACAAGATGTTTTTTTGATTATTAGACATAGAGAAAATTTTCTTCAGTGATTATGTAGCTTCTGCTTGGGTTGTTTTGTCAAAATAGATAATACAAGCAGAAAGTGTAAATATTAAAACGATAACAAAATGAGAGAAGCTTCACACTCTGTGACATTTTTCATCTATCTAAAAACATTCTTTACAGTTTCATTTTGTTGACTGATAATTTGTTAAAAAATGATTTCAAACTAAATTTAGTTCTTTTTGTAAGATATTTTCTTTTTTTCTTTCAGTGTGTTATTTTAGATAATTATTTAGCAACATTCTCTGTTCTCAGACTCCTGACAGAAAATGGCTGGTATTTGATGGTCCTGTTGATGCTATATGGATTGAAAACATGAATACCGTGCTGGATGATAACAAGAAACTCTGTTTGATGAGCGGAGAAATTATTCAGCTGTCTCAAACAACAAATCTCATCTTTGAACCAATGGACTTGGAAGCTGCATCTCCAGCCACATTAAGTTCATTTTTTATATTTTATTTTTACCTCTGAAATACCTACCTCCCACCATTAAGTCACTACAGTTAGAAATTCTAACAAGTACATAATAAAAATAACAATGCTCTAAATAGTGTTGTGTGGTAAACTCCTACAAACAGCAGAGCAAACATTAAAATTTATTATAATAATAACCTGCCTAACATGCTTATTTAGTTTTTTCAATCTTTATTTAAGTGAATTTCGAACCACTTAGGGCTAATAAAACTGCCAAAATAGCAGGTATTTCAGTCTATAGACTATAATTCAATTGAAAAATGCTGCAAGTATCATGTCAGAAGGTAGGAGCCTTTGATTTTGAGTGTTGATTGATTGACAATGATAAATTGAGATTAATAATATGGTTCCACATTTATATTTTTAACTGGGAACACCCATTTTATAAAGCTAAAGACCATAATTAGCCCTTGTTCAAATAGATATGGTTATCATATGTGAATATCATTATCACTCTATGCAACTAAATGTACATGTTTGAATATTAGAAAATAAATCAATCTGCAGTTTTTATTTAAAGGTCACTATATTGCTTGTAAATTAGTAAAGATGGCAACTTCTAGCAATTTCGATCAAAAATTTTAAGAATATGAAGTTGAAGATTTGAATCCTGTGATACTGAAATTTATAAAAGTTTTTGCCAACTTTGATTCAGGTCAAAATAGTAATTTTTCCCCCTCTTTTCTTTCAAAGTGCATTTAAATTTTTTCAGGTGTCACGCTGTGGCATGATTTATTTGGAACCTCTCTCACTTGGATGGCGACCCTTACTGACTTCTTGGTTACATGCTTTACCATCATCATTGTCTGAAATGCACAAGGGTATAATCAATGACATGTTTGAGCGATTTGTTGATGCATGTCTGTGGCTTGTGAGAAAAGGAGTAAAAGTAAACAAATTTGATTTTTTGAAACATTACACTGAACTCATTGAGATCAGTCAGTAAACTATTTTATTATTAAAATAATTACTGTAGTTATGATTAAGATACTAGGGACATTCAAATAGAACTCACAGGGCAGATTTGAGGACTATGGTAATTATATTTCAACCAGGTTTTGTTTGAATACCTTTATACATACAACCATAATAAAATTGAAGATATTCCAGGAGATAAACAGAAATGCAATGAACTATACTATATGAAGTAATGTTTTAATGTATATTTTTAGAATCACACCTCAATGCAAAAGCAATGGATTCTGTTTTAGTCCAATGTAGCTCCAGGAATAATATTTGTAACTTTTTTTTCTTAATACTTGGAACATATACTATTGATTATATTTTAATTGCTAAACACAGCACCATGACAGACTTGATATACAACTTTCATTAATGAAAAACTCTCTCTTTAGATATATATTATACTGTACTCCACCAAAAAAAAAAAAAAATTCTGAAAAACTAAAAAAAATTTCTGTTTTAATTTATTACTCTTACTTAACTGCTTATGCTTCCCCTTTTTGGACACAACTAGGTATATTTTCTCATATAAATCACATCATGAAAGATTTATTTTTTAAAATTATAAATATTTTACAGGAGCTTGCTTCTACATCAGACACCAACTTGGTTAAATCTTTGATGAATTTGATGGAGTGTATGATGGACGAATTTTATGATGATGCCAAATTTGCTCAGTTGGAAGAAAGTGAAATCTGTTCTTGGCTGGAAGTAAGTTTTCATTCAGTGAAATGTAAGTGGTTACTAGATGACATATCTTGTTTTAGAGCTCTATATTTGATAACTAATGTGTTCATAACAAGGTTTTATATATTTAATCTTGCTGCATTAGTAGTCAGTGATCAGATTTAAAAGGGGTGAAGTGTGAAATTTTGAATGAAACGATCATGATGACTACTAATTTCTGTACAAGAGAGTCTCAAGTAAAGGTTCTTATCTGTTTGGAGTGTCTTGGGAAAGCAGTTATCACAAATCATCAACAATATGAGAAGATGAAAATGTCATTGATAAAATACTAGACTAAATCAACATTAGCATGTAATGAGTGCATGTCACTAGCATGACTAGAGCCAATATACTTTGACTAATCTGACACCAAAGGGATTATGTGGAATCCAGGAACAGGTCTGCTGCCCTTTGGTCTTCTGTCACCAAAAGGCTTTTGCCCCTTGGCCTATTTTCTTTAATTATTTTATCCTTCTCCCACTCAAGGCCATCTTCCCCTCTTCCATCAATTTGGCTAGTTCAAAGTCAAGTCAAGTTTATTAACCTGTTTGTGGGAAAAAAAATTAGTTCTTGATGGGTATGCTTATCTGAAGCAAAAGGTTCTTGCTGATTATTATTTCTTTTGAGTGTGAGGAGCACAGAAGAGGGCTATGTAAAGCTAAGTTAAAACTTTGTGATGGAGAATTTATATCCTGATTTGGTGAATCAACTTTTTGCTCCTGATAACACTCAAACCAGAGATGTTTAAAATTCTTTAGTTCTATGAAAAAAAAGCTTTGGACACTGCAATTGGCTGACTCAACAAATTATTACTCAAGCAGTCAGTATTTTGAGTGAAGTGCTTCTGTTCAGCTGCTTGCTGTTTGCAGCCTTTGTCAAACTATATGCAAGTAGCACCATGCTTCAAGAAACCCCCCCCCCATCCACTTACTTTGGGCTTAGCTGAGCATGTTATACCTGATGAGTACAAGTTGGATGCTTGTGATGATCTATTTCTGCAATAAGACAGTAATGAACCCACAAGTCTTGTACCTCTGTTTGCTACTGAAACTGATTTGAATTTGTTTCAAAACTTCAATGATTGGTTTCCTGATGAAACACTTAAAGTTGTCTCAGAACTATACTGCCAGCTGTATACAGTTCATACTCTCATTGAGAACTACACTGTTCTTTGTTTTCTGATGTTTTTGTGCCTAATAAGTAGAAGGCTACCTAGACATCTTTTTCTTGTCAGTTAATCAACCTCAGACAGGATTTCAACCCTAGCTTAACCATTGACTTTGAGCATGCTATTATCAATGCTACAGCAGCTGTTTTCCCAAATGCAAACAGGAAGGGCTGCTTCTATTATCTTTTATAGAGTGTATATTGGAAAGTATGAGATCAAGAACTGCAACCACAGTTATCTGCGGAAGTTTGCATGCTCCCAGCACTGGGGTTTGTTTTACTGACAGACTCGTTTCTGCCTTTAAACAGCATCAGGACCAACTTCTAGCAGAGGCAAAAGGCATTTGTGACTACTTTGAGGACACTTATCAGACACACATGAGGTTGTGGGAAATCAATGTTAACAGAAATTTCAGTTATCCAGTGATCTGTGGAATATTTTTGATTGTGAGGAAAGTGCTCTGTGTAGAAATTAAACCAGTACAACAAAAACATTGTTGCTTTCCCTAATAATGTTGAAGAAGTAGCCGTTATTTTTCTGGCAGAGTGTTTAAAAATTCATTTACCTACTGTACATTTCCAACTCTATAATGGAATACATTTTTTTTTAATGCCTACACTGTAGACTTTAGTTCCATTCAGAATATTAGAAATATTGTATTTTGTTTTCAAAAATTATAAAACATGTTTGTTGTATTTTAAACTAATGACTGGCTATAATTAAGAATATTTACTGTACTTATTAATTTAATTAATTTTCTATCAATTTTGTTCTAAAAGTTTTCATTTACAGATTAAATACACATTCTTAAGCAAAAATGTAGCAAGCAGCCAGTACATAAAAGGAGTTGAAATAATTATGATGCTACATACATGTAGTCATGGAAAATTCTTACTAATTACTTT
Source organism: Nautilus pompilius (assembly GCA_018389105.1). NCBI lineage: Eukaryota > Metazoa > Mollusca > Cephalopoda > Nautilida > Nautilidae > Nautilus > Nautilus pompilius. Next base: position 2,675,947 of record JACATO010000308.1, on the reverse strand, counting down.
AATGTAAATTGTTGTAGATACAAGTTTTTAAAAAAATGGGGGAGGAAAAAAACAATATTTAAGGTTCTGATATGCTGTGAAAATTTTATTAGCAAATTAAAGAAGTTTTTAAGGATAATGATGCAAAATTGCAAAGTTGGAGATGTGAATTTTAGTATAAATAAAATTTCAAAGAAAAAAGGATGTTTTTTTTAATTTTCTTGGTAATAGAATTTGTATACAATAAAAGCTCTTTTATCCAGAACCCTCTTGAAGTTGGTGTTGCCAGTTAATCGAATCTGCTGGTTATATGAATGTTTACCAAAGATGAAAGGGTTTATGCACAAATTATGAAATGAAACAAACAACCATATATAAGCAATGTTTAATCTATTAAAATGCTGTATGCAAAAACATTTTATATACTCCTACTCACCAGTGAGTTAATAGTAGTTAATTGAAGTGGAACTTTGAGAATAGTTGATTGAGCAGTAATGTGAGCAGCAATCTTCACTTAAAAGTACTGTCATTGTAACTTATGCTAAATTACAGTACAGTATTTAACAATTTGACTACAATATTTTAAATTTAAAATCATCAGTTGTAGGCTTTGATGTTGATGGGACTAGATCAGCTGATGTTATTGCTTGGTTTGGAATTGCTGCTGAAGTTGTAGGAGCCATAGAAACTTCTGAAGCTTTTCTAAACATTTTTCGAATGTCTACCTTCTTCCAAGTCAGTCGCTCTCTCTTAAGGGAGTTATTATCTGAGCAGAATAAGAAAACTGCTGCTCAGCAAACTTTAAGAAAGTTTCCAAACATTGTGCAGCAGTAGCCCAAGAAACTTTGGTTCTTTGACCATGATCCTTTTCCTCAGAACCATGTCAGCTTGAATAGGAATGCTCTCAGAGTTTACAACCATGTCATTGATCTGGCTGCCATTCATGGTTTGTCACTTCAACTTCTTGGTCAATGTTCACCCATTCCTCCACCTCTTCATCTTTAAGTTGAGTGACTGGGTTTGAGAGGTTTCCATTATGAAGGACATCCATTATTTTCTCTACTGCTGTCTTCTGCCTTAAATTAAGATTTTGAAAGTCTTCATCAGAAGAGCCTTCGGCAAACATCACTTCTGCCTACAACTTCTTCCAAACTCTCTTCAAAGTTGCACTCTTGACAGCAGACCATTCACGGGCCACTGTAGAAATTGCATCTTTGATGTTGAAAGCAGACTGGAACTCTTGAAGTGTGCCTTCAAAGTTTATAAACTACTTCATAAAATCCCTTCTGTGAATGGTCTTGAGATTCTAGATGATTCCCTGATCGATCAGTTGGATATGGGAGGTTACATTTGCAGGCAGGTCGATAGTAAAGATGTTGCCATAAACAAGTTCTGCTTCTGAAGGATGAGCTTGGCAGTTATCAAGCAATAAGACATTCTTTATATCTTCAGCCAGTCCACATTCCCTCAGCTTGTTCTTCACAGATGGAGCAAAAACATGGTGGAACCAATAAAGAAAAATTTCTTTATCCATTCATGCATTAGCTTGTGCCTTGTACTCAACTAGCAGATGAACAATACTTTTAAAATCTCTTTGACACTTAAACTTTCCAACCACAAGCAACTTAACTCTGTCCAAGTGGCATTAGCACAAGTTAGCACAGTTAAACAATCCTTATTCTTCTTAAACCCTGAAGAAACAGTTTCATCACAACCAGCAAGAGTTGATTTTGGCAAACAGTGCCAAAAGAGTCTCATTTCATCAGCATTGTAGATGTTTGCTGCAGTTAAGCCATGTTCCTCAATCAGTTTCTGGAAAAAATCACAATATTGGTAGGCAGCCTCGGGATCGGGAGATTGCTTTTTCTCCCAACACATCTAGCCTTATGCTATGACGTAACTTAAAACAACCTAGCCAGCCATCCACCAGAAAAAAATGCAGCTTTCAGTCAGCTCCATTTTCCCATGAATCTCTCTTGCTTTTCCAATCAGCATCAGGCCTGAAATTGCAGCTCCCTCTGGTTGCTTCAAGGAAAACCACTTGTATAGTACAATGCCCAACTACTCTATCTTAGGTTTATGTAAAATACAGCATTTATCAACAGCTTTGCTAGTCTCAGCTGAGACTTAATATTGTAGATCGTCAATGAGCCACTGTTGAAGTCCATCATCTGGCTACGTTTCTTGCTTATGTCCAGCTGTCAAATAATGTCTAATTTCTGAGTTATCATCAACACAATACACTTCTTCTTCTGTCCACTTCTTGTTTGTAACATATCACTATCCATAATTTCAGGATGTCTTAGATAGGGGCTAATAATCACTGCTAAAAGTTGGAGAAAATTCAGATGCAAGCATGTGTGCATTTTGTTCAAAATCAAAAAGACATGCTGGCGCCACCTACCATTAGTTGCCAAAAACAATGGAAAAAATGATGAGTGTTATCAGATGGCAGTTAATTGAACTTTCCAGATAATTTTAATGGTTAAAAGAGCTTTTATTGTATTAATTAATTACAGTAATACCTTGATATGCTAAGTTTTGATATAACAAACTTTTAAATTTTTTACCATTATTTTACATAGAAAGATAAAAATAAAGTAAAGTAATAAATAGATACACCAAAATTTTATCTTATAAAAATCAAGTTACAGTCACTAAACATTGTAGTTTCAAATAAAGACACAAATGAACCATCAAACCTGCTGTCCACTTCTAATAAAAACCCAGATACCTGGTCACATGCTCAATATGTTATGTAGGCTCTGTTAGTCACACAGTACCTGAATTGGTATGGTTAGTAATTGACTGTGTGCAGTAACTCCCAGACTTCCAAAAGTTCTCTCTCTCTTTCCATGTTATCATCCAACTTTCCCTCATTCTCTGCCTTGTAAAACAAAGTGCTTGACATGACAGAATTTTCTGGTGTTTTCCCATAGGTCATCCTTCTAAATGGACTGTCTCTTGCTCTATGGGAAGAAGCCAAGTTATCACACAACTCTCCTGTCATAATTGCGTGCTTACTAACTCACTCACTACAGCTTGCTGCTCTGAAACTGTTCTCATTTGTCTTACTGCTATTTTCATTAATGTGAATTGTGGCCCAGCCTGGGAGGAAATTTCCACCAAGTATTTAAATAGTGCATAGAGAAAGGTATGGCCTGAAACAGTCCATAACTTTGTAGGCTTTGAAGACAATGTCCAGGCATTCACCAGTGAAATTGCCAAGCTTGCTAATGATGCTTGATTTAGTGAAGGTGACATGTTGAATTCTCACAGGGAGGGTCTGAGTGTAAAAGACCTTAAGGAGCTAGATGAACCTGGAGTTCCAGGGGAAGATGACAACAGTGTTCAAGAGATTGTTTCTGAGAGAAACCTCACAACAAAAGTGCTTTCTTAGGTTTGAAATAAAATTTTTAGAACATTGGAAATGCTCAGAATATGATCCAAATTTGGAACAAAATAGTGCCATCAAGAGAGCTGTTATGAATGACATCAACTGCTACAGTGTCATTCTTAGTGGCAAGTGAGAGAAGACAAAACAGTCCCCAAGTTCATGATTTCTTTATAAATCAACACACTGCTTTATCAATTGAGGAAGAAAAGCTGCATCTTACACTCTTTTCATCGACGGATCATGTCAGTCATCTCTAGACACAAATAATTTCTTCTTACTCATGAGGCATTTACAGAACTAAGGTGTTTGTTAGACAATGAAAGTTGATAGCTGTGAAATATATTAATGAAATACATTTCTTTTATTTATGCCTGTTTTTAATTAAAATTCTGCACATTAAAAAATTAAATATTCATTTCAACATAAATTGTCTTTGTTTACAGTATGAATGGTAAGTTATGAAGTGTTGATAGTAGGAGATGGTAAGTTATGATGGCTAGGAATGCATCATGATAGTACTTATGTTATAAACTGTTCATGATACAAACAAACCTCCAAGAATGAATCTACATTGTATACCAAGGTATTGCTATATGTAAGTTTTTATTTCCAGTGCATGTTCTTCTTTTCTATAACATGGTCAATCGGTGCTAGCTCTAATGATGATGGACGACATAAGTTTGACAAGCTTATTCGAGAACTGATGTCAGTAAGTATAAATTATTATTTATTTTATAAAAATTATTTTCCTTAAAAATATATATTTCATTCTTATTGCATCATACTGGTTATATACAGTATATTATGCCATATAGTAGATAAGTTTGCTGATTCCAAAGTATTTGAACTCCATTTTTAGCAACAATATTGTAAAAAAATTAATAATAATCTTAAATTTCAAAAACGTTTGCTAAAATAATGATGCAGAATTCAAGGGGAATGGATATTTGCCATGGCCAGTTTGCCACATCAGCTCTCTGCTGCCAATTCACCACAAAGACAATTTGCCAAAATCCATTTAGCCACAGGCCAGTTTGCTGTGAGTTTGTTTGACCAGGATGTGATGCAATGTGGATTTGAGTGAAAGACAGTGGACAGTGGGAAGTAAATTAAGAATCAGAGAGAATAAGGAAGCAATGGAATTAGCCAGTTTTTAGATTGTTTTACAATGGGGGACACTATGATTTTTTGGTGCCAATGTCCATTATTAGCAGAAATTTTTGATTGGTTGAATTTGGATTTTTTTTGTGCTAATATATTTGATTAGTGAAAAATTCTCAATGATATATCCCTGGTGTGTTGCCTACTACATTCATATTGCATTTGACTTATCATATAAAATGTTTCCAGAAGAACTGAAGCTACTGCTTGCTTGGTTTGAAGATTATTATGTAAGCAAATAGCTTGCCGAGGAAATAGATGTTTGGCATTTTTCTCCCAGAAATGTGGTCATTGTACAACAGGGTCATCAATAAAGAAGACAGGACCAACAACCATGCAGAGGTGCACATTGATGGATACAGGCTGAATTAGGAATGATACACTCAATAATATGGAAAGTCATAGATGGCCTCCATAAAGCACGTCACAGGCACAATATATGTTATAAACAATTAGTGGCATGTTACAACCCACCACAAAAAATGAAAAAATATCATGACACAGATGAGTGTATATTCAAAATTACTACAGATTTTAATAGCAGGGACATTATAACATATCTTCAATGATTAGCAAACAATTACAATATGGAGTAATTTACTATATTATATTATTGTGTTGACTTAAATTTGTGTACAATTAATTTTGAAATAAAATAAATTCTGTCACTTTGAAATTAATTTTTATTTAAATTCAAATATATTTCCACCATTGTTTAAGTGATTCCAGAAACATCACTAGGACTGGCACACTGTAACCCTCGCAGCTAAATAGCTCATGGTGAATTATCTTTGTGGAAAATAGTCCTAGATCAGAATTCAAGTGTCTTTTGTTCTTTATTATCAGAAGCAGGTAAAAGAGAAATATGTGAATCTTTATAAGAACACATGTTGTTGTATCCAACACCGACCAGCCATGTGATATGGCTTAATTCCTGAAGTTGTTGAGAAATTCTCTTGGTTACAACTGAATTTTGAGCAGAGAGATTTATGATTAACAGAAAAATGTGATAAATTTTTTACTTAAAATAGTTATGGTGAGAATTTAGATATATAAGTAAAAGTCGGGACAGGAATGTTTAAAACTCATATAAATCATCTTTATCTAAAAAGTGCATATATAGTTTTTTTTTTAAGACTATTTGTCTGCTTCCATTGCCTGTTTTAGATAAAACTTCCCAGGAAGATACTACACAGTTATTGATTTTAAAATTCTTTGTTTAATCAAGAACATTTTTATTTATTCTTATGATCCATAGTAATATATGTGCCAGCAGTATTGAGAAACCTTTGGATTTCTTCCCAGAATATTTTTTAAAACTCGAATAATGTTGCTGTGAAAATGTCTGTAGGCCAAACTCAAGGCCACTGAAGTCTATTCTTTCCTCATAGGTGATTATGTATAATAGCAATGCTTATAACTGCAATGATGCAAAAGTAAAAAAAAAACAATGTGACAATACATTACAATTGTCTCTCATCTTGTTTTTGTATGAAATTTTAAAATTTACTATTTTTTATTGATCTATTTAGCAAATAAATAAAATTATATAAAATTATTTGTAGAAATGTAAACTCAAATTTATTCTGCAGTATGTAGAGTTTCAGTTCCTCCTACATAGCATGCAAACACCAGTGCTTGTATTTATAGGGTGGAATGACTGAGGAAACAAGAGCCAGACTTGGCCTGCTGGAAAGTGTAGAACCACCTTTGTCTCCGTATCTTAATCCAATTCCTCCCAAAGGGCGAATTTATGACTACTACTTTGTAAAAGAAGTAAGTAATTTTTAAATAACAATTTTTTTTTATGCTAACCCTATTTACATTCATCTGCACTCTGTTTGTAGATTTTTATTTTATTTTATTTTTTGTGCAACATAGAAACACTCATTTGGCCTGATATATCTTAGGTGAGCAATTCAAAGTCCAGATTCATTCTACTGTATTTTAAAATATTTTTTTACAAAATCTTTTCTTGTTTAGAAGATTACTGCATTTTTTGTTAAATAAAACATGCTAATTTAAGAGGTTTTTTTACTGATCATATATAGTGCACAGCTCTCTACTAAAAGATTTTACTACAGCTATGGTAAAGAGAACATAGAAGTATATTTTTTTATTAATTTCACACTGATTGCATGAAAATCTTAGCTTAATTCTGATTCTTGACCTTGTTATTATGGCTGAAATTCTACATAGCCTTGGACACTATGAAATTGCAGTTTTCCTTGTTTTTAGTTTGTTATTTCCTCAATTTTAAATTTTGAAAACTTATTCACAATACAATTTTTATATATAAATATTAAAAACATGGTTCTTTTATCAAGTTGTGAATTTTAATACAAAAAATAATAATTACTATAAGTTACACCAGGCTTTTTAAGTTTATATTTTATATCTTCTATAGTTTGTTTCCTTTTTAGTGGCTCTTAAACCCTAAAGCTGTATGATGAACATCATCAAAGCCCTGCTTCTGACTCTTAAGCATTTTGTATTTAATCTAAATTTTATTAACTATTTGTTTTTTTAGGTTATGTAGCAGCTTTGCTTCTATGGGTATTTCTTTGAATACAATATCTAACTAAAAAAAAGACTAGCACACCAGTTGTATTGTACACCAGTATCAACAATGGAGATAACCTCACTACTTTGGAGACAACACTGGTGAGGGTGTGTAATGCCATGGTTAGCTGCTAGAGAGCATTTATTATCCTGTACCATAAGGGACTCAGGTCTTCCAATTTCTGCAGGTCTGTTTACTTTTAGATGTGGGAGAAAACCCACGCAACCAGTTGGTGAAGAAGAGTGAGAAGAAACTATTCCAGGTAGGTACGCCAAACTGAACTGACCCGACTTTGGATTGAATTTGGGGCTCTTATTCTTGGCTGTCCAGTAGTCTAAACACTAACTAAGACATCAGCTGCCAATATATGCATCCATAATTCCATTTATTTATTTTCAGTCTAATAAAACACTAGCTAAATCTATTTTTTAGTTTTTGTTTATTACTATGAAAAGTTTCCCAAAATTTGCTTTTAATTATTGCAGGGAACTGGAAGGTGGGTACAGTGGAGTGAGCAGATCAAAGAAGCCTTACCTATTCCCAAAGATGCTCTTTTCAATGAAATCATTGTAACAACAGCAGATACCATACGGTACACAACACTGATGTCTATGCTTGTGACTCACCAGAAGGCCTGTTTATTTGTGGGACCCACTGGTACTGGAAAGAGCTGTTACATAACTGTTAGTAAAGGTTTTATCAACAATTTGAAAGATATATCTTTCTTGTATTGAAGACTTTTTTTTGGTAAAACAATGTGATTGATGATTCTGACATTTTTATAAATACTAAACAAATTTGTTTAATGTTTTAATTGTTTGTATTATCATTATCATGAAAATTAAAATTAGTACTGCATGTCAAATTAGAAATATTATGAATATCTTTTTTCTTTTTTTTAAGTTCTTTATGATTATTTTTGTTACTGTTGGATTTCAGGATTTTCTTCTTAACAAACTGAAAAAGGATGTTTTTAAGCCAAATATCATCAACTTCTCAGCTCAGACATCAGCTAACCAGACACAAAACATCATCATGTCTAAACTAGATAAACGACGGAAAGGTGTTTATGGACCACCAGTTGGAAAGAAGGCTGTGAGTTTGTTTGTTTGTCTAAATAAACCAGTCACAAAAATTAAATATTTGTCATCCTTTATACTAGGCTTTGTGGTTACATTATTGCTATATGTTTGTGCATTTCCATGATAATTAATGCTGTGAGTAGATATTAAAAGTTTGGGATCATAGCAAATACTTCTTAAAAGGTAATTAGCTGGAGATAAAAATAAGTCTCAGTAACTAATATGTTAAGCTAAGACCTTTTGCTTTGTTGTATTTATTGTTGAAAGTGATAAATATACAAGGCAATGAATTTGAGAAAAAACAAACAAATAATATGTTACCTAATAATTTAATTTTGCAAGTGGTGTTGCTCATAATGTGGAATATAATACTGAAAAAAAAAAATATATATAGTTTTTGAAAAATGATATCTTTTAGGTGAGAAAATTATCTTTATGCAAACATTTGAAATGCACTTTTATAAGGTAAAGAGTTGTGTATTAGAAATTAATATTAAGTTATACATATGGGGGGAACATGTTACATTTGGCATCTGCTAGAACAGGTGTCCTTATATAAGAGTTTATTATGTGGAAAAGTCTGGCAAAGTGATATGACACATCTCTAGGCAAAAACATTAAAATAGAAGCAATTATTGCATGAATTAGTCTTTTTTGCCAGATCAGTGACAATAGGTTTTGAAACTATACATGCATCTCACCTCTTTGAACATACCCACATTTACATCCCTCCAGACCAAAAAAGAAATGATATACAACAGGTTCTGATTTTGTAGTTACCTAGATTTCAAAAGTGTGATGTTTAATGTTCCCAAGTTAAATTTTATGAAAACTTTAAAATTCTGATTTATTTATTTTAGATTGTTTTTGTGGATGACCTCAACATGCCATTAAGGGAAACTTATGGGGCTCAGCCTCCTATTGAACTTCTTCGGCAGTGGCTGGACCACTGTCAATGGTATGATCTAAAGGAAGTTACTCCAATAAAACTGATAGACATTCAAATTATTGCTGCAATGGGACCACCAGGTCAGATATGTTTCAGTAGTGATTATTTTTCTATCTTGGAAACTACTTTTTAAAAGAAATGGATTTTTAAAGAAAAAGATTGTATTTGATTAGTCTGTTCTCATCTCATGTTGATGCATGTTTCCTGTTTTTTAGGTGGGGGCCGTAATCCAGTAACTCCACGGTTCTTAAGACACTTCAACATAGTGACCATCAATGAGTTTGATGATGAAACGATGAGCACCATTTTCAAGAAAATCATTGAGTGGCACATAATAGCACAGTGAGTTTGTTTCATGTTTGACTTGACACGTCAGAATGCTTTAAACTCGTCATCTTAGCAGTTGTAATATCCACATTTTCAGTCTGTGGTGACAAAATACTTATTTTAAAATGAAGAATAAAAATAAAAATGATGTGTATTATGCAGGAGTATTATTAAAGGCAAAATAATAATTTGTAGTGGTTTCTTAGAAATTCCCAACCTGTTGAGGGCATTGGTATTTTAGTAGAGAGTAAATTAAGTTAAAGATCACACCGTATTGCATGGTTTTGTTTTCACATTGGTTATATTTTTATAAAGCTAGAAGCATGACAGTATAACTTTTTTGTTGCACAAAACATTTCTATTTTATACCATCTGTTAAAAAAATTTTTTCTGTAGACCACAGGTAAGCAGATAGCTAGTATTAAGGGAATAACAAAACTTTATTTCTGATATCTCTTTTAACTGAAGATTTTCTGCTCAAAGAACAGTATAGATATTAGGGATTTTTGTGCATTTCTCCAGAGACAGGTGCAGGGGAATTATTTCAGTAGGCCTGATATAATGGGTATTTTTATTCAAAAAGAGTATCATAACAGCATAGGGTCTCTATAAATTACTTGTGCTTGATGTTTATAAACAAACAAATGAATCTAGAAAGTTTAGTTTTCCAATATCTTGAATTTAAAAATCATTTTATTTATTATTTAAAATAAAAATTTAAGTTGTGCTGATTTTTTTTTTTTGTCCTCTCCAGAAATTTTAGCAATGACTTCAGATCTTGTATTGAACAGATAGTAAGTGGCACTCTGGTAGTGTACAAAGAGGCAATGATCAACCTACTGCCTACTCCAGCAAAGTCTCATTACCTTTTTAACCTACGAGATTTCAGCAGGGTCATTCAGGGTGTACTGCTTTCACTGCCAGAAACCATGGAGGAACCTGCATCAATGAAGAGACTTTGGGTTCATGAGGTACAGTAGGTTATTGTATTTATTGCTGGAGCCAATCAACCATACCAAAGTTGCTTACATTATATAAATAGTTTGTAACAAACTTGGCATAGTCCACCATGTAAACAAAAACATTTTGAAATAATATCAGATTTAATGTCCAGGCTACCATTCTGCCTGTTTATAAAGATTCATGTCAACAATGTATTCATATACTCTGGTTATAATTTATCAAGTTTATTAGTTATTCTTTACTATCATTTAATTATGTTTTTGCACTATTAAAAAAAAATATTGCATTCAGAGTCTTGTTCTTATACTAAAAAATAGTTTAGAATTTAGCAAAATGTTTGTTTGATTTCAAAACACATTTAAACTTGCCTTTTTACTTTTAATTGCACTTTTCAAAATTAAAATAAACTAGCACTAATTTTAAAAAAAACTTTTTATTGTATAGAATTAATTATTTCACTTGTGTTAAATATAATAATTCTGTACTTTCATAAAACTTATAAGATAGAATAAATGTGCTCTTTATTTGTTTTGCTAAAGGAAATAGATAATGAAATTGTATTTAGCCTAGCTTATTATGCATGGTTTTTATAACTGTTGTGCACAAGTTTTTATTAGATGTGGAGTTGAAAAAATACAAGAGAGAGAGAGCAGGATAAATGACTGACAAAAAGAATTGAAAGACTGCGTTTACATAATATTTGCATGCCTTTAAATAAGAAAGATAGTAAATACCATGTAAAAATGTTTTTTGGTTTATTTAGGTCATTCATTAATGATGCATTAAAGGTATACTCTTTGTACATTGTACATATAATTTTATACTAAAGATTTTCCATTTGTCGTGAGTGTTTTTTTGTTTTTTTCAATGTATTCCTGCAGGTGTTCAGGGTGTATTATGATCGTCTTGTGGATGATGCAGATAAAAACTGGCTTTTTAACTGTGTGCAAGCTGTGTGCAATGAAAAGCTACAAGAAGACTTTGATGAACTCTTTCTTCATTTGGATTCAGATGAAGATGGAAAGGTTTCAGAGGATGATCTCCGCAGTTTGATTTACTGTGATTTTGCTGATCCAAAATCAGATAACAAGAATTATATTGAAGTTTATAATCTAGAGCAACTTCGTCTTGTAGTGGAGGGATACCTTGAAGAATTCAACAATATGAGTAAGAAACCTATGAACCTAGTGTTGTTCAGGTAAGTGTTATGGCATTACATTGATGAGGAGGTATTGCATATCTGTTTACTGCTTAGATTATAGATTCATAAAACTTTTGTTTGTACTTAATTTTTGTCTTTAACCTGAAAAATAAAGATAAATCACAGAAATTTTACTTGTAGAAAAAATATTATAAAGTAAATGTTTTTGTGGACTACTGAATACTATGAAAATTATGGATTAAATATTATTAACGAGCTTTTATTTATGAAAAACTGAATAGAGGTGTATGCCAACTATACCACATGCCTGTAAATCAGTTATATACAGTACAGCAGGGCAAAAATCATCTACAGACATATTAGTTTAGAAGGAGATTAGTTTCCTTAAGAAAAGATCAGGCAGTTTTGTAAAAATTGTAGATTTGTTTACTGTACAATGTATTTTCTTAAAAAAATCTGCTAAAATCATATATTTTTTTTTAAGGGATGCTTAACTAAGATATATAGAGATTTGTTATGGTATTGTAATACTATAATTAGTCTGCTTCAACTGTTGTTTCAGTATTCTTTTATTATTGTTGAGTATTGTTTATAATAAGACTAACCTTTCTTGTTATTATCAACAAAGTCTACAGAACCAGAAAGGTTAAAGAGTATTTTAAATACAATGTGTTTGTATAATTAATTTATAGACTTAAAATAGGCTTATAACTTGTTTTGAATGTAAATAGCAATTTAGGCTTTAGTTGATTGTTTAAATAATTTTGATACAATTTTTCTTTTAATTTAATTTTGCAGAAGAATAAATTTAATATTTTAAAATCAAAGACATTTGCAACAAGAGAAAATTGAAAAACACTATAAAATGTCTTTTAGCCATAAACAATTAATTTTTTTTTTCCATTTGAATAATAATGGTATGTCTTTCAGATTTGCTATAGAGCATGTGTCAAGAATTTCCAGAATCTTGAAGCAGCCTCGCAGTCATGCCTTACTGGTTGGTGTGGGTGGTTCTGGGCGTCAGTCTCTAACTCGCCTGGCAACACACATGGCTGACTATGACATCTTCCAGGTGTGACATGTCTACCTTTTTTAGCTTTATATGTAAACTTTTGACATCTTTTTTTTCACATATAAATTTACAAGCAAATACATTCTTTGCAACTTTTTATTTAATATTTTTTAACCAATTTCTGTAACCTGTTTCTCAGCCTGAATTATTGTACCACTGTTTTTCATCATCATTTTTTTTTTCAGGTTGAGATAAGCAAGAGTTATACAAATTATGAATGGAGGGAGGATCTAAAACTGATCTTAAGGAAGTCAACAGAAACAGACAATCATGCTGTGTTTCTTTTTTCAGATACACAAGTAAGGCGATATTTAAAAAAAACTAATTACTATTTCAGCTAGGTTTTATTTTAATGAAATGACCCTAATAAATTAAATAGTGTAGAGTAAGTGTCACAAACATTTAATAATAATGGAACATGTATTTTTGCAAAATATAGTAATCATTTATGTATTGCTGAGTTTTAAAAGTTGCTTGTTCATTTATTTATTTATTATTTTTAAGTGTGAGTGTTTGGTAGTAACGTGACTATTAATTTTGTAAATATTTTGGTTATTAGCTGAAATATGTATGACATTCTCATATATCTTTATTTTTTTATTACTTTCCACTATTCCTCACAACAAAGAATTAAAATGGAAATTTTTAAATTCTATATTTTCAAACAAAAACCATCAAATTTAAAATGCAGAAGAAAAGTTTGTGAAAGAACAGATGAATTTGAACTTTGTTTTTTGGGTTTTTATATAACTCTTCAAATAGAGATACAGTACTTATGCATAGACTCTATTTATTAATCATTTGTTAAAGCAGTGTAAAAGAAGTATGAAACCATTTTTATCATATCATATCATATTGTATGGAACACATTAGTCCCATCCATCACTTTCTAGTTAAATGGTGTGATGAAATAAACAAAGCTTAGCCATAGTTAAATTTAGAACAAGGAAGGTGTGAGTTGTTTGTGGAATCAGTATTGCTTAATGTGAAGTTAAAGACTTAAAACAAATGTGGTCTTCAAGCAGCATGTTGTTAAATTGTCCATATCCAAATATTGACAGGATATGTGCAAATTTGATATTGAAAATATTTTTCCACTTGGAGTGGAATGAGAAAAAATTAGTCAGAACACTCTAGTTGCAGCATTTATTCCTTTTTTAGTGTAGTTTTGTTTTTATTAGGTTGAATGCTGCCTTATCTTAATTTTGTGGCCCAAACTTACTACTAGAGAATGCTCTTAGCATCTTTTGTGACTAGCTACAAATCAGATATCTTTTAATCTCTGTTGTCAGTTAATGCAAAATGATACTTGTGTATACAGTACTTATTTTCATTGTAGATTAAGGAAGAGTCTTTCTTGGAAGACATTAATAATTTATTAAATGCTGGTGAAGTACCTAGTTTGTACCCTGTGGATGAAAAGCAAGAAATTTGTGAAAAAATGAGACAACTTGACAGGTAGATAGCATGCAATATGAATGTTTTGTGGTCAAATCTTTTGAAAAACCTAAAACAGTTTGAAGTTGCACAAATGTTATATTTATTTATTAAAATAATGTAAATTTCAAAGATTTATATGAAACTGCAGTATTTCTTGAATGTTGAATGGTAAATAAGTAATTTGTTTAGTGTTTATAGCAGGTGTGTTATCTTTTTTTCATGGTGTTGGGAATTATGAATAATTTCTTGAAAAGAAAATGTTAATGGATTTATTTACTTTAATAAATTAAGTTTTTTTTAAAATTAAATTAAAGTAGTTAAGTCAAATTAAATAGAATTATCAGATTTTTAAAAAATAGAATGAAGGTCTTAAATCATCTAAGCTGTGTTTAAACTATTTTAAATGTGGATATAACTTTCTGAATGTTTTCTTTATTATTTATAGGCTCTACTTGTGTTACTAAAATCAACTTGAGAAACCTCTGCTATTAGAGTTATACATATATATTCATGAAATATTGTTTGTAAAAATATTTGAATTATTATTGATTCCTTAAAAAATTGAATTTTTTTTTTCAATTTTAATTGTAGACAAAGAGACAAAACCAAGCAAACAGATGGATCTCCAGTTGCTTTGTTCAACATGTTTATCCAGAGAGTCCGTGATCAGCTCCACATTGTCCTAGCCATGAGCCCTATAGGAGACTCTTTCAGGAACAGGTTACGGAAATTTCCATCCCTTGTCAACTGTTGCACAATTGACTGGTTCCAGGTGGGTGCCATTATTATACACACTGTATAAACCTCCCTTCAAATTTTAGTACAAACTAGCAAATGTTGCTTTGTGAAACTAATAATTAGATTTTTTAAAGGTACTGTTACAAAATGTGCTGGATTTTTCTTGAAAAGACATTAAAAATATTTGAAATTACATAACACAGTAGGTCTCACTTCGATATTTTGAATAGCAGATGTAAATTTTATAGATTAATAAGCTTTCTTGCTCAGAAAAATGATTTTGTTATTCCTATCAGATGAATTATCCATACCTTGATGGAGTGTACATACAGACATAAATTAGTATTATTGAATAACAAAAACTTATTCTCAGCTTTTTCTTTAATACTTTAATCTTGTATTCTTTGTAATACATAATTATACAAAACAATTGACATTACTTTAACTATCAAATCAAATGACAATGGAAAATAAATCAGCTAAATTCAGCACTTTTTTTTCTACTTAGGTTAATTTGGCAGTTACAAGAAGGCTGGAAGCCACCATAGCTTATGCAAGGTCTCACACAGAAGATAAATGATCATCAATACAATTTAAAATTCTTAAATTGAATGAATTAAACTAAATTTAATTCAATCTAATAAAGTATTAAATATTAAAATAATTAAAATGATTAGGTTTGTTCAGATATTTGAACTTAACATTTAAATAAACCCTGCAATCAGTAAATATAGTAGATAATGAGGAGATTTTGTATTATTTGCATATTTTTGTTGGTAGCCATGGCCTGAAGATGCTCTTGAAGCTGTAGCTGTGCGATTTCTAGGAGACATAGATTTGTCCAACAATGAGCGGCATGGATGTACTGAGATGTGCAAACAATTTCACACTACTACTATTGATTTGTCACAGAGGTTTCTTCTTGGACTGGAACGTCACAATTATGTGACCCCTACTTCTTATCTGGAACTCATCAACACATTTAAAGCATTACTAGACAAGAAACGAGAGTAAGTGAATCCTTTATCTGATAGTTTTCAATAACATGATAGCTTTAAATTTTATTTTTCTACTTTCCATCTAAATTCAAATGTTAACTATGCTGATGTGATTATTGTTCAGAAAGGAAAGTAAGATTTCAGTATGCTTTTATGACTGACAAAAGTGGTGAATCACATGCTTTTGATGGTATCGTGTGGTTAACATTCAGCATTTACACTAACATTTTCATATTGATTGTGAAAAGATACAAAATTGGAAAAAAAATAAAAAATTAAATATTGTTAAACTATATAAAATTTTATTATCATGAAATAATTCAATTGTAAACAAAATTAAGTTTTTATATCATTGTATACTATTATTTGCTATTTATATTTCCATGTGATCAGAATATTAACATCAGGGATAACATTTATGCATTTTTTTTTTTAATTTTTGAGGCTATACACTGTTACTTTAAATCAACATACAACTGCTACTACCTGCATCCACTGTACCTGCTTTTTATATCATTTATAGCCATTCTGTTGTATGTACACATCTGAGTTCAAGCTTTTATCTTGAGCACTCATCAAAAAGAGAGCTAAAGTGGTTTGTTTGTTTTTATCAGAGAGGTTCTGACAGCAAAGCACAGGTATGAAGTAGGCTTGGAAAAGCTTGAGTCTGCTGCTTCCCAAGTGTCTGTCATGCAAGTGGAACTGACTGATCTGCAGCCATTGCTGGTGGAGGCCAGTAAAGAAGTGGATGAGATAATGATTACTATTGAAACGGAATCAGTGGAAGTGGCCAAAGTAGAAAAGGTAACAATTGTCATTGCTAGAGTGCTGTTACCAGTTTTCTTTATTTTAGTAAGGAGAAAAATCACATCTTTAATATTTTTATTATATATATATATATATATATTTAGCAAATACAATTTTAAAAATTTAGCTTCACAAAACATGACATATTGTTCAGAAAAATGCCACTCAACCAAAAGATCATAGGCATATACTAACTGATTTATTCTTTTACTGTTATAAATACATTATTTTTTTTTAATTTTGATTGACATTCTTTCTTTCTTTCTTGAGATTTTTTTTACTTGCTTTACTTTTTTTCTTTTTTAAAAAATCTAATAAACATGTCTACTTTGCTGCCATAGTTGACAGTAGGATTTGTGATGTGGTTACCCACCTGTTTTAACTTGACAAATGAGATAAATGATGAAGAATATGCAAATAGCAGTACTTTGTTAATAGTTTTGTTTTTAACAACAAATAGCATATTTTAAACTAATTTTTATTCTCACTGTTTTAAACAGGCTTTTAAAAAGTAGTTTTTTCATTTCCTTTTGATAGTTTTAGTGAATAAACAATTAAAGAAGAAAACCATAATTATTCTTACATCAGTAGTATTATGAAATGATTAGGGATTTTCTACCCACTTCAATGCAAATCACACACAAATGTTGAAGTTACTTTATTTTGTTCATGTAGGTGGTAAAAGCTGATGAAGTTGTTGCCAATGAGCAGGCCAAAGTAGCCCAAGGTATCAAAGATGAGTGTGATGCAGAGCTGGCTTTGGCTCTTCCAGCCTTGAATGCAGCATTGGCTGCTCTGGATACACTGACTCCTCAGGTAATTAATTTGATGACCATCAGTGACTTTATCAGAATTTTATGTTGTCAGCAAACATATACTTTATCTTGTGCTGTCATTGAATGTATTACTTCAGTATGTTGCAGAAAAACTTTTATTTTGCTTTTATAAACAGTGTTTGACTTCTAACTTGCTGCTTGGTTTCTCTTTAGGATATCACTGTGGTGAAGACAATGAAAAGTCCTCCACAAGGTGTACGTTTAGTCACAGAAGCTGTTTGCCAATTAAAAGGTATTAAGCCTGAACGGATCCCTGATCCTTCTGGATCAGGGAAGAAAATAGAAGATTTCTGGGGCCCATCTAAGCGCATGCTAGGAGACATGAAATTTCTGGAGAGTTTGTATAATTTTGATAAGGTAAGATTGGATTACTTAAAAATTTTAATAACTAAATCGTTTTTTATAAGTAGTAAAATAAAACTAAACTAATAATTATTTATTGAAATTTTTATTTTTGCAATTTTTGCTTACTTGTTTTATAAAAGTATATTTGTACTTTTTTCTATTGCTAGTACATTATATTTTATTAATGTTTTCATTTTATTTTCTAATGATAAATATACAGGGTACATTAGCTGGCCATTTTAATAAATTCACCAGTTGCTGAAGTGTCCTGAGGGATATTTTTCTATTCATTCAGTCATTAATATTGCATGCAATGTATGGAGTGGGATAGGCAAAGTATCATGATGGTGAATGTTTTTTTTTTTTAGTTCATCCCAAAGAGGCTCGATTTGGTTGAGATCTGGGGATTGTGCTGGCCATGGGAGATGCCTGACATTTTTGTCATGTTCCTCAAACCATTAACACAAAATGGGGCTGGTGGATGGGGGGCATTGTCATTTTGGAAGTAATAATCCTCATTAGGGTATACATAAAGCATCAGTGGTGTACTTGATTGGAAATGATGCTGAGGTGAGCTTTAGCATTCATTTTGCCTTCTAAAGGAACCAAGGGACCCAGGGTATGCCAGAAAACATGGACTACCACCAGTGGTCTGGATAGTAGAGACTACACAAGAGGAATTGAATGATTCATATAGTATTCTCTAAATCTGTCTTCCCTATCTGCAAAAAGAGGTGAAGCATGAATTGCCAGATCACATCACTTTTTTGCCAATCCTTATTTTGAAAATTATGATCAATAGTTTATGCAGTGTTCTTCACATGATGCATCTAGAGATTGGTGTGGATTGCCCTGTACTGAATGTTTTGGTTAGTTAGTCTTTTCTTTAATGATGGTTGGACTCTACTATCATGTCTAATTGCCTTTTCCTTCTTTCTGTTATTACATATCTGCAGTCACAATTCCTCCTTGCAGCAGGCATTTTCTTACACCTTTTGCCATTGCTGAAAAACTTGAATGACCAATGTCTTGAGTAGCTAACAGCAAAACTATCTTCAAAATTGTGACACCTGCTAGATGTGCACCCACTAACATGCCTCTTTTGAATGCTATAATGTTTTTGCCTTTAACCATATCTGTTAAACTGACTCAAAATATACTTGTCCAAGACAATGATGTAGTGATCACCTGTCACATTATGTGGTCACCATAATTTGCATCTGCAGCTCAGGTCAGGTCCAAGTCTAATAGGGTACATAGATACTAACGTGGCCAGATGGTGTATAGTTACTGACTTTTTAAATGTTACAAAATATATGACCATTGCAAATACAAAATTTTGAAATATATATATTTATTTATTCATGTAAATACATTAATATATATTATACAAAAAGCATATTTACCTTTAAAATATTACTAATCTCATGTCTGCATACAGTATTTTAAAATTTTATCTTTTGTATCTGAAACATTGTTGTGAAACTCTTTGGTGTTATTAATTAAATTATGGAATTAAGTTAAATTAAGTTGACTGATGCAATTTTAGGATAATATTCCACCAGCACAAATCAAGATAATCAGGACCAAATATATACCAAATCCAGATTTTGATCCAGACAAGGTCAAGGTAGCTTCTAATGCTTGTGAGGGATTGTGCAAATGGGTTAGAGCCATGGATGTGTATGACAAGTAAGTTAAAAAAAGACAACAAATCTGTGCACATTTAAAGATAATCTTATATTAATAAAGAATTAACACTTTGAATGAAATACATTTTCCTCTTTTACTTTCTGAAAACTAGTTAAATATGTTCTTTATATAACTACTTTTGTACTAGTAAATTTATTCATATAATTAACTAACCTGAATGTTATCAAACATTTGGAATTCTTGTCAAAAAGCTACAAATCGATAGCACCTAAAATCACTTATTCTGTTCATAGTTTGATTTTAAATCACTCCGCAAATGCTTTGGTTATTATTTTTTCCAGTTCTGAATGGCACATCTAAAAACTTACTGCTATTTATTATTCATAGTGTATTATGTATACAGGAAACATGAGACATGCAGAATTCAAATTCAGTCTATCTTCCTTTTGAAAATTAATTGTAGAATCTAGTTTTAATCTTTCAGAAATGAAAATTTGTGAGTGATAAAAAAAATATTTTAAATTCAAATTAACTGTTCACTTTTCTGATGTAATTATTCGCAGATTTTTTTCATTTCAGATGCTCTATTTGTCTGTTTTACAGTAAGATGACATGTCATTAATGTAATTCACCTGAGACATTTATTTTATTTGTTTTTTGCTAATTTTTAATTCAGATGTATCATTTTCTAAGTTTACTTTTCAGAAGGGCATATTTTAGTTTTGTTACACTTTTCTGTTTAGGTCTTTGCTTCTTCTTTTAATATTCTGTTTACTAAGAAAACAAACTATAAAAGTTCATTTTAAACAAATTGATGGAACAGATATAAGACAACTTCAAAAACAAATTTTATACATAGCCCTAATAAAATAAAATGAACACCCTCGAATCATAGGTAATTTTTATTGTGGTACATATGTACATTTAAAAGTCATGAAAAATGGAAAAGAACATGAAATTAAGATCTAGTTGATTTTACATGTGCTAGGACACATTATGGCATGGAAGCAATGAAAGATTGCATGATAACATGGTCTAAATTTTGTTAGTTTAATTTTTCTTTCATATTAGCCACAGGTGCAGGAGTGGGTCTTGTTTTTCACAGTTGGCATTCAAGATTCTCCCAGATGTTTTCAATTGGATTCATATTAAGGTTCTTAGTCACCAAAAAAATCTGTAGCATCTTTTGTCTCTTCCATAGGGTGGTACATTTGGAAGTGTATCAAGTCACACAATCTTCTTGCAGCAAATATCTTTAACTAAAAATTTCTTGTTGGAAAAGTAGCATAATATGATTATTGAGACTGGATATATTTGCAAAAGAATTAAGTCATCTCTTGAAAGGCACCAGGTCAATCTTTACAGTATTCTAAATTGTTAGTTACACTATTACGTTAAAACTACCATATTGAGTTTAAATGCTTTACTGATTTTATGCACACACATGTTTGTTCACTCAACATGAATTGATGGAATTAAAACTCATCAAAGAACAAAAAAGTCTGAAAATTCTGTAGGTCTGTGAGTCATTGTTGGGCCTGTGCCAATCTATGTATTACATTGGCTTCTGTAAGCAGCAGTTTATATCAAACCGCACTTCCGTTGTAGCCTACCTTATGCAAATGATATTGTACAGTATGTTATGACACATTTACTGTATTGATGTCTGCAAGCCTTGTGCATGGATTATTATTATCTTGAAAAAATTGGCTCTTTTAGTTCATTCTCTAGCCAATGATGGCTATTCTGGGCAATGATTAGCTAATTTTTCATTTGTCTGATGAAAATGGACAATGATGTGAACTGTCTCATTTGTGATTTCAAAATTCCATGCTTTTCTTTTCTTGCTTTGACCACAGTCTAATTGTTCAATCACACAATCTCATTTAAATAATGGTATATCATGAGCAACAACTGTAAAAGCATCTTTAACATTCTACCAGCTTTATTTGCTCATGTCATGTGCTTTTAATATCCTGAATTTATTATCTTGTGGGTAATATGGGTTCTTCCATTATTTTCCTTGGTGCTCATTTTATTCTGGCAGGATTCTATAATAGTTTAAAACCAGTCATATTTTAAGAATAGAATCAGAGAACAATTTTACCAGTACAGATGTAATTTGTTATAAAATTACAACTTGTTTTATTTTATAGAAGTTTGTATTTTTTCCTCACATAGGTTTGATAATTTTAAGATTTAATCTGAATTTGTAAGTTCTAAGAGCCTCCTCTAATGAATGCTTACTGCAGAGTGGCCAAAGTGGTAGCACCGAAGAAAGAAGCCCTGCAGAAAGCACAAAATGAGTTTGGCATTGCTATGGCAGATTTGGAAAAGAAAAGGCAGTCTTTGAGAGATGTTCAAGCAAAATTGGCCAAGCTGGAAGACACACTGGAGATCAACAAAACAAAAAAGGCTGACTTAGAGAATCAGGTGGACCTGTGCACCAAAAAACTGAACAGAGCTGAACAGCTGATTGGAGGACTTGGTGGAGAGAAAGATAGGTAAGAGATGTTACATCTGCAATCAGCACAAGTCCTGTTAATAATACTGCAAGAGAAGGAGCTGGGTAAGCAGCCAGTAATTTTTGGTTGCTAACAGCAATGGCAATGATATTTACATTATTTTCAGGTCTAAAGTTAAAAGATTGTGAAAATGCTTATACATTACTTTCATGTTGAAACTGGGCATTAGCTTTGGAAGTAAAATCTGAATGATTTTAGGTAAATAGACTGTGTATGAAAACAACTTAATTAGGTATTTTCTTTCCATCAATTTTTCTCTCTTTAAATTTAAAGCCTATTTGTGTCAAAACAAGAAGGTGAGATCTCATGGTTGTTTTTACATAATAACAGTTCACATTATCATTAAAAAAGAAAGACTGTACCAGAAACTGTGCAAAAAATATTAGTTTTTAAAAATGCTAGCACTATTTTTGAGAATCAATTACTTTTTTTCTTAAATAAGCATCCTAAAATTATGAATATTTTTTGTGTAAATCATTTTAAAATATTGCATTAAGCTACTTACCATCACTGAAGTCTCACTACAGTTACTCATTCTTGTATTAGGCTACGTATGAAGCATATTTGTTAACAACTATCACATTTTTGCTTTTTTAAAAAATGTAATGACTAGTTTTACTTATTCTAATGAATCATTCATGAACTGCACTAAAGGTTTTGAACTGAAGCTGTTGAACTTGTATCAAAGGTTTTGCAGATGGAAACTAATGTGAAACTTTCAGGGTATGCCACTAGTGAACCTAGCTCTAATCTGTTATAGCTAATGTAGAACTGTCATGGTTAATTCAAATATTTTGAAAGAAAAGTAAGAGTTGAATGTATTGTTACAGTGTAATTATAGTGGTTTTGCAGTACTGACCACTGTAAATATTCTTGTCCTGTGTTTGCAAAGTTACTGTAATTAATTTTAAAATGCATATTGAGATTCTTAGACTTTAAATTGTTATCATTTTAAATATTAGTAATTTATATATGATTTTTGTGCTTAGCTGGTAGTTGTTCATTAACGTTTACTAATTTCGAAGCATTGATGTTGTGATGGTGGATATAAATTTACTATATTATTCTTAAACATGAAAAAAAAAGAATCTTAATTAATTGTGTAGGTGGAGGAATGCAATCTTCTAAATAAGAGATTTGGGTGCAGTGTGCCAATCTTTTGTACTATCCCCTATAAACAAATTTTTTATTAAGGATGCAGGTGGATTTAGCTTGCCAGCTTAACATCTGATAGAATTTTTGTTTTACTTCTGTCATAGCTAGTACATTATGTAAATGGAACTAAAGCTAAAGGAGCACTTGTCTAAGATCCCAATATCACAAATTAACACTACATTTAATATTGGTTTTCTAGCAGTGAAAGAATTTTTTTTGCACTGGAAAATTTCATGTATTATTCGCATTTTACTAGACACTGAAAGTTAGTCTTAATTATATTACTAATGCCTTTATGCTATTTTTAGATGGAACCAAGCTGCTGTTGATCTTGGAGCAAAGTATATAAACCTGACAGGTGATGTTTTGATTTCATCAGGGGTTGTAGCTTATCTTGGTGCATTTACTTCTGCTTTTAGACAGGTATGCAACATTTTAATAAGAAGCTTTATCATCAAAACAGTAAATGATTGATTTAGTATAATAGTCCAACATTAATGTTCACTTTTATAGTTTTCTATATCAAAAAGTGATTCAACAGCAATAAATTAGAACAACAAAATCATGCACTGTAGTTCTTTATATTTCTATTTTTCTCAATAGTGTGCAAGAACTGAATAACTATGCATAAGAAAATGAGTATGCAGCATTAATTAATAAATAGCAGATTTCCTTTATTTACTATGAAAACACTGTAGAGAGTTTTACTTACTTTTATGCTTCACTAAAATCAAGCAAGGAAGTATGAGAGAGAGAGAGAGAGCTTAATAAACTATTTCTTTTGTAAAAGAAAATATTTTATTTGTTACAAATTTATAGAATGTACATACTGTTATTTTTTAGCTCATTGGTTGTTTTTTAAAATTATTAGTGTGGAAAAACATTTAAAAATGCACTTACAGAAATAGTTTGTTTTGTTTCAGTTCTTGAAGAACAAAGTTTAGTAATTTTAGTTTTATTGATTTTGTACCTGAATTTGTCAATGTTGTCTCTCCAGTCTTCCCTTTTTTTATTTGTAGGAACAAATAAATGGCTGGCTGAAAGATGTGAGAGAATGGGGAATTCCTTGTTCTGATGACTTTTCCTTAGTCAGCACTCTTGGGGATCCTGTGAAGATCAGAGCTTGGAACATTGCCGGACTTCCAACAGACATTTTCTCTGTGGAAAATGGCATTGTAATTAGGTAAGCAAGAATAAAAAGACCATACCTGCAGTCTGTA
Source organism: Nautilus pompilius (assembly GCA_018389105.1). Taxonomy (NCBI): domain Eukaryota; kingdom Metazoa; phylum Mollusca; class Cephalopoda; order Nautilida; family Nautilidae; genus Nautilus; species Nautilus pompilius. The sequence goes on along the minus strand of JACATO010000308.1, from coordinate 2,651,575 downwards.
AAATTAATTGATAGTTTTTTTTTTAAAGCTGAAATAGTTGGCCAATTAATGTGGTTTCAAGATTGTTTTAACAATTTCAATTTTTGTAGCAATGCCAGACGATGGCCTTTGATGATAGACCCTCAGGGTCAGGCAAACAAATGGGTGAAGAACATGGAGAAAGCCAACAACCTTCATGTTATCAAGTTGAATGATGCTGACTTTGTTCGAACTTTGGAGAATTGTGTTCAATTTGGAACACCGGTAAATATTGCAACTGTTAGTCATATTGACATAAAAAAGATAGCTAAAAGGCAAAACTGTAAACAATATGGACTAATTAGATCATACAGTGATGCTATTTGCTTAAATCTGAAAAATATATATAGATAGCACATAATTCATTTCTGACTAATGTTACTTGCTGCAATATTTTGTCTTTTATACACTAACTAGCTATAAAACTAGAACATGGATTTAATAGGATGCAAGACCTGCTACTGATGGCATGTGGAAATGGGGCTGCAATGTCCAGTGTCTGTTGCTTGTCACATTACTTATTAATTTTTACTTTATTATTGTTAAAACTAATGCTATATTGAGAAACTGCTGAAATTTAGCTAAGGTGGTTGTGTAGAGCACAATACAGCTAGGACTTAAAGTTGACCTGCATAAGAATAAAAAGAATCCAGTTTTTATACTTTGTAAATTATTTGGGGGAATGCTCTTGCCCACTTTACATAAATGTTTCTCACAAATTTGTTAACTCTTTCACTGCTCACCTTTGTTGGTGATAGGAAGAAAAATATTGACATAGGCTTGATGTTCTGACATCTTTTTTACCATCCCTAACATTGAGGAATGCATAAATATGAGAAATATATTTTAATATTAAATTAATAACTCATTACATGCAGGCTGATTATTTTTTTAAAATTTTTTATATAATTGCAGGTGTTGCTAGAAAACATTGGGGAAGAGCTGGACCCTATGTTGGAGCCCTTACTGTTAAAACAGACATTTAAGCAAGGAGGAAGTTTATGCATTAGACTTGGAGATAGCACAATTGAATATTCCCATGATTTCAAGTTCTATGTAACTACAAAGTTACGAAACCCTCACTACTTGCCAGAGACTTCTGTGAAGGTAATGTGGCATTAGTGAAAAAAGATTATCAAAAGAAAATTAAAATAACAAACAGGGCTTTTCAAAATTAACTTCCACTTTTTGTTCAAGATATTTTTGAATAATTAACATATTGATGAAAGTTTGTAGTAGTAGTAGTAGTTTGTCATGTGCAGTGGAAAAACCTTTTGTAATGAAGTTACTGGTAAAAAACTCAACTGAAATTTACAGATTAGCTGTACAGTTGATTGATGTGTATCTTATCAGAAGTGTGTTTAAGAGGTGAAAATGGTTCGTGAATTAGTAATGAATGATTAACCTACTTGCATCCAACCAGGTGTTGTGATTCTTGCAAATATTACCTTCATTTGAACAGTTGATTTTGGATAATTGTTAGCACATTGTGCATGATATTGAAGCTGAATTGTAATGTTATTGGAAGGGTATAAATATCATTAATTTTCTCCTGAAATTCAATGAAGTAAGTGTCAGATATATTCTAAAATACTTTTGTTTAACCAGAAGGCAATTCTTGTGGCCATTGTACCAAAGCATTTGCAAAGTTTACAGAAAGAAAGTGACAACTTCTTGAACAAGATTATGATATGTGATGAGATGGGATAGCATAAGCCATTTTACTCCAGAGTCTAAGCAGTCAAGCATGCAGTGGTGACATTCTTAGTCTCTACCATCTGACAGCAAGACCATAGCAACAATGTTTTATGATGTCCAGGATACATTTCATGTTTATTTTCTTGCTTATGGTTAAAACCATTACTGCACAATACTAAAAAGATTTTTATGCAATACATTTTTATATACAGTACACAATTGATGACCAGATTTTCTGTGAAACACTCACTCTCATACAATCAATGGGATAACTGTAACCATTATGGAGATTGGATGGGAAGTACTTAATCTTCCCACTTATAGTTCAGATTTCAGGCTGTGTTTTTCATCTGTTCAGACCACTCAAGGAGAATCTAGTTGTCATCAAGTTTCACAGTGATGAGGATGTAAAAGTAGATCTCCTGAAATAGCTATGTATCCTTTCTAAAGTTTTCTATGGTTCTGACATAAATGCATTACAACATCAATTGGAAAAATGCATAAATGTATAAGGGGAATGCCTTGAAAACAAAATTTTCATTAATTTCACTTTACTTTAAAGTTAAAGTTTTTAAAAGAAAGTGCAGGTTAATTTTGAACAGTCCTGTAAACAATGTGGCTACAGATATTTAATTCTTGAAAAACATTCATTTAATTTAATCAAGCAAATCTTAAAATTCTAAATTATGAGTCTACTAAAACATTTGTTTTGAGGCTCTGTTTATTAGTTATGAATATTCTAAAAAATGTATATCCTGTAAATTGAGAATATTCTTAGGTAGAAATTCTTCAATTATAAAGTGGATGAGATCTGTAATTTCGTTTATTGATGAAGATTGGAGAATTTTATTTAAATTTCTGGTTAAATTTTAGGTTCTAAACTTAACTATTTTATCAGCTTATGCTAGTTCTTTGGTATCTCCTTTTTTATTGGTAGGAGATTTTATTTTGTAGATCAGTATTTGTATCATTGGCAGGAAGTTTATGACTTAGCAAAACTGTTGTTATTGGCATAATGCTATTTTACTTTCTACTTCAGTGTATATAATCATGAATATTATAAATGAAACACTACACATCTTATGTACATATAGGAGGGGGGCATTTTAGCTACAAAAAATTTTCAGAATTGTTTTAACTAAAAGGTTTTCTGTTATAGATATACACTAGTATAATATAAACAAAGCTGCTTATAAACTGGTTGAAGTCTTATCGATTATTTTTTAATTTTTTCTTTAGTCATTTCATGTTTCTGCAGTTATCTTTAATTTGGAGATTTGATTTCCTATTGCAACATAATGTACTCTATATCATATTTGCTTATTTTTGTTAGGTTACACTTCTGAATTTTATGATCACATCTGAAGGTTTGCAAGACCAGTTGCAAGGAATTGTAGTAGCAAAGGAACGGCCAGAATTAGAAGAAGAAAAGAATGCTTTGATTGTACAGGGTGCAGAGAATAAAAGGTGTTTACCACACACACATTGTACTGGTTAAACAGTTCTATTGTTGTACATATTAGTTTGCTGGTTATTTTTTTAAGCAAAACAGTCTGTTCATTATCCCCTGAATCTTTTACTGGAGACCTCTTCTATAGATTGCAGTAAATAATTATTATTTTAAAAATTGGCAGTTAGTAAGTTATTTCCCTTTTATCATTTGAAAGATGGAAAAATATTAAAAATATTACCTGCATGTTCTTATATAATGGAAAACTCCTCGTCTTTGTAAATTATAATTTTTTTATTTATTTTATACTTTAAAATTCTATAGCCATGAAGTTTTTCTTAGCAAAGAGTTTTTGTTGGTTTTCTAAAATTACTATGTATACATGCATTATATATATTTTTAATTTTTAAAAATAATTATGTAGTTTCAAAGTTTAGAATATTTATTAGACTGACTAGGATATAATTAATTATAATCTGTCAATGTGGACTTATTTATTTAGACTACTTAAAGAAATTGAAGACAAAATCCTACAGGTCTTATCCTCATCTGAAGGGAACATTTTGGAAGATGAAACAGCCATCAAAGTTCTGTCCTCCTCTAAGAACCTGGCTAATGAAATTTCTGAGAAACAGGTGAATGAACATAATATAGTGCCTTAGGTTATAATGGGTGTTAGTTACTAACATATAAAGCAACTGGTTTCTTCGTTAAAACCTATATAGGTGATTAACTAATTTAGGGTACCACTTGGCATGCAATATTTATAATTTTAAATATCTATTAACACAATTTCTTGAAACTAACTGTACAACTAATATACATGCAATCTGTTTTTTTTTCTATTACACCAGTAAAAAAAAACAAAACAGAAAACAAATTGATTATAATTCATTATGTGAGTTGATAAAATTCTGTAGCTTAATACTCAAGAACTATTTCAGAAAGACTCATAAACAAATTTCTATACAAGTCATGTATAAACAGACAACTTCTGATATAACCTACTTTTATATGTTACTAAAGAATGTAACACCTATTAGTGTAAAATACTTGTCTTATCTGATATATTCCATATCTTCTACATCTTTGTACATGTACAGTGAAGATTGCTTGATTCAAAATAATTCTTATTTTTATTTAAGGGCAATTGTACTATGACAAGTGTAATGTTTAAGTATTTGTTTTATTTCTCATTTATTACTCTTTTTTTCTCTAAATGATATTCTTTAGTCAAACAGTATTTTGTCTGTCTGTCTGTCTGTCTGTGTGTGTGTGTGTGTGTTTGTGGAAGGTTATTTCTTTATTACTCTTTACAGTTGCTGGTCCTAAGACAGATAAACTTTGGGAAGGTTGAGCAATCAACTTGTCTCTTAAAAATGGCTAATACTAGAAATAGACTCAGGCTACTATTCAGACCAGTTTCCACCCTATGTAATGACACTAGGACTGGGAGGATATGAATATAAATGATCTTATATAGTCACATCTCCACAAGAAATTATTACATTTGATGTTTAAACCGTTGTTTAATTGGCTTTATTATGACAAAAAATTATTTTTACATTGAAACGTGGTGAGTACTTATTTTTTTTTAACTTATGGAGATACATATGCATGATAGCCAAAATTATTGCATCTAAAGTGAGAGAGAGAATTTATTTTAACTTGATATTTTATCCTTTTGAAAAATACAAAAGTGAAACAGGTGTGCTTTCAGCATTAATGTTTTGAAAATAATAAAATATTTTAAGCATGAGTATAGTCAATTTTTTTAAATCAATATAATTGAAACAAACGGAATAAAATATCAGCAGTTTAAATAGCATTAGTATAACCCAGTTTAAAAATCAAATTGTAGACACTTTTCCCTCTTCATTGACTTTGTAAAAGCCCCAGTTCCTTGTAGAAACTAAAATAAATTAAATTACTTGCAAGAATATAAACTATCATTTACCCATTTATTATCCTAACTGTTTTCATTAGGTTCTATCTGATCAAATTAAATGTAAAAAAATTGTTCTTTACAGACAGTTGCAGAGCAGACAGAGAAGAAGATTGACTTAGCAAGAAGTGGCTACAAACCTATAGCTGTGCATTCCACAATCCTCTTTTTTTCCATTGCTGACCTGGCTAACATTGAGCCAATGTACCAGTATTCATTGACATGGTTTATCAATCTCTTTCTTCTGTCTATTGAGAATGCAGAAAAATCTGAGAAATTGGATTTTCGTCTGAAATTTCTTTACAACCACTTTACTTTCTCATTATATGTCAATATCTGCAGATCTCTGTTTGAAAAAGACAAGGTATGTTCTTAAACTTTGAAGAGTGGCTTTAAAATATGTTAATTTTAAAAAGGTTATGAAGTAAATAATAGAACATCAGTTTTGGTTCTCTCATGCAAATGTTGACATTTTATTATATTATTTCCTGCATTAGCAGAAGTTAAATGGTAAGTAGAGAGTAAAGTTAGAATTTTATTAGAAGTTCTCACATTTTTTGTCACTAGAAATGTTACGCTTCAAAGATGTTGAAGCAAGTTTTCAAAAGGTTTTTAAAAAAACTTGAGTGTTTATATTTTCATGAAGAAACATTTGGGTATAAGTTTTCTTTTCCTTTGTATCTATTTATCAAAAAAGTTATTATCCAAAGTATAGTTTTCTTACAAGCAGCAAGCTTAGTGTCTCTTCATTTACTGTTTTTTATGATAATCATGTGAATAGCATTGCCAAAGCTATAAGATTAGGAAAATATAATGAATAAAAAATATATATTATTTTAATTTCAGACAACTACAAAAATGTGGATAATTGAGTTTTAAAAAATTTACAACTATTAAAATATAGGACTTTGAAAATGTTAAGAATATAATTCATTATAAGTATTATTATCACTTTGGCAATGGTTAGACTATAATTTAAAATCTCATTTAGTCATGGGAATATTTTATGCATTTCAGTTTATTCCATGTATTTGAAAAGAATAAAAATAAAAGAAAACTTTTAGTATTTGAGTATGCTAATAAATAACTTTAAATGTTTTGCACATTTTAATAAGTCTTTTCATTTTTGTTTTTTTATTTAAAATTTTTGGCTTTAGTTGCTGTTCTCTTTCCTACTCTGTGTCAACATCTTGAAGCATAATAAAGAGGTGATTGATGAAGAATGGCGGTTTCTTCTCACTGGTGGTGTTGGTTTGGAGAATCCCTACCGCAATCCTACACAGTGGCTTCCATCAAAATCCTGGGATGAATTCTGCAGACTGGAAGACCTTCAAAATTTTGCTGGAATTCTTGACCACTTTATTGACAATAGTGATTCATGGCAAATCATTTACGACAGCCTGGTTTGTTTAAATATCTTTTTTTTTAAAATGTATTTCTGTTTATGTGCTGGATGAAGGTTCTGTCACCGAAACTGATACAAAAGCATCTTTTACTTTTCATTTAAAGAAAAGTTAGCATTTGTTTTGTTTTTAAAATTTTGAGACAACACTAAATATTTTTGTTGAATACATGTTTTTACTACTTACTTGTATAAACAACTACATTTGGTTCAGGAGGATCTTCCCAAATGTTATTAATGACTGCTCCCAAGTACTTGTGAGCATAAAGCAAAATTAAAACTAAAATTAGTTTTTGAGAAATAATTTTTTTAAGTGTGATTCATATATCAGTAATTGTGAACAAGTTTCAATTTATCTTTATTGTCATTAGGAACCACATCATGAAACCTTTCCTGGTGAATGGGTGGAAAAAATTGGAGACTTTCAGAAAATACTGGTATTAAGATGTTTTAGACCTGATAAAGTGAGTATCTGCTCTACATTCCCAAAGAAAAAAAACAATGATTTACCAAAAATGTAATTAAGTTTCAAAATCATAAAAATTGTTTTTTTTTTGTAATTTCTTTTTCTTTAGATAATACCAGCTGTACAGGAGTTTGTCACTAGTAAAATTGGCAAGGAATTCATTGAGCCACCACCATTTGACCTTCCTAAAGCATTTGGTGATAGTAACTGTTGTGCTCCTTTACTCTTTATTCTGTCACCTGGAGCAGACCCTATGGCTTCCCTTCTGAAGTTTGCTGATGATCAAGTGAGTGTCACTTTTATTACTCCATGTGACGTTTAAAGTAATTTGCCTGTGTTTAAAATTTTTAATATAGAATGGAAAGCAGCTATAATTTTTTTCTTTTCTGATAACTACTATTAGCATATATTATATTATATTATATATATGAATTAATGTAGCTGCCTTTACATGAATACTTGAGCATTAGGTCATTGGTCATTTTGTTAATTTTTTATACAGCTAAGTTGAAATCCAAAGATTTTATTTTTATATAATGATCTGTAACTAGAAATCATTTTACTCATTTTTAATAAGTACTGGCATTGTAGAAATGATCAGAGAAGCACAATGATTTAGAATATGCACATAACCTTTTTTTTTTAAGAATTACTTTCATACTATTTCTGGGTTTTAAAGTTTAAATGCATTGTCTATTAACTGAATCATCATCTTTACATTATTATTCTGCTCCACCCACTCAGGTCATCAGAATGATAAAATGTCTAAAATCAAACTATATTGCTTATATAAAAAATAATTTGTGCCTTAGAACTAGTGAACATACAGGTTCCACATCTAATATTTTTTAACTTTATATATATACTGTGTTCCAAATCAATGTTTTGTTGCCTAATGTATCCATAATCATTAATCCATTAAAAAAAACCAACACTGAGTTAAACACCAACATCTAACATCATTATTTAAGCATGAAAATTTTTTTTCAAATTTCCTTGACCAAAAGTAAACAAAGCAACTAATGTTTCTTGAGTTATAAAATGTCAGAAATACTAAGAATTTGTTGTTATACTCTTGAATCTCATTGAAACATGCACAAATACTTTCTGGAACATGTTACACAATAAGTTTCCTAGTAGAGCAAGACTTTATTTTCTCTACATTTGCAAAAATTTGTTTTGTTGAAAGGTTTTGATGTCTCTTTTTATCTCTTAACTATTTTCAAGGGTTTTGGAAGTTCCAAGTTTGAGTCCTTGTCCTTGGGACAGGGCCAAGGGCCTATTGCTCTTCGAATGGTAGAGCATGGAATAAAAGAAGGTTCTTGGGTTCTGTTGCAGAACTGTCATCTTGCATCTTCCTGGATGCCTACCCTGGAAAAAATATGTGAGGTAATTGCACATTTATTATGAGTTGTTGTCGTTTGTTAAATATTTAAGATGAAAGAGAGAAAGCAAAATTTTTACTTCAGATTTACATGCAATACAGTTAATTGAGATGTTGACACTAGAATACAGTACATGATTTCAGTTCTGCAGCTTTTAAAGAAAAAGTTTAATAGTTATCAGATAAATTCACTTATTAAAAATAGCTAAGGAAATAGGAAATATAATGAATAATAATTTTTTATACTTCATCAAATGATCCTTTGCAAGTTATTTCACTTAGAAAAATATTTGGTTTTTACCACCAGATTTTAAAATTTTAAAAAAGTTATTGAAAATTCCATTAACATTTTAAAAAATTTTAATTTAATTTTTTTAATAAAATTGCTTCAGATGCAAATCATATTCCACTGATAGTTTGACCTTCTTGTTTCATAGATATACACTAATCTAACATTTACCTAATATATGTACTTCAAAGGAACTGAGCCCAGATAAGATCCACCCAGATTTTAGATTGTGGCTGACAAGCTACCCCTCGTCAGCTTTTCCGGTGTCTATTCTTCAAAATGGTGTGAAAATGACAAATGAACCTCCAAAAGGTTTGCGCTTCAACATCATTCGATCATATCTGAGTGATCCAATTTCAGATCCAGAATTTTTTGGCAGTGTTGCAAATGATGTAAGTTTTTGTTGTTTATTTTTTGTTACATTGTAGTATTATCTTTGAATATATCAGGCTTTAAGTCAGAGTTAATCCACCCTGACAGATACTTACAACTTAACTGTCTGGTTCTTGACTAGACTACCTGACACATTGACCAGTACACAACAAACAGTTGGATCAGATCTAAATCTGGAAATCTTTTTCATCTTTATTCATTAAAACATCCTTGACAGGGTCCTGTTTATATTTTAATGTAGTCTCTTTTTTTTTCAAACTGAACCTGGTTGTATGATTTAAAACTATTACTAAGACAACTAGTGATTACAGAATAGCAAAAACTTAAAAATTGTTTGATTTCCTAAATCTTACACACTCAGATCAAAAATGGAAATTCCAGATTGTATTTTGCTTAATGCTAAAATTACATCATCATTGATGAATTAATGCATGGTTATTATAAGAATAATACCTATTTATTCAGTTATACTGTGAGTTGTAATTTGTCATGCATTCTTGATAAAAACATGTTTTAGTTACATTAAGTATTAATTGAGCCCTCATAGCTATCAGAACCTTTATATGGAAAGGTTCCTATATCAAGTAAATGGGAATAATAAGAAATGGTTCCTAAAGTGCACATAAGTTTGTAAAAGTTTAATTATAATGCATGATTCTTCATTATGTTTTAATGCAGCATGCATGGAAGAAGCTCTTGTATGGCCTCTGTTTTTTCCATGCTCTTATTCAAGAGAGGAGAAAATTTGGTCCTCTAGGTTGGAATATCCAATATGAGTTCAACGAGACTGATCTTAGGATCAGTGTGCAGCAATTGGCAATGTTTCTCAATGAGTATCAGGTAGGTATAATTATTTAAGCAGTTTCAATACTACTAATATTATTGATCAGAGAAGCATAAGGACATATTTGTTTAGCTTACTAACTCTGTAAGCACATTAATGAATGGTTGTCTTCTTTTTTTTGCTTAAAAAAGGGGGGTTACTTTACAACGATAAACATTTCTGATGATGAGATCCTAATATATTTGGAAACAATTTTGTGCCAGTTTTGTCTTAACGAATTTTTAAAATTTGAATTATTTTTAAGTGCACTTTTTAAAACTATTTTACACACACATTTAAAAGCTAAGTATAGTAAAAAAAAATCCATCATTAATATCCTTCAGTTATTCATACTATTATCCTAATGATAATTGTGGATTATTTAAAAAATGCAATAAAAATTTCATTTTTTGTGTTTATAAAGATTTTTTGTTAAAGAATAGATTGTTAAACCAGGTGTTCTTGTTTTCTCGCTGATGTAGGAGGTTCAATATGAAGCCATACGCTACCTGACTGGTGAATGCAACTATGGAGGACGTGTGACAGATGACTGGGATAGACGGACTTTGCTCACAATTTTGAACAGATTTTATTGTTGTGATATCATTGAAAAAGAAGACTATTATTTTGAAGAAACCAATATTTATTATGCTCCCCCACAAGGAGAAGTAAGTATTTAAAACAGAGTTTGAATAGAACAAAAGCATGCAAACAAAAATGTTCATTGCAGATAATAGTGTGTGTGTGCTAGGTTCACTTGCATTTTTAAAAATTATCACTAAATCTCATTTAATTTTTTTGAAAACGTTTTTCATTTGTTCTTCTAGAGATTGATATTGGACAAGTAAATTACTCTTTCAATTTAATTTGAAATCTAGTGCAATATTTTTTAGGTCTCAACACTTACCTGATGTTCTCTTGAGTAAACCTTTGCCATCCACTAGGCAACTAACCAATTTCTATTCATGGAAACAAAAGAATGACCAAACATGAGGTTACTCAGCTGACTTTGATTTACATACTTTGTCTATGTGTAACTCAAAAACTCTTTGTAGCTTATCTTGAAGTATTGTCTCACAAAGGAGCTTATATTTCAACTCCTCTTATTGATTGTATGGGGCATTGAACTGGACTGAAGCATATTTTTGCCAAGTTATTAGTGAGGGATACTTTAATGGACAGAACATCAAGCTAAATGTTTGTGATCATTTTGCAAGTTAGCTTATCTTGAGCAAAGAATCCATGCAGGATGTTATCACTTGGGATGGTGCCAATCAATTTTCCAAAATATCATGATAAAATTCAAGATGGAGAAAAATCATACTCATCTAAAAAACATTACGAAGGAATTGAAAGTATTTTTTTAGAATTTTGCCATTTTTCAGATGTTTTATTTATGAAATATGTTCATTGCACTAATGTCTACTTCCATGCTATGTTTGCCATGTTGCTGGAAAACATCCAATGGGATGTAGCTGCTAATGAGACTCCAAATGAAGTCAATGATTGTGAGCATATGGAAAAACTTCTTGTGTAGGAAACAAATGTTTTCTTTCCGTTATACATAAATTAGTCACTTGTTAGCATGTTGTTCTAAAGAGTTTCAGTGATGTGACATCTTCCCTTTTTCATGCTTTGAAGTTCTACAGGAAAATAAAAGCACATTTGCAGAGCACAAAACTATTGTTTGATAAAAATGATGCTCTACTTCCATCTTTGATGAAAACAACCATTTGAAGAGGTTTGTTTTATGGAAACATGAAAACATGTGTAGACACTATTCCTGCTGTATTTAGTTGTGTTAAGGAGGGTTACATTGCCATTGTCAAAAGCTCCTAGAAATCATATTCTGCCTATCTCTCTCTGATTAAATTTCTGGAAAAAAGTTTTGAGCCATAGCCTCATTTGAGTTAATCTCTTGCTTTGTTCTGATTTTGATAACAATCTAACCAAAAATGAATGTCTAAGCTTCCTTGATGGATGATGAGGAAATCCTTTGGCCTCATTTTACTCAACAAGGACAAAAAATCTTGCATCAGAGCCATGTATGTCACAGTACTCAATAGTTGGTGGAAAACAATATGAAAGTGGATGACAAAGATAATTTCAAGAAACACTTACAAGAGTAAGTCTGGTATTTGGTCTTCACTGATGAAAAATATTTTAACTCACTTAAATTCATCAACTTTGCTGCTAAAGTTTTAAATAAATCTTTTAATGTGTTGTTTAAATTCAGGTATTAAGAGTTGAATTCATGAAAGCTTTTTCTAGACATCTGCAGCATCAAATGGCAGAAAGACTAACCTTGATTTTCCCAAATGGCCCTCATCATGTACATATAGTTAAAGATGCTCTTATGCACACTTTGGCAAAGACTGGCACTTTTGTCTAACTACCTCATAATTGTTTGTTTCTAAAGTTGTAGATTGCCATTTTCAGAAGGCAAAAGAATTAACCACTTAATTGAATAGTTTTCATGGTTTTATGTTACTTTGAATAATAAGATTTTCCTTTTTTTAAAATTTCAATATATAGAAGCAGCTTTACATTGTCTGTCATATAAATTTCTTATTGGATACTGTTAAGAATAAGTTTAGAATTTTGTCTTTCATTTTTTTTAAAAGCATTTACTTTTTTCTGTGTTTTAAGAGCTTTGTTTTGGTATCCATTATTGTTAATTTATGTTTAATTATGTTTAGGCAGCAATATATTTTAAAATTTCCAGAACATTGTAGTATGGTGAATACTACAAATATCATATGACAAGCTTATATAAATCTAATTCTTAGCTAATGAAGACTCACTATATGCATTAGATTGCAGCTTGACTTCATGTTTCAAAAGGAGCTGTATGCAAGACTATGAAAGATACACAAAACTGGTACTGTTGACAATAGATGTGGTTGAGAAAGAAAGTCCAAACTCTTGAAAAGTGATGTTATGTACCTTAGGGTATGTTCTTTATTTGATAGATGAAAAGTCAATACAGATCTTGTGAATGACCTAGCTGAAGGTGAAAGTTTTTGTTTTTTCAAGAATAGTAAGATACACATTAGTGCAAAGTAGTGTAGTGGATGAGGAGGCAACCAAACAGCAAGGCTGAAATGGACAGAAGAAATGAAATCTGGAATAAGGTGCTCTTTACAGATGAATTAAAGTTTGAACCTTTTGTCAGTAATCAATGGCAGTTTATTCAAAGGCAGACCAGAGAGCAGTACAACAATTATAGTGAAGCATGAAGGTGAAATAATACAAGTGTGGGCTGCATATCAGCTAAGGGTATCAGAAATTTACATAAAATCAAAGATGTACTACTGCCAACAGGATCAGGTAGGTTCTCATCCATCATGCCATTTCCTGAGGAAGACATCTCATTGGGCCCAGTGATTCATTTTCCATGACAATGACTCCAAAGCATACAGTCAGTTTTGGTATAAAAAAAAACAAAACAAAAAAACTCTGGAATGTAAAGTTGATGAAACACTCAGAGATGCTTTGGCCTGCACAAAGTTCTGATATGAACATCATGGAAGTTGTTTGTGGTTATACGGCTACTAATAGTCAAATGGCAACCAAACACCCTGGATAAATTGTAGATAGTGTTACAGGATAATTGGAACAACATCCTACAATCATATATTGATAACCTGAATGAGAATATAAAAACAAGGTGTAAACAAAGTATTTATTTTGTTTTTGTATATTTTTTGTGCCAATGCATTGTGTATGTATTGTCTCTCAGTTGCAATTATTCATTATTTGTGCATATCCTGTATGTGTTCCAATATTTCTAATGCATTATATTCAGTACCTGCAGTTTTATAATGCTTTCATCATCCTTTAATCTCATTTTCTGAAGTTATCGATTTTGTCATTAAATTGTGAACTGAACTTGAAAATTAGTTATAAAAAATAGTGTAGGCTACTCTATATTTACATCACATCTCTTAAACTTGCTTACCTGCCTGTTTATTCTTTTTTTTAGTATGAAAGTTACATAGAATATACCAAAAATCTGCCATTGAATCCATTACCTGGAATATTTGGGATGAATGCCAATGCTGATATTACCAAGGACCAAAAAGAAACAGCACTGTTGTTTGACAACATCTTGTTGACTCAGGTTGATCTTTTTTAATAGCATAAATTTACATGATGACTATTTGCAATTAATAAAAACAAAAATTTACAACAAAAAATGCCACAGTATACTGAGTATTTGTCTCATTTCTATTAAACCAAGACAGATGGATATGATATGAATAATCATCTAAGATGCTGATTTGTTGTTGAAAGTCCAGTAGGTTAATATTTTTTTTTTGAAAATAATCTCTGTAATGGCATAACATTCTCATCAAATGTGGTGACTTGGTGAGGATATTCAAATGGTGAAGACTTCCACTGTAATAAATTGCATCTCCATCTATAGACAAGGACTTTTAAACTAATCTACAACTTCAACAGTCTGGACTGATTACTTTTGCTGGTAGACTTTTTTCTTTTTTCTGTAGTATAATTCTGATAGGTGTTTCTGTTTTGGAAGGGTTAATTTTCTCTGAAGGTAAAATTTGGATTACAGAATTATTATTTGTGTCCACATAAATAATATTGCAGATAACATAGAGATTATAAGGTGGGTGTTATATTAAAAAAAAATAATTTTTTTTAAATTCACAGTCTTAAGTAACCTTAATAACCTTTTTCTGTACTGAATGCCATTTTTCGAGCGAGAACAGATTACTGCTTGTCATCCCAGATATTTTAGATAATTATGTGATATATTTTACAAATTTTATAAATATTTTAGAGTAAATCAGTAGGAAGCATATCTCTAAATAAGCTATATTTATTTGTACTTTCAAATAGATAATAATTTTCAATTTAAGCAACCATTATTTAACTTACTATTTTGTTAGAATTTTTCAAACTTGTAAAAGGTTTGTCTCAAAGAAGGCATTGCAACATGCATGCCGTGTTTGAGATCAGTGTCAGAATTTGATTAGTCATTTGCTTTAATGGATATTACTATTTGATCACTAAAAACTCATGCACCTTTGGGTATTAGTAATGATTATTTTTTCTTTTCTTTTTAATTTCAGCAATTAGTGCATAATTTCATAAATCAAAATATTGTTTAGCATCCAAATACTTTTAGTAAAGAGAAAGAAATATAGAATTTAAATAGTCACTTTGTAAATTATGATTATATTTAATGGTAACAATATTTTAGCAGCCTACTTTTATGTTTATTAATGTCACTAGAGAGAGAATAAATGGAGCTTCGATACAACTAATTAAAAAGTTGTAGTGGGTCTCTGTGAGGAGACAGCAAAAAGTAAAGGCTATAAATTCTTAAATAAAGTGAAAAATGTCATATTCCTGTGATACATTTGATGAGGATTGTGAGTGATATAAGCTACATGAATATATGCATTGAAGGAAGACTTGTATTTTAAAAAAGGAGTAAAAAGTTATGTGGAAAGATCAGCTTATCAAATGGGTTAGGCATTTTTAATGAAATTAAAAACATTTTTACTAATTTTTTTTTCCATTAACTAACTACTAATCCATTCAAAATTACATCTAACATGTATCAACATTTGAAGTATTTGTAACTTTTTCTTCTCTTAAATTTTTAACAAGGTGTTAAGCAAAAAAAAAGTTAGTTATTCACCATTAATGTCTTTAAAGGGTTAGTAAATGTGGTATGCTGCAAAATTTATATTTAACTATTGTCTGTTTTTTTTTTTTAATGATCCCCATGCATGCAACAGATTTTGCAATATTAACCTTTTGCATGGTTTGCTGCAAATTGTTGAATATAACCAAATTCAGAAATACAGCAGTACTGATATTAGAATTGAGCCATAAATTGTTAGCACTATAACATTTTGTTTTGATCTGGCAACAGAACGTTTATCGTGATACTTTAAAGCATGGTAATAAAAGAATGAAATTTCTCTTTTCAACTAGCATTTTTACTGTAGGTGAAGTAATGATCATCTGTCTCTCTAAATATAAATTTTTCCTGCCATCTTATTTCTTATCTAATGTTATCTTTAAAAATTTTCCCAAAGGATTTCTCATTATTATTTATTATTTGAGGAGCAAGTTTATTTGCAGTGATGAACTCTATTAGCAGACTTTCTCATAGATTCTATTGTAGATCTTTGCACTTTCTATGTTATGGTAGAAAATAAGTATATGAAAAATATCAAGTTCTGTATTGTTTGTCAAAAAAACTTCGCATTTTGTTGCTTTTAATTTTAGTTTATCTATAATTTATTAGTACAATTTATGCTCTTAGCAATTATGATGCTACGAATTGTCATATATGTTTGTATAAGTCTACTATTAGAGATTAATACTCAAAAAGTTATTCTTTGCCTCTTTTTGGTTTCACTGACTTCAGTTATTCACATTTTATTTTAGCAGCTGTTAATGGTACAAGTTTTTTTATGTGAAGTGCATACTTTACATTGTCTGTTTTCCAAGGCTGCATTAAGGGCTACAAAGGTCTGAAGCCCAGTATTTTTGTATAGGGATTCTTAACCTAATTTTACAAGTTAGTTATGTGCCCACCTATATCTATTCAGTAGACAATTTAGACTATCAAGAGTACCATTTATTAATCAGCTTGACTTTGTATATTTTGAAAAAACTGAAATAGGATAAACCCAGAACAAATTAATACGAATAAAAATGGAATTTAACTTATTTCTTACACTTCTTAGCATATAATGTGATTTTACAGTTAATTATTGAAAACAACCAAACAGATATAGGATAATACAAATAAAAAGTCATTTAGAAAGCCCACAAATTATACAGATGACTGAAATGGTTAAATCTCATCTTTTTATACCTGTCTTTAAATTAGAGCCACTGATTTTGTCACATAGTGAACTAATTACTATCTTCCTCAGAATTTCTAGGCTGTAAATTTTGTTCATAAATCATTTTAGCAAACACTATATGTGAACTATCTTCTGACAACTGGCATAAAATCAGTGTAAAATGTTTTACAAAAAAAAACACTTTATACAGAAAGTAGTTACAAGGCTATGTATGCTCTTGTCCAGTTGTGTAGATTTCCAATTTAATCTATTGGAGTACTATACAACAGGTAGCTTCCCTAACTTAATGTTGTAACCCTTTAGAACCTAAAAATTAATTATATGAAAGTGATTTGCATAAAACACTGGTTGGTATTTATATTTTTAGAATCACATTTTTTAAAATTAATATTTTGTTGTTTTTTTTTTTCAAGGCTAAAGCAACCTCTGGTGCTGGTAAGTCATCTGATGATGTTGTAGATGAAGTGGCTACAGACATACTTTCTAAACTCCCAGATGACTTTGATACAGATGCTGCTTTGATAAAATACCCTACATCCTATGCACAGAGCATGAACACAGTGTTAGTTCAGGAAATGGTGCGCTTCAACCGGCTATTGTTTACTATTCGGAATAGTCTGATCAACATTCGTAAAGCTATTAAGGTACTTGTTAGAATGTTACTTTTGCTACAATACTACTGGCACCACCACCACTTATAAGGAAAAAGGGCATTTGAATTCATATAGTGGTGCCAGTTTTTTAAGTATTTAATTTAAAAACAAGTTTTTATTCTAAATGAATACATTTATATTTGAAACTAAAATATGATATTTCCTCCTTTTTCAACCCTTTGTCTCTAAGCTGTAACTGGGATTCTGTTAAATTCTGGTTCTTAGGGAGAAACAGGGGTTTGCACACATCAAAACTCTTTTCTAATTTAACATATAATATAGCTAACAGGTAATCAGATATAATTTATTTTTTCATTCCAAAGTTCTGATTTATATTTCTATTAATGCTTTGGTGGGTTAATTTATCTTTACTGCAAATAAACTATAACAAATTATTCCCTTAACTAATTAATAAGCTGAGGGTTGCTGTTGTAAAACTATTATAAAAATCTGCTGGATGAAAATGACAGTAACTCTGACTGATCTTTTAGCAAGGCTCACTGAAGCAAAGAAGGGCAAGATTAAGACCATTTATTGATGAATGCACATTAAAAATTATTCAAATAATAAAATAATATACATTATGTCTGAAATTAAACTATTAATTGTAATAAATAAGTATTTGTATAATTTTTGGGTTTGAGCCTTTAAAGCTTCAAAAAAGTTTAGGTAGGGACTCAGATTGTTTTAATCTTCATTAAATACTGTAGTTCAGTCTGACTCGTAGTGTGCTTTAGGTAGCCATTTTTTTCACAGTCATGTTTTCTTATTTGTAGGGTCTAGTTGTGATGTCAGCTGATTTTGAAGAAGTAGTGATAAGCATTTTGTCAGGGAAGATTCCAGGGATGTGGATGAGCAAGTCCTATCCATCATTGAAGCCACTTGGCAGTTATGTTAATGACTTTCTGAACAGACTGAAGTTTCTTTCAGTGAGTATGAAAATTTTAACTCATGAAATTCACATGATATATTTAGATTCTAGAGAACTACTGAAGCTACCAGATGGCTGGTAATTTCTATTTTCAGCACTGTCTGCCAGTAGGTTTAGTTGTTTGTACTGCAATTGTGAGACTAACTTTTTGTGAGCTGCATTATCACAATTAAATTATCAAAGGAGATTACTATCAATATTTTCTTTGTGTTGCTGTCCCAGAATTATTTATAGTTTAAATTGGAAATTGAATTTTTTTTTGTCCGAACTGAACTAAAATTAAGTTGTCAATTAATAAATAATAACAAAAATATAGTTATGTTAAAGGGGATAATTACCATACCACTTGGTAGTGGTATGTTCACACACACGCTTGTAATTTCAGCCTGTTTCATTAATTAACAAAAAATCTAATACCATGTATATGCCTTTCATGGGCTAACCTCAATGCATTCTGATATTTATATAATGACCATATTTTCTGCTAGACTCACGATGTGATCTTGAGCCCAGAAATGCTAACAAATAACACCTCCAAAGTTCATACTTCCATAATTAGATGGGGATGTGAATTTTAGATGTGTGGTTCATATCACCTGTACAGTGTGTAATGTTTGACAATGACTGAACTTTCATCTAGGACTGGTACGATAATGGGCCACCCAGTATGTTCTGGATATCTGGCTTTTACTTCACTCAGGCCTTCTTGACAGGAGCCCAGCAGAACTATGCCAGGAAGTACACCATTCCCATTGACCTGCTCAGCTTTGATTATGAGTTTTTGGAAGACAAAGAGTATCCTATCCCCCCTGAAGATGGTGAGTGCACAACTGAACTCTTATAGAATAAATTTCGCATTTACTCAAAAATGTTGGTTAAATTTCAAATTTTATGTCCCCCTTTTTTCTTTTAGAAATTTTGAGCCAAAAAAAACCAAAATGCCCACTAACTCTAAACAATTTGATTTATCTGTCAGGAAAAGAGGGTTTATGAAAACTAGTTTTATTATCATGAGCAATATCAGAATTATGGAACAGGTGGCATAACTAGTAATGCTGAGTATTTTCTACATCTAACTGTCAAATGCCATTTGAAACCTTACATGAACTTTCAGTTAATTCCCTTTGTTGTACCAACTCCTAAACATGCTTTAATCTAGTTTGATTAACAAAGGATTTTCAAATTAAAATGAATTATGGAAAAACATGTACGTATGAGATTAGTAGACAATGTTTTTCTATAGTGAAAAAAAGACTTGCTATGAGTGGTCTTGCTTAAAAGGTTAAAGAAAGAGTAATACATAAAGTGTAAATATAAATGTCCTTAAATCCTGCCAGAGTTGTTCATTTTTTATGAAATATGCAGTGGGTCAACTGTTTCTATTTTGTTAGATGCAAAATTAATAGGAACAGCAGAGGATAATAGGTGGTTGTGTGAATTGGAAAAAAGGTTTTTAAAAAATAGTTGCTTTCATTTTGCATAGAGGAATTTTCCTTTTTACAGATTTTAACTGTACTAACAATTGGATTGTAAAAGTATGTTTTTTTTTTAATGTGCTAAGGGTTGAAAGTCTGAGTTTGTATCCTGGTTGAGACTGGCTCATTTTATTCTTCCTTTTTCCCCAGCCAGTCATGTGGGTTTCTTCCATATCTGAAAATGAAGGGTAGTAATAGTAGGACTTTTCCAGCTGGGTCTGGTGCTTCCTCTCTCAATCCAGATTGGGTTCCTGTGGAAGAGTCTTGATTAGATCTCTCTATAATTTTGCACAGGAAAGGAGGTTTTCCTCCTGCAGTGAAGGTCTGCTGGCCAATGATGATGGTGATATGATATAATACTTGCTGCATTTAGTACAAGGAGACAGAGCACTAATATATGGTTTTCACTAAGCAGAATAGTATTTTCATTTTAGAAAACAAATGGTGAGCCCAGTAATAAAAAAAAAAAAAAATTAACAATGTTGAGAAAGGAAAGAAAAAATTGTAGAACTGTATTAGTTTCATCAGACTTAATTCTACTTGATCATGGTTATTTTGTAATCTCTCTTTTGTGCCAGTGGTCCTATTGGTCTAGGAAATTAGATAAAGCTATTTTCGGATTAGAGGAGCCAAGTGTATTGTGTGATTTGGAACAGCATCTAACAATATAATAAATCAAGGAAAGATTTTCTCATGGGTCTGCACACATGGTGGCAGCAATTTACCGTGTTCAGTAGAGGAATAGAGGTTAAGTAAAGTTATTAACCTGCTTCTTTTAATATCTGACCATATTAATCAAGGAATGCAATGGGCTCCTTCTTTCATGTAACCACTATACCAAAGTTTTTTTTTATTGCAGGAGTTTATGTGCATGGACTATTTATTGATGGTGCACGCTGGGACAAAGAAACTAAAGTTCTGGCTGAGTCATTTCCTAAGGTTCTTTTTGATACCCTGCCTGTGGTAGGTGCAGTTTTTATTTCTCCTAAAGCAGTAAATACTTTCAGGCCTATATTTTGATAAAAATGTACAAATTGGTTGGCTGGAAACAAATTTTCAAGGTCCTATTTGGCTACTGACCTTGTCACAGTCATCACTTTAATACGCTACAGGTTTATTGACTTATCCTCAAGCTAGCTGCTTTATTTTCCAGATTTGGCTGAAGCCATGGAAGAGAGAAGAGCTTCCAGAGAGAGCAACATACACCGCCCCAGTGTACAAGACCAGTGAGCGACGAGGAACTCTCTCCACAACAGGTCACTCGACCAATTTTGTGATATCAATGATGGTGCCCTCCAACAAACCACAGGATCACTGGATCTGTAGAGGAGTAGCACTGCTGTGTCAATTAGATGACTAAAATAAACTCCCCCCCTCCATAAATGTGAAATTACTGCTGACAGTTACACATTACTTTAATAACTATTTAGAAATACTGCTGTTAACCATGTTGTTTGATTTTATAATAGTGCAGAATTTATTTACAGATTATTTTATATGCAAAGTTTGTATACAGCATAATACCTTTTTTTGCCATCCATATTATATCTAAATTTGGGTAACTGTGATATTTATAAACCACTGTGAGGTCGATTGTTTGAAAATTAAAAAAAAAAAACAACTATTTTTGAAATGCAAATTTTTTGGGTTTTGGCATCTTTCTATAGCAACAACAACAACAAAAAAACAAATTAGGACCAACTTATTTTACTAGGTACAATGAAGTTTCATGCGCCAAGTGGAGGGGATTGGGTATGGCACTTACTCCTCTGTACCAACTTTCCTTTCCCTACTCAGCCAGGTATTATAGAGGCAGGAATACTGCCATCAGTAGCATTTGTTTCTGGTTACCTCAGTCATGATAACAGCTCACTCAGCATCTAACGATGCACCAGGTTTAGACAATTTAACTAATTCATGCTCTACCCTGCACAAAATAAATAAATCAATATTTCGGTCTCTTCTGCCTCATGTTGAATGTGAAGATCTTTTGAGGATATTTAAAAAAATTACCCTCAAATCATCTAAGCAAACTTATTCTCAAAAAAGGAGATAAAATGTAGATAAAGAAAAATAATTTTTACATCCATTTTATTGAATTTCATTGAGTTCTCTTTACTGCTTGTAGACCGACCGCCTTAAACCCTATCCCTGTCTCTGATAATAGAATATAGAGAGTAATATCAGATGCACACAATATTTGTGTACTGTTACGCAGATATAAAGAGGTGGTAAAAGCATACTTTATGCGAATGTCTACTCATAACTAAAGGAAAGAGCGAGTGTTCCAGAAAAGACTTCATACTTTTTTTAATTTTAGTTAAAGCCTTCTATCAGAATTTCACCATCATTACAAGATAAATAACCATGAAGTAGCAGCACCTTGAAAAGGTATTCAACAATGCGTAATGATGCAAAACCAAATGAACACTGAACACACTAATTAAATATTTTTAAAAAGCGTTGTTTCAATTTAGCTTCATCCTAAAATAAGTAAATCCCATGCTTGATCTGCAGCACTTCTGGAGCAAAAACAAAAATACATAAAAAATAGCCAGATGCTGTATCATTAAAGATAGTGGTTAAAAGCACCTGCATAGTTAAAAATCTAATTCCACCTGCAGTACAGTTATTTATTGGCTGGACTGCTCCACTGCATGTAAACCCATCTAGTGACAATACAGCTCTCAGTAAAAATAAATAGCATTTAAAAACTACAGCTGCTCTTCATTACAACAAACCCCTATTTATCATTCTTTAATTTGCCCACACCACTTTTTAATATTATGCAGCTCTAAGTGAATAACAATCTTTTAAATCGTTTTCTATTTTTGAAGTTTAAATATAACAGCCTCTTTCAAGGTGAAAGGTCAGATTGATCACCAGCAAATGAACCTTGGGGAAAATGCAAAATTTCAATCTTTTTTTTCCTTTTCTATACTAACTAAAACAGAACAAATTTTTTAAACTCTTGTTTAGAGGAGGGATATTTTTCAAAATAAATGTGTGTGATGCTTTGAAATTATTTTCCCTCAGTTACATATCCCAGATCCTGGGGAGGGGAGGTAAATCTGTTGAATTGTTGCTCCTTCCTAACCTCGGAACAACAATTATTATTAAATGTGCCATCTAAGCAACTTTATTAGCTTTTATATTATAGTTAAGTAGAGGCGATCTTTGAAAATAGGAAAATAATAATTTCCACAAAATACTGGTAAAAGAACTAATCAGTACTTACAGATTTTCTTATTTGTGTATTTTCTTTTTAAATTACAAATGTTTTGAGTGCTGCTTTTTTGAAAATGTTTATACACTCTTCTATTAATGTCTAAATAAGAGTTTTCAACAAAAATATATTTCCTGTTAAAACACTAAAACAAAACTGCAGTTGTTGGTGCACAGATTTTTACGAGGTAGACAATCTGGTGAGAAAGTGTAGTACTGCAGTTGCCCCTCTTGCATCATGGGAGGCTGGTTGACACCTTCAACTTTGGCAAGAAACTGTTGTACTTGAATAACTAACTAGAGCAGAAAGCTGCAAGTTTGTAACAAAACAAAATGAGGTTGTCTTCCCTTGTTAGGTTCACCAGGTGAAGCATTAACCAGTTGTGAAATAATCTGTAATATATAGCCTCTCATTATTTGCTATTTTTAAACATCTTTTGTATTTTTTAGTAAATATACAATTTCTCTCAGATTTTTCATTTGATATAATTTGTTGAAGTTTATTCTGCTGTTAATTACCCTTGATAAGTATAAGCCTGTTTAGATATAGTTTTTCACAGGAGAATGTTTTGCTCTGTTACTTAAAGTAATGGCCACATGATTTAAAAATGAAGAATATTCAGTTAACATTTCAAAATGGACTAGAGTGCTCATACCAATAAAGACTAAATGGGCTATAGAGAAAAATGTTACACCTTAACTGGAAAAACTGCCCTGTGATTACAAAAAACAGAAAAGGAAATTTTAAAACTTGTTAAAGCCTAAGTGTGGGGTGGTTTATCTGAACCAGTAGTTTATATATGTTAACACACAAAATAACTGTCCATCAGACAAAAGATTGAAATCACCTAGAGAGATGAACTGTTACAGAAAACTTAAGAAAGAGTGATGCAACTATTTCACAGGGGATAAGGTTTCAATTAAGAATGGTTTGATATTTCAAGAGGAACAAATTGTTGTTTTTTATAGCTTAGGTTGACATAACTGAAGCACCAAGCAAACACATTCAAGAAAAATACACTATACTCCCTCATCTATCACCAAGCAAAAAGAGGCCTCTTCAGCAGTAGAATTTCATTTATTCAAGTCGAACAATGATTTTCAACTTTCTGTCAACTACTTCAGCAATTTCTGGAAAATTGGTCATCGAAAACATGGCCATACAACAGCAGAGTCAGTGGAAGGGCACAGTAACAATCGCTCCACAAACTGATCATCATCAACATTTTTCTCAAAATATCCAAGAAGTGAAGGAAGCGCTATTAAACTCATTATGCTAAATGAACAAAGCCATCATACTGAGTTTTTCTTTCAAGGTCATTTAACCATTTATCTGTAAGAGGATAAAGTTTGGAAAGTTACAGATTACACAAAAGATCATGTAAAACAGATGTAGGTGCTGGATGTTAGACTTAGTGGGATACACCTAAAAATAATCAAACAAGATATTATACAGCAGTAAGACCTGAAAGTAATAAACAGAAATACAGTAGCTACCTCCATCACAGTTAATTCAAAGTAGTAATACTAGTCCACCCAAAAACCTAATAACAAGCAAATAAACTGTAACTACATGACTGCATTTCTAAAATTGTACTAAATATAAATTATGATGTGCTTTTTAAAACAGTAAAAATGTTAAAATAATCAGAGGAAAACAACTCAGCATTGTCTGCATGATGAGGGGATGGCAGCTGTTATTCCATTATCTCTTTGCTTTACTTCACTATCATTCACTCGATTTCATTTAGAAATTGCACCGGCTGTAGAGATGGTTTGAAACAGCACTCAGTTATGAAACTATATGTAAAAACCTGACATTTTTCTTTGAGGCTATCTAGAAAATGAGTGGAAAAGATGGAGGGGAAGGAGTCTTTTTGTCTTTAAAAAATTTAAGTTTTAAAATTATTTCCCTTTGAATCCAACTCCAGTTTAAAAAAAAGAATATAAAAAAACATCATTTCTGGAGCTAGTCAGAAGTACAGCTTTTAAACTTGATGCCACAGACATATGAGAATACTAAGCTGCTTGGATTCGTGGCCCTTCTTCGCATCAGTCTCTCAGGATTATGACAGCCTCCGGAGCAAGTGAGCAATTTCAGAGTTACCATAAAGTGCCGTGTGTTATACGAGGTCTATCGAAAAAGTATCCGACCTTAGGCTGGGGAAAAAAATTACGTACTTGGTGGGGTTCAATTGCTAATACCCTTCTAAGTGGGCCCCTTTGTGCCTCCACACACTTAGCCCAGCGATCCTTCCACTCTTCGAAGCATGTCTGGAATGCTTCTTACGGAATGGCTCTCAGCTCCACCATCGCATTCCACATGATGTCCTCTCTGCTCTCAAAGCGGGAACCTTTCAGTGGCATCTTCATTTTTGGAAACAACCAGAAGAAGTCAGAAGGAGCCATGTCTGGAGAGTAGGCAGCCTGGCGAATGAGCGAAATGCCTTTCTTTGCCAAGAAACCTTGGGTCAGTTGCGACGAATGAGCCGGGGCATTGTCATGATGCAGCTGCCAGTTTTGCAAGGCCCACAGATCCAGTCTCTTGTGCCGAACTGCATCACGAAGACATCGGAGGACATCCTGATAGTACTTCTTTGTAACTGTTTGTCCTTCTGGTGCATATTCATGATGCACAATGCCTCGGTAGTCGAAGAAAACAGTCAGCATCACCTTGGTTTCCAGGTCGTACCCGTACACCCACGTCTCATCTCCAGTTATCACAGTATTCTGGAACTCAGTATCCAGCAGGTCCTGCGCAACCTCAAGACGAAGTTGTTGTTGTTCCTGAGAAAGCAGCCTGGGCACAAATTTCGCTGCCACTCTGCGCAAGCCCAAATCCTCCTTTAAAATTGCATGTGCAGAATCTTTACTGATCCCAACCTCGTCACCAATTTCCCACACCATCAAACGACGATCCTCCATTATCAAGGTCCACACTTTCTCGATAACAACTGCATTGTAGGTTATTGACGGCCTCCCGGAACGCTGGTCACTCCCCACCAATGTGCGGCCATCTTTGAACCTGTTGTACCATTCTTTTATTTGGGTAACACCCATGGGATTGTCACCAAAAGCCTGTTGAATTTTGTGAATTGTTTCCGCTTGGGTATCTCCAAGCTTTTGGCAAAACTCTATGCAAGATCATTGCTCCACACATTCAATCATCACGAAATGAAAATGCAACGAGTAAGTAGTACAGCACCTCACACACTGGCTGCCTGACAGTGACTGATGTATCCAGCAAGCCTGCCATAAACCACACATCCGCATGAAGTCATGCGGCTCCACTATGCACACTTTTGCCTCCTTAATGTCATTACTTCCCACGGGGAAAAAAAAAGTCGGATACTTTTTCGACAGACCTCGTATTATATCGTATATAATACACACCCCATTTTTGATCTGTAACCCCCCCAAAAAAAACGTATAATTCCCATTATAATACACAGGCATATTTACCTCATACTTCAGGGGATGTCAGAATGGACCAGCCTGGAGGAGAATGGGTGATATACAATAGACAAATGGCCATCTTCAACTAAAAATCAACCGAGAAATTACATCATCTTTCCTTTAGTGGAGCCATCTGGAATAAACTAAATGTGGAGATATTTTAAGGGACGTATGTAATAGTTTCACAAAATCTGAAAAATTCACTCGCTCAACTGCAGTAATGATGTGGTAAATCAAATCATTGGAATGCACAAATCAGGTTTTCATGAATACCTCACGTATTACACCACAGCGTTCAAAGGTCTTCAGGAAAAAATTCCACTTCAATTACTATGCCACCCTCATTTATTACGCCACCTCGCCTGCTATGCCATGGCAGTACCAGCATATTACGGTAACGTATATAAACTCTGTACAGGGATAATCTTCATTCGGTCCCTGTTTCCACACACTGTTACACACAACCATGCTGCCAATGCGATGTATGAGCTACACTGCCACAGATAAACTCCAAATGATCAGCCATGCAGTTGAACATGGCAACAGAGCTGCAGCCCGAAGGTTTGGAGTAAAGGAGGCCAACGTCAGGTCCTGCCAATGTTCTCAAGAGATTGAAGCCATGATGATCAGAGTAAGAGTGCAGCCTATCCCAAGATTGAGGTATTTTCCTTCATCACTGAAAGGTGCATGCAGGGTGTGGAGGTTTCCAACAGAGATACACATACATGCATTCTTTCTACAAAAATCAAAAAACTCATGCTATGCCTGACTTTAAGGTATCTCAGAAATGGTACACATGCTTCATGACCCACCACCACCCGAGCATACGCCGGCGGACCACCATCACCCAGAAGCTACATGATGATTACGAAGATCAGCTGTTGAGGTACCAACAGTTCATCATCAAACTGAGAACACAACATGACTACCCTGAGTCACATAGTGAATACTGATCAGATGCCCATAACATTCACCATCCCCACAACAGCACAGTGACCCCATCAGGTCGAAGACCATCACCAAGATGACAACTGGCCATGAGAAAACTCACTTCATAGTCATAATGGGGTGTATGGCTGACGGAAGTAAACTCCCGCCATACATCATCTTCAAGAGGAAGATCATGCCAAAGGACCAGTTCCCCACTGGTGTCCACATCCGGGTCCATGCCAAAGGGTGGGTGGGTGGATGGATGAAGCTATGCTGTGCCACAAGCTCCTGTCGCTGGACGCCTTCAGATGCCACTGCATGGAGTCCATGAAGACAGCCCTGAAGACGACTCACACAGACCTTGCCATCATCCCCGGGAGTATGATATCCATGCTGCAGATCATGTGTGTAACTTGCAACCACCCAGTCAAGCGTGGGGTCCAGCAGAGGTGGAATACATGGATGATGGAGAGCGAACATACCTTCACCTCCACTGGTTGCATGTGCCAACCCGATATGCCCACCATTGCCACCTGGATCAAAGATGCTTGGGAAGAATTCGACCTCGAGACCATCAAGAAGGGCTTCCTCAAGTGCTGCCTGACCAACGCCATGGATGGAACCGAAGATGACTGACATTCTGTGGTCTGAGCTGAGGGATGACGAGGCAGTAGAAGCATCAGAGGGTGACGACAATGATATCTATTACGACACAACTGCTACCATGGCTGATAAACAGTTCTTGCAGTGGAGGGAAGAAGACAGTGGGGATGATTTTGATGGGTTTTAATCTAGATGCACATTATATCAATGCATGTCACTTATCCTGTATTATATTTATCAATTTCATCAAATTTCAATAAAATTGTGAAAAAAAATGTTACTTTGTTGTTGTTTTTGTGGTTAAATTCTACAGAGTTTCATTCAGTATGAACTCCTTGTTCTGTTTCTACCCATTTCATTGCCAATATCAGTGATACTCAATCTAGTGACATTCAATGCCCATATCCCCCAAAACACACAAAAAAGACACAAATAACCAGAGGCAGAGCAAGGGTTCTCAGTGCCCGGGGGCAAAGACCCTTTTGGCACACCCACCTCTGAAATGTTTTGATTATCTGTTTGTGACTCATTAATGACAATCACAAAGAATTAATCACTGCCTTATAAAGAGCTAATTTAAAGTCACAATATAACATCTCACAATATCACAACTGTAAACCATCTTGATATTTATTTCATCCAGCATCATTCAAAGTCACACAGCCAGAGTAATCTCTCAATCATGCAGAACGCAGTCACCTGTGGTGTACATGTATTACAAAACAGATTGATGAAATACTACTTATGTTTACAAATAAATTCTATTAGTTTACAGAACTGTGCATATACTTAACTAGATCTTGTACAGGTAGCATCCTTGTATTCATTGTTACATTATATATGAACCTTTCGTGCTTTTGCTGCTGCAAATGAATCAATTAAACTATCAAAATTTAAGGTATTGAGTACGTCTTTTTCAATACTTAATATTGACAAGTTACTCAGTCGTTCTGGAGTCAGTGCAGTTCTCAACTATGTCACAGTTAATTTCAGCTTGCCGAAAGACCTCTCACATCTAGCAATAGAAACCCCAATTGTTAACAAAATCTGCGATGCAATTCTTAAATTTGGGAAAACATCTTCACCATATGAAATTATAAATGTTAGGTACCTGGATTCTATAATCTGCATTTAAATTCCCTGGATTACAAACATGATTTTGTAACAGTTATGTCCCTTACTCCAGCAAACTGTATCGAGTGCTTGAATATGCATTTCCCTAATTTTGCAATTACTGTGGAAATTTAACGGGCGGAGGTGGCCAGTTATTAATTGACAGTATAATTTATAGGCCAGAGGAAATTTTGCACCCCTTCAGACCCGCGCCCGGGGGTGACTGCCCCACCCCCCTTTTGCTATGCCTGTGAAAGTCAAACTGCCACATGGGATTTTCTAATGTATAGGTATGTATTATCATTTGCTCATCTGTCACCAGCAAAGACCCCAGCGGTCTTGGAGAAAAAAGTCTGTGACATCTGATATCTTGTATAATACGCACCCAATTTTAAAGGGTAAATTTCTTTAAAAAGGTGTGTGTAATACACGGCACTTTACAATATACCTATTTCTGTTTGCTCTGTCAGCTTAGCCATATTATAGCAGTTTTGTTTTTCTTCTATTATCAGCATCAATGTCTATTATTAATGCTATCCTTGTTTCCATTTACATGTATATTAACACTATACCAACTTTATATTGTCTTTTGTTTGCTTAATTTTCAGTTTTTTTACTGCTGAAAAATGTAGAAATTTGTTCATTACTTTTATTTTTTTTTATCACTTAAACATCTAAAAAATATTTACTTAATCCTCACTGGATGTATCATACCTTTTAGCATATTTAGAAAAATCTGCTTAATGTTTTTATATTGTTCAATTCTATTACTTGATACCTATTTTACTTCCATTTGATTTGAATTTCTTGCTTACATACTTATTTTGCATAAGGTTCTCATACCCATGTAAATTCTATATTTATTCTTTCTAATGTGAGAAACCCATACCATACCAAACCAATTTCATCATCTATTATGTGGGCATACTGATGAAGTTGTGTTGTGTCATGGATACAAGTGCCTTATGGTGTCTGGCAATGTAAGGTCCCTACCCTTCTGTAGAAGTAAACCAAAGTGCTCCTAAAATGCCAAGTTGGTTCCAAACAGAGATGAAGTCAGTACCTCAGCTGGCTAGAGAATCATACAGTATCTGATTCATCCCACTTGTAAGCCTGCCACTGTATCACAGATTCTAGAAAATATGATAATGACAATAGCATTATTGAAACTTAAATGTATACAAGAAAATAAATGCAAAAAGCAACAACATACATTAAACAAATTTATCTTCAAAAACATGGCTCATACAACCAATTAATGTGTGCAATTATCCTATTTTAACAATATTCTGCAAACTTTGTTCGTATGGTTGCACCAAAAAGTAATAAACAGGATTCCAGAATATTATAGAAAAACAATGTTTTTTTTTTTTTAAAATAGAAACTGAAGGATGTCGTTATGGTACACATTCTGTATCCAAGCATCACCCTCCCTCTCCTCTCACCTCGAGAATTTACAAAAACCATTCGATTTGACATCAGATAAAATTCAACAAGATACAGGAAAAAAGATAAAACAAGCTTTAGAAAAATACCAACAAAGTTATATTGTAGAAAATAAATTCATACAGCAGAAATTAAAATTTGAAAAATGTTTGAAAAAATAGTTTTTTTAAAAAATCATAAGATTACAAGAAAAAAAGTGTTGAACTCTTTTGTGTTGTCATATTGCTGCAATGTACAATCTTCACCAGATATGTAATATCTTTCTCACACAAAAAGTGAGACAACTCAAAACATTAAGAACCACTGATAGATTTAAATGCTATTTACACCACGAATAGTCTGAGGCAAAACCATGCGAATTAAAGTAACACATGCATCTTGTTGCAACAACTTTTTATTAATGATGAGATGAATTAACTGCATGCTACATGATTTGAATCAATATGACATACTTTAACTAGTGGCTCACATGCACATACAAACACTTACCCACACATACATACACACACTCACACACACTATACAAACACATACAAGCACACACCCACACACACTATACAAACATATACAAGCAAACACCCACACACACTATACAAACACATACAAGCACACACCCACACACACTATACAAACACAAGCAAACACTCACACACACCATACAAACACACACCCACCATACAAGCACACACACACACCACACAAATACACACCCACACACACTATACAAACACACAATCACACACCCACCATACAAACATATACAAGCACTCACACCACACAAACACACCACACACACACCCACACCCACCATACAAGCACACACCCACCCACACCCACCATACAAGCACACACCCACCATACAAACATATACAAGCACACACACCACACCACACACACACCATACAAACGTATACAAGCACACCCACCACAAACACACACCCACCATACAAACGTATACAAGCACACACACACCATACAAACGTATACAAGCACACACACACCATACAAACGTATACAAGCACACACCACACAAACACACACACCACATACCCATACAAGCACACACCACACAAACACCCACAAGCACACACCACACACACACCATACAAACATATACAAGCACACCCACCACAAACACACACCCACCATACAAACGTATACAAGCACACACACACCATACAAACGTATACAAGCACACACACACCATACAAATGTATACAAGCACACACCACACAAACACACACACACCACATACCCATACAAGCACACACCCACAAACACATACAAGCACAGAGGACCATTTCGATATAAAAATCAAAAGAAAAAAGTTATGCCGTTAACACTTTCGGTTTCTCCTTCCCTAAATACAAGGAAACCTTTAATATCAAAGGCTTTTGGTATAGAGAGATTGTGTATTTCTGTTTTTGAAGGACATTTTTAAAAATACAGCTTTTGTCAAGTTTTTTTCACCAAAACAATGACTAATAGTTGTTTGATTGGCCTTGTTTCACACTACAAATGAGATTCCAAAACATCAAAATAATTTTAAAAGTAGAACCAGTGTTATTAGATTTTTTTTTAAAAGTTCAAATCAACTACCAAAAAGAGGAGGGCAAAAATCCCACTTTAAAGCAAAAGGAATTGCTGTACAGCGTATTTTGGTGTGTAAAACTGACTAGAGAGTATTTCAGATAATAATTTCATCAGGTTCAAGAGACTAGAATATTCTTTGATCCAGACAGTAATTAACAGAGCCTACCTGTTTAATCAAGCTCTATTCTGAAATTATTCAGGTAAATCTGATAATGCCTGCAAATGTGCATTACACCTGATGCATTCAAAGATAGTGAAGTCAGCTGGTGCATGATAACATGTCAGTCCCTTCTATACAAGTACTATAATGAAGATCTTAAAGAGATCCTTTGATTCAACTACTATTGAACACTGAGCTAAAATCTTTTTGAAAGGCGACAACATTATGTTAAATAAAGGTATTTAAGTTTTAATAAGTTATTAACTGATTTTTTTTAACTAAAAATGGTTACTGTTATAGTAATAATATGCCATATCTTTGTAATAGAAGCTTTAAGTATCTTCTTGTTTTCAATCACAAAATAATCAGTGCAGTCTTATTTTTATCCGTTAAAGGTGCGATATAGCCAAAAAGGGTTCTCACAGTACCAGCCAGCCAAGTTATATTTAAAGAGGCTCTAAGGAGAAGGCAGAATAGCCTAGTTTAAAGGTATCCATGAGTATAAGAATAAACGAACAGAGCATTCAGAGAATTAGTGTCAACAACTAAGAGAATATATTAGATATTAGTAAAGTTGCTGAAGAGGATGTGGAAATGAATTCTAGTCTTCAGTTCTCAAAATGGGGCAGCTGTTTGATGCCAGCCTAAACACAGTAGTTATAACTGGAGACATAGGCAGAGAATGTCACTTTGTTTTAGTGAGCATTCACATCTACATACATTAATGAACTGCTCATACTTCTCTTTCATTTGCTTCTTCTTCTGCATAATGACTTTGTTACTATGGTAAAGAATTCCCATTAAATACTATAAATACAACTGAACTTTTCCATGGGGTCAGTGGCAGAGATAAAAACAGAACTTCTGACAGAAAGCCTGCACACCAATACTTAATACACCTGCCATCAAGCAACAAATTTTAAATATATATATATATATATATATATATTAACTAATTACAAGCTTTACATTCTGTGGAATTCAAAATCTTTCCAATTATAAATTGTTGTTCTGTAATGAGAAACAATCTAAAATCTATTTCAGTAAAAATATTTTTAAAATTGTTTTTATTTTTTCCAGATCTGGAGTGGTTCTTTATTTAGAGACGATATATGTTACCTGCCATCCCATGTTCAACAAAAATGTTTTCTCTTGTGCTAAAGGTATGGAAAGCAGCACACGGCTGAGTGTTGTACATCATCCTCTGCCAGCTTGCAGATTTGAGAAAAGACATAACAAACAAAATAAAAAATGGTCAGCCTTGCCAAAAATTAAAATTTCTACAACAGATCTCACACAAAATGTAATCTCTTAATAATTCTCACCCTGCTGGTGAAACATGAAAATGCAATGCAGAAAGAGGGAAAGGTCTATAGTTTTTTCTTCAAAGAAATATAGACACCCGAGAGTTAATACCTCAAAGTCTTATCGTTTCAAATGTTAATTTTTTTTTAACATTTTAAAATTACAAAACTTCTGGAGACAATGCCAAAAAATTAATCATTTCAGTCTGAAGTTATTCCAGACTTGCTTGCTTATTTAATTTAGGTAATTTTAAAAGCTCATACTGACAAAACTACTTCTGATTAAGAGGTACTGTCATTTAGCTCACAGGTCTGTTAATCTGGAAATAGTTTGCTCTGTCATCTTTAAATAAATCCAAAAAAGTTCCCCGTTTTTAACATTTCTTTTTGGTTTTTTTTTTTTTTTTTTTTTTTTTTGCAAAAATAAGAAATTTAAATATTTTCTGAATCTGATTTTTAGAAACCTTTATCATGTTTAAGAAAAGAATTACCCAATTTCTGCTTTTATGAAATTTCTGTTTCGGTTAAAGCATTTATGGAAGTGTTTAAAAAAAAAAACAAAAAAAGTTGTTTCTTAGCTTTAATTATCAAAATGTTAATTAGAAGCAGATTAATGGTATCACACTTATTTTTCCATTTGTCTTGTTGGTGTGTATCTCATCATAAATGGCTGCCATAAAGAACCAAAAGGCTATCTGTATGTGGCACTTACTATCTACCATATTTAAGGTCTGGCAGCCATTAAAGAAGAATTAAAGATGAAATAGTTTTATCCACTGTGTAATTTTAAACATCGATTTTTTCTCTTTTGTCGTCGGGAAATCACCAAACAAACTAACAAAAGGATTAGTGGTGGGTTTGGTTCCCTGCCACCTCTCCTCACTCCATATGCTGCTGTTTGTCCTTAGTCTTTTGGTAATCAAACAAACTCGTTGCTTTGACATGGCCTACATAGTCTAAAGCTTCTGTAAACAACTTCACTACCTGCAAGAAAATTTGAAATCGAATATATATCAACATGTTTAGATAAGCTCAAAGTATCAGTGAATCTTGTATGTTGAGTTTTGGCTCATGTAGGAAACTAAAAACTAACAGTTAACTTCTTTTTTTTTTCCTTCAAATTTTCATATAGGTAAAAAAGAAAACATTTAAAAATAAACAACTTTTAATAATAGGGCCACAGATTCCAGTAAGAACCAGGTCAAAAACAAAATATATCTTTAAATTACAGAACTGAGATTAAAGCATTAAATTGTGGTGTATATTTTGAAAGAGAAAGAAGAGGGGAGAAAGAGGGAAAATAGAGATGAGAGAGAGAGAGAGAGAGAGAGAGAGAGAGAGAAGAGAGAGAGAGAGACTAAAGTAGTAGTAAAGAGAGAGAAGGGGGAAAAATAAAGAGATAGAAGACTTGAGAGGTAGTAAAAAGAGAAGGGATGAGTAGAGGAGAGAGGAGAAAAGACTAGAAAGGTAGTAGACAAAGAGACTGTTTTGATTTTTGCTAAATAATGAAAAACCAGTTTAATTTTATTCTCTCTTTCTCATGATAAAAATTGTGTATAAAACTAAAATAAGAAAAATATTTCTTAAAACCTCTACACTATTTCTACATGTCTGGCCACATAGATAATCCCTTGGACTGTATTTACCTGAACAGCAGTAGTGGCAAAGAGGAAAGAAAGGCTCATATAAAGATTTCAAAGTGAATAAATTCAGAATGCTACCTCAAAATTTGTCATGAGTGGCACAGCTGAATCAATGGCAGAACGACGGATAAGATA
Source organism: Nautilus pompilius (assembly GCA_018389105.1). Lineage (NCBI taxonomy): Eukaryota > Metazoa > Mollusca > Cephalopoda > Nautilida > Nautilidae > Nautilus > Nautilus pompilius. Next base: position 2,616,183 of record JACATO010000308.1, on the reverse strand, counting down.
GTTGTCCTCGAGGTACTTTGTCTGGTGGTTGGGCAGATTAATCACAAGGTCAATTTCACCATCTTGTATCAGTCTGAAAAAACAGCAATGTATCTGTAACTTACCTCATTCGATACTCAAGTATTAAAGTTGTTGCTGAGTGACTGGTGAATGGATGTTACAAAGTTCCTTCATCCTAAAAGTCAGGAAGGCCAAGTGGTGAAGTGGTATTCTTTTTATGTACAATTTGATAGCTAAATTTATTTATTTATTTCAAAAAATTGTTTTTATTATTATTACATGAATCTAAAGGATGGAATGTTGATGTGCAGTGGCTGTACCTACTTTGTTGCTATTGGAACCTCCATATTGTTGTCAGCAAGGGCCCAGCCTACAGCCTGAGTGGAAATTTTGTGGGCATTCAGATATGCAGCTGTTGCTTCAGTGGCATACAACTGAAATAAAATGCATTTCCCAATTATTTTCCAAATCTATAATATGCAGACATGGTTGAGAAATTGGAAGTGACCAAAATGATTATCATTTCATTTATGCATTGCTCAGCCATTTGCATACTCTCTGTCTTCTATAGTAGCAATTAATTCCATGAGATGCTAAAAGAAAGCTAAGCAATCATTCTGACGTTAAACTATTTGAAATCTTCACATCAAAATTTAAATGGAGTGAATTTTAGTAGAAATTTACAATAAATCTTTTTTTTTTTAAATATCTTTAGAAATTGATTCTTTCACAGGGTTGCAGGTACACCTGTGAGTGTAGGGGGGCTAAAGTGAACTGACACATAAGTACAATACACGGTAGTCAAATTGTTAAGAATAAGAGAGATGCATACAAACCTGGTATCCCAAGTCAAATAGTTTCTTAGCTAGAGGAAGGAAGTTGGAATGAAAAGAGTGCTGCACCCCAACCAACACTTTCCCATTGGGTTTGGGAATCTTGAAACCAGCAGACATTATAGCTTTCAAGAAAGCCGTATACTTAGTAGAACCAAAACAGGCTACCTGGAATAAACAAACAGGGCTGTTAGTCTTAAAATACTTGTACACAATTTTTGTTTAATAAAACAAGGGCTGTTATTTAGTACACTTACAAAACCTGCTATCGTTGCAAATTCCTGTGGTTACTGGCCATTTGACCAATGTAAGGTGTGACTGCAGAAGATAAAGAATATAAGTAGTTTCAGTAGATATACACAGCCACCTCAGCACAACAACTTGTGTCCAGAATGGCGTCTTTCTGTAGGAAACAACTGCTGCTGAGCTCTTCACTCTGACATAGTAAACCCCACACAGCTGGCCACCACCCCTTGAGCAGCCACACCAAAACTGTGTGGCCACGGTGTAAACAATACAGATCTATATTTTATCCCACATTATTATAGCTAATTTCTCTCTTTCCCTTTTTGCTTATTAAATAACTGTGGAACTTTTCAAGTTAGATGTTGATACAGACCTCTCCAGTAGAAGCCATCTCACACTTCAGCAAGGGATCAGCATCCCTGAGTCTGGGCCAAGAGAACATGGAGGCCTAGAATAAAAACAGGGCACCAGTTATTTCACAAACACCAACAGCAGCTGCTTTCAATGGCTTTGTTTAACTACTTACTCCTGATGTCAAGATTAATCTAGTTATCCTCACCTTGATCCCCACATAGGTTTTTGGATTCTGTGGGTTTTCTAAGGTTGGAAGGTTGGAGATATCTAGAGGCAATCCCAGCATCACTTTTGTTGCTGTAGTGATGAAGTCTGTGCCAATTGTCTTGGAAACAAAGGGACATGATCTAGAAGCCCTAAGATTCAGCTCAATCACCTACAATGAAGCAATGAAATCCTATTGATCTTCAAGAAATCCAACAAAAAAAAAACAAACAGTTTAACACTTTGTGTTCAGCACCCAACAATACAAATATAAAAAATGACAAATTCATGACAGCCATCTGATGAACAGGACATGGTCTGCACAAACATTCTGGGCTATAAAGACCAGATGTTCTCACAAATGCTACATTGATACCTTTATTACTGAGTTCAATTGATTACAAAGCAAAGTAAAATTTTGGTGTAAATAAAAAATCAAGGAGACCTCAACAACAAGAATAAAAGTGTGGTGTGAACACGAACAAATAAAGTTTTACCTTAACGTCTCTATTCTTCACCAGGTACTGGATGTTAAATGGACCTGTTATCTGAAAATGCTGGGCGATCTTTTTGGTAGAGTCTCTGATCTACAAGTACAAATTTTTAAACATGAATTTAACTTGGCCCGTTAGCTGCTGCTGCCGTTGTTTGTGTAGTTCATATGTAAAAAAATGAATTTTTGCGCATTGTTTTTTTAATATTGTTGGTATCCTACTATTTTTAATGTAATTCAGTGTATTATTTAGAGACTAGCTGAAGTACCCAGTGCTGCAAAGGAAAAAATGGCTTCAAACCAACTGCGCAGTTTAGATCCATGCCCAGATTCTGAGGCACCTGCACCCAAAAGTTGAGGCCTCCACATGCTACGGTTGGGCTGCAAAAGAGCAGCAAACAAACACTTGAAAACACGTGTTAGATCTGGACATGTATCTGTTTACATAAATGGGTCTAGAAACAATAAATAACTGTACATAGTTAGAAGTTTATACTGTGAAAAATAATAAAATAAAATAATCAGAAAGAAGTGTGTATCATTCTTCAGTTTGGTTGACAGAATATTTACCTGAATGCTAAATGTGTTGTTTAACAAGCACAAAGTTTAAAAGCCAGGAATGAAATGCAACTTTACCTTCATTAGTGCCTCCTCACTGATTGTTTGCGTAGGCAAGATGAGTGTGGCGTCCCCACTGTGGACTCCTGCATTCTCTACATGTTCACAGATGGCATTACTGACAACCTAGAAAAACCAAAACGGACGTGAAAACAGTTCATGTCTGTCAGGTAAAGTCTAGGATTAAAAGATGTCAGAAACAGAAGAAATCACATACCTACTGGTTTTAGGTGTGAACTCCCTAAGAAAGCAACTTGGAAGTTATCATAACTACCCCTCCAAAAAACAACAATTTAGTTAATAATTTATCCTTAAATTATTTGTTGTTTATATGTTTTAATTTGATTGAAATTTAAAAATTATTAAAAATAACAAAAACAAAGTGTAGCGAGTAATGGAGTCCATGTGTTTTAGTAAGCCAGCAGGAGTTGGCAGACATGTCAGAGAAGAGAGATCTGACCAATTCAGTCTCACAAAAAATTCTGCCAGAGACAGCAGCACGGAGCATGGCAACACCATTGGCAGTAACCATGTTTCTAGTAATTACAAATTAAAAAGAAAATCCAATAAAAGACTTTTTTTTTTAAATGTCACAACTTACAACTCCCTGTTCCCATTCACTAGACAAGTAAACAGAAAGGTGTGTACCGATTAAAACCCTGAGCAGAATTGTAGTCTATCTTTGACATCTGAAACAAATCAGTAACTTACTTTGAATCCTGGGGCACTCTACAATCTGAAATTTTTGTTTATTGCATAGCTCCAGAAGACTAACTAACAGCAAAACTTGCACTGATTGGCCACAACATTAGAGGATGAGTTGTTTCTGGCTGCACTGTTCAAGCAGAAGTAAAGAGATGTACACATCACACCTCTTGTTCAGTCTAAAGTTTTTTGTTATTTGAACTACAAGTACACAACAGCTGATCATGGCAATGAGTCCAAAGTCTTTAGTCACAATGGGAACTGCACTCACTGACACTAGATTTCCACAGACAGTGTCTTTTAAGCAAGATTAAGAACAGACACATTATTAGCCAATACGCCAGCATATTGTAACATGGTTTGACTAACTGTATGCAGTTCCACATCACTCGTTGATGAATATAGACATACACAAATCTCACAACCTGGTTTTCTTATAACTCACATGATATAAACCCCATAGATCTTCATACACTACTTTCTGTAGTGCCATGACCATGCCAGTATGCAACAGAGATTCATTCAATAACCAAACAGGTTATCAGATAAAAACAGTGCCCGCTATGTCATCTAAGCTAAAATAATCTTGTATTATAAAACTAAAGAAATATGAAGGGTGCTTGTGAAGAAACAAGCCAGTGTGTGTGTGTGTGTGTGTGTGTGTGTGTGTGTGTAAACAAAACTTGTTTTTGAGTGAAACTAAATTTAAATAAGAAAACAACAAAAATCCCACAAAGTTGGAATTCTGGTTTTAAGGCTAGACTGACCAAGGGTGTGTCATGGTTAAGTAGAATTTGATGCAACAATCAACCTCAAGTATCCAGTAACTTCTGATGGTCAGTTGTGCATCTTTGGCTGTTGACAAGGAAATCAAGGCAAGAAAATATTTGGACAGAGATAGACTTCAGAACCAGAAACCAAACTTTGGGATAACAAAAAGGAAATTAGAACAATAAAATATGTAAAAAAGAAATTTTTCCAAGCTAAAATTTTTTTAAAAAACTGCAGTGAGTTCAAGAAAATTAAGGTGGCATGCAGCAAGTCCATGTTCATCATCAACTCAACAGAAATGTGAAATGAAATTTGTTGAGTTTCTCACCAGCCATTCTCTGGAAAAAGAGACTGTAATGATGAAAAGAAAGAAAAATAAATGTATGTACATATTTATTTTAATGTAGATGAATATTTTTCAAGCCTAGGTTAAACGAGAGAAACAGGTGTCAAACTAAGACTGTGTTAGAGATTACATGAGTTCAGCAGATTTGCATTCGTATGAGAAGAAACACAGTTCAACTTTATGCATTTATAAAGATTTGGAGAGAGTTTCTATGATGACAAAAATCATAACCAACCATTTTTGGGTATTTATAGTTATTCTTTGGTCATGCTTTCCAAATGACAGTGTTTCACTGGTTAACATCAACTCAGGTGGGGAAAAGGTGTGTGACTGGAGACAGAGTCATGGCTATCATCATGCACCATCATTCTTCTACACAGCAGGCAGTGCATAGGTCTTTGCAAAATTTTAGCAGAAAAGTAATGGTTCCTCTTTAAAACTGTAATGTTAGGTCGAGTACAATAAACAACTATCTAAAGAAATGCGCAGACTCTACTGAAAACAAAACATTAAATGAGTGGGAGAATTCTCTAATGCACTGCTTTTTGAAAAAAGCCCCCCCCCCCATGGTTCAGTGATGGTGCTAGAAGGTAATAGATTTCATCATAATATCAAATATATACATAAAAGAACAGGGATTCACTTGAGCTATTCTACTATTAATGCATGTACTTACGTAGCCTCTATCTGCCACAGCATCCATCTCTACTTCTTTGGCTTCTTCGATGAACTTTGTGATGACAACTGGGTACTCCTGAGACACCTGAGTTGCCTGGTCTAAGTACTTCTTTAGTTGCTCCGGGTTGAAGGCTACATTCATGGCAGAGCCACTCAGGATGTAGGATGGACGCAGCAGGCAGGGATAACCAACACTAGCAGCAAACTCCAGGGCTTCATCCTGTAACCACACACATCACTGAAGTCAGTGTAAAAATAAGTGATTTTATATCATAAATAAAGAAATTGCCTCCTTAAACAGATCAAAATTAAATTTGAATATTCTAATAATTTTAGGAGTTTTACAAGTAAGTCTGATCAAGGTTTAAAAAGTAACAAAATCCAGCATTTTTCTCTCTAAAGAATAAACTGTAGACATGATCTGTGCTGTTTTTCCTGTTTTCCAGTAGCCTGAGCCCCTTATCTACACAAATTCAAACCAGACAGCAACTAGAAATAACTACTTATTAATAATGTTCAAGGCCACCCTATACAAATGCTGCTCTTTGACAAGGTGAATAAACTAATCATTTTATTTCCACAATTGAGCAGACTTTTTTTGTAAAAGAACAACCTGGCTTGTTAAGTCTTAATCAACACTTTCCTTTGCTGATATCCCACAAGGGCCCTGAAGACAGAAAAATTTGGGGTAAATAAATTCCACTTTGAGGAAGAAGTTGGGGAGGGCCAACTATATTACATCAACAGTGATTAACTTGCTCACAGCTGGACATAGAATCAATCCAGCAACAAGAAGAAAATAAGTCTTCCAGCATACTCACCAGAGAGCTTAATGACCGCCACACAGGCTGGTCAATGTTTAGTTCATCCAACATGGAAGAGAAGGTGCTTCGATTCTCAGCATTATCAATCATCATTGGACTGGTCCCAAGGATGATGGCGCCATTTTTGCTAAGTGGAAGGGCTAGGTTATTTGGAATCTGGCCCCCTACAGACACTATCACTCCACCACAGCCCTGAAGCATCCATTGAACAATAAATTCATTACATAAAAGTTTTGGTTCAGTTAAATAAATAAACTTAATTTTAAAAATGTAAAAAAATCTCCCTTTACCAGGGTAATGGTTCTATGAAAAAGAAAAAAATTTACTAAATCCATAATGGAAAATTCAAAAAAACAAACAAAACATGCAAACAGAAATTCAGTGAAGATTTTGAAAACAGGATACTCGAACTAAATATGTGGGTTATAATAAAAGTAATAAGCTCTACTTAATGGAGGAGAGATTTCATTCACACACAATATAATATCACTACTTCATGGAAATACTCAAACAAACTGAAGAGAAACTGTTCAGATCAGTTCATCCTCCCATATTTTATTGTCAGCTGTCATCACTTCAATGTCACTGCTTCTTCTGTGGAGCTGTAAAGCCCAGAGTCTCTTGCTCACCTATCTGAAGTTTGACTCACGTGAATTACAGTGGCATCTTTCAACTTCTTTTATAAGTAACTCTAGTACAGCCCCCTGTTTCAACACACTATTCGTGCTAGACTCCATTTTTAATGGCTACTGGCTTCCACCTGCATGATAACATTGATACTGCTGATGTTAATGAGTTATGAGTGTATGTGAATAAAATGTGTCCAAATGATGGATTTCCTGTAAATAATTAGAGCTCAGTTCCTTCAGTATAGCCCTTGTAAAAGAATAAAGAAAATATTTGGAAAAAATGATATACAGTGTACTGCAAACAACTTATGATATATACAAAGACTTTTCTTCACATATGAAGGTTAATTTTTAGTTGTTTGTGTTTTATTTGAGTTGGCTAAGCTGGATTGACATTTTTGCAAGCTTCTTGTTCTTTTAGTCTTCCATAATAAAGTTGGATAATCCTTGATGGATGTTCAGCTTCTGTGACATTTGACCAGACAACTCAAACACTTTTTAAAAAAAACCTTTCTCCCTTTTTTCAATCATTTTATGATTAATATTTTTCCTTTGCTTTGTGTCTTGAAGAAACCCTTCCATATAAACACAAAATAATACATCTAATTTCATTGCCAAAAAAAATTTTAACAAGTTGAGATCACTGAAACTTACAAATCCACTTATCCATTGGTTAGACCTCATCTACAGCATGCAGTATTGTTTTGCTGTTCTTATCTTGCTGGGGATGCTGACAGCCTTAAAGTGGTGCAAATGTGTTCCACCACCAGAACAAAGGATCATAATTATCCTGAGTGATTAACAAAAATTAACATTGTTCCTAGTCAGGTACATTGAAGAATGTGTGGGGATCTATTTAAGACATTTAAAGTTTATATAAGGTAAGGAACAGCTTTTTTATTTCAGGCTCTTAGGCCACAAGAGAGTCATTACCAACTGAGCTTGTATAAAGGCCCTGGTATTTACAAAAAATAAGTGCTATTTTCCAAAAGATGAGTCTTCCTAATGCTGTACAGCCAGTACTGAAGACATGGTTTAAAAAGATGAGAGATTTATGTTGACAGATATCTTGGAAATATTTTTTTAGAAAACCAGACACTAAAAAATAGTGACACCTGCAGTAGATTCAGTTTCCTGGCATGAAAGTTAAAAAACTTTGATCTTCAAATATACCAGATAAAACAATTAACAATGAAGACTTTTATTTAACTATTTTTGATTTTTAGCTGGAGCTATCACTAGTTTAAATAAAGCTCCGACCAGTTTTAGATTTATTTGAAATGATGTAGAAGAAGAAAAAATGACATAATTCAGCAAAATATTAATGGAAGGGGACAAATCTCATACTGAAGCTCAGTGGAAATACAATGCTGGGATTATTGGCAGGGGTGAGGAAACCATATTTACAAAAATGTCCCAAAAAGACTTCGAGAGGGGAGATAATTCACACACTCTCTCTCTCCCCCTGGTTATGACCCAGTAGAGACCTGTGGTATTGTAGTTTTTTTACTGTACTTGATATATGAACTGAATTTTCAGGTTAATTAACTCAATGAAATGAAAATAATAATTTATTCTGTTAACTTAGTTGACAGACATGGTTCTCTCTTTGCAAGGATGGCCACATTAGCTCAATAGCTAGGTACCTGCTTAAACAAACATGAAGAAGTATAATCTAATCTTAAATGCTTAAAACTAAAATAGCTACTGCACCCAACACACGACGAGAAGAGCAAAGAAGCTTTATTTCTGAGACAACATAAATTACTTCTGAATTCACTGCAGTTCATAGCCTCTTTATTGCGATTTTACTGCCATAACCCACTGATCACAAGTTAATGCTTATTGTATGATGCATCACCAATTAGTGCCTCTGCATCACTCTTTTAGTGAGTCTACAAATTTTATCTGCCCTTCCTGGAAAAGCAACTTTGACAGTCAGTATTTGTCTTCCTAAGTCAATCACATCAATTTAAATAACAAAAAAGAATGCTTATTTCTGTCCAACCACGTGTGTTGCAAAATGAAATTGACTGGCTGGATGTTTTGATGTACAGAACATACAAAGTTGTGGTCTTACTTCCTGTTGGTATATGTCCAGCACTCTCTCCAAAGACAGCTCTTCAAAGTAGAGTCGGTCACATTCATCAAAATCTGTGCTCACAGTTTCTGGATTGTGATTCACAACAATCTAAATATATATATTTTAAAAAAAAAATGGCAAAATAAACAGATTAAGCACAAAGCAGATAATTCAAGGTTTAAAAAAAGGTGACTGACAATATGAAAGTAATCATTACTAATAGACATTCTAAATCAGAAATATTTGTTTTTAAAAAGTACTTTCCTTAACTGTTAGAACATAAATGAATTATTTTTTGTTAAATTGTTGGAAGTTTGTAGCACAAATATTTTTAAAGAAGCAATTCGTTTTATCAACTTGTGTGAGTGACAGTGTTCAATTATGTAAAAGAATCTTACAGTAAATTTCCAGAGAGATCTAAGTCATTATATAAGAAAGAAGTTTTTATGTAACCTATTAAAAATTTGAGTGATTCTTTTTGGCTAAATGTGACTACAATAAAACACCTTGTGATCTAGCCATGTGATAGTAGTATATGCTAAAATACTCACAGTTTTCTTGTTCAGTTTCCTCAGAGTTCTAATGGCTGACACCGCACACCAATCAAATTCTACACTACTTCCAATGTGATATGGTCCACAGCCAAGTACCATTGTCCCATGGTCATCAAACTCCAGATCATGTTCCTTTAAAGAATAAATAAATAAAAATAGTTTGGACCTTTTCTTATTTCTAAATCCCTCTGCCATTGTGGAAGAAGATATGTGACTCCAAATTCTTTTTAACTGGGTTATCTCCCAAATGCATTTTAGGTAAAATCCCATTTGTTGGTTAATGGTAAAGCATTGAAAATAACAGGATATTATTATTCATCTCAACTGTTCATTTTTTTTATTACTGATTTCTTTGAACAAGTTAAAAACTCCTATATTCTGACCTAAACAATATTAGATTTTATAACCAGTATTTAAAAAGTCTTGTACCCAAGTAAAATAGAACACAAAATTTAACAATAAATTCAAAGGTAAATCTTTACTATGCAATGATCTGCTTAATGTATTATTATTAGTATAATAGGTGGGACTTTAGATATTTACAATAATGAAAATCTTAGTCAAAATTATGAACCCTTATTTGGTGTATTTGGTCCACTGATTAAAGGATACTCAACTAAGACAAGCCCAAATAAGACCACAGTTAAGTAAGTGTTGTTTTTTAAATATTTTAATTTTGTATTATTATTGTAAGATTTCGGCATAATGGCTTTCTTCCTTCCTTCAATTGTATTTTAATATTAGTAAGTCTCTGCGCCTGCACTCTTACCATTCCATTGTAGGAGCAGTACAAGTAGTTTGTTTTTGCTGGATACTCTGCAGCCATAGTGTCAATCTGGAAGACAGAACATTGTAACAAATTGTTTAATGAAGGCTCAACAAATCAGTTTGGAAAATTAGTTTTATGTCCTACCAATCAAACACCTACTTCAGTTAAGAGATTTTTACTTTCTTTTATATTATATCTTCAATGTTTTTTCTAAGCTAAACTTCACCACCTCAAAAATGTTTCTCTTCAGTTGGTCAGTTTTCTACATGACAAAGGTATTTTTTTTTAGCAAAAGAAATGTTTGATTATAAATTTTTGTTGGATCCATTCTTAGATCACACTAACCAGAAGGCAGATCTACCAACAGCCCAGTTTAAAGCACTACTACCACTACTATACATCAACATTTCTATTCCCATTTGACATCTTAAGCATTCAAAGATTTTCAGCAAACAGTCACAGCATCAAATTGTTATGCTGTCATTTTCCCCAGACATGGCTGATGGTATCCACTCAAGAAAGTGAAGCTAGTATAATAAGTAATTTTTTTTTAATTTATCATGCACACATGTTGCACAGACATACAAAGTCTCACAAATTGCAAATATGAGCTAGAGGAAATCTAGTACCATGAGATCTAACAATAGGTTACCCTAAAACACAAAAAAAAAAAATCCTAAAACCAACCTGTTTAACCCAGGGTTTGATTCCTTTTTTAATACGCAAGTCACGGATTTCTGCTTCTGACTGTTTCAGAACCATTCCAACCTGTTTGTCAGAAAATCCTGCTTGTTTTGCCCAGGTAAGCATTTCGTCATCTATGTTCTCCCTAGAAAGTGAGTTTGATCATTTGCCATTAATGCAGTTTGTTTATCCCAAGAAACCTACAGAAACTAACATAATAACAATGGTGACGTGATTCAGCCAGTAGGGGAATCCTCAGTTTGCTTTCAGCAGCTACACACATAGAAAATGTGGTCCCTGTAACCAATAAATGCACCCTAATTCAATAACAAAAAATATTAAAGAACAGATGTAGTGATTTTGAAAATTATGATTGAAAACAGACAGACAGACAACAATAAAATAGAACTTATTAATTATGAAGAAAATTCAAAATTTTTAGAGAAACCTTCAAGTAGCTAATCTAAGTCCAGTTTGTCACAGGAGACAACACAAAAGTAACCTAGGAGTTTGTATCTCAATAAACAATACATAGGTCACATTTCACACGCACACCAATGCAAACTTAAAATTAATTATCTATAAATTTTCTACGATTTTTTTCTGGATTAGCTAACAATCTTGTTTTATTTTCTTGATTGTGTGGTTTTTGTTTTTGTTTTTTTTTTTAGAGATCTGTTTTGGTTTACCATAATGTGTATATATATATATTTGGGAAACAAGACTTGCAATCCATCATTAATAAACATTTAAATTTCCTCTTAGCAGTCACTCACCTGTCTAAGGACTGCAGTTTCTTCTCCAGATTGATGATCCTCAGCAGCTTGTGCAGGAACCACTGGTCTATTTGCGTCAGCCTGTGAACCTCTTCTACGGTGTAGCCACCATGAAATGCCTGCATGGTAAAAAAATAAGACAAAAATATAAAGTAAAAAAGAAGTTATCCAGTGTAATATGTTTTGTAAAATAAACCATTCCCAAATGTCTCTCGGAAATCTGTCAAGGTGTTTGTTAATTAATAACAGAAAATGTATTCCTTCTTTCAAAGTATTTCTTTTTTGTGTGTGCATATAACACCAAAAGAATAAAAAGTGTCAGTTTGAAAGAATTCCAACATCATGGTTAGTTCACAGAGAGGAAGACATTCTGCGGACTTATATCAAGCACTGTCCAAGATAGTTCTTAATCACTGTGAATCAACAGCTGGTATCTACATAAGGTAAACAGTGCAAACTCATCATTAACATTAGAAAGGTTTTAAACTATGGACTCCTTGTATACATTGCAATTAGTGGCCAAGGTTTTTCTTGCTGCAAAGTCTATCTAATCTACAAGAGGAAAACTGTTATCCTCTGGTTTTAAAAAAGTTGAGCCAAATCAAAATGAGACTGCATAACAATCAAAAACAGTTAAATGAGTATGGCCAGAACAGCTGAGGTAACAGAATAGTAGTACATAATGTTTTGTATATAAGGCTATATTTTCTTCATTTTGCAAGGTAAACTTAGCACCAAATCATTTTCAGCATCACGAGACTAAAATGTTATTATTCCGCCTCAGAATCCTTAGTGATGAAATTTTCAAAACTACAAATCATAATTACTTGGTAGGTGGCACAGTGGTCCAATGGTTATTCTACTAAGTTTGAGGAACTGATTTGGTTTGGCAAACCCCTGTGACAGTTTCTTCTTGCTCTTCACCACTCGACTACATTGGTTTCTTCCCACATCTAAAAAATGAAAAGTTCAAGTAGGGACTTTCCCCGCCAAAGTTGAGAGCGCTGGCCCCTGTGTGGTGCAGAGTTGGCAATGCTTCCTGGTGGACAATATTAGCACTACGCTCCTTCACCAAAGTTGTCTACCTTGCAAATATTATTGAATTAAACATGTCTCTACCATTTATTTTGTTTTATCTCAAGAATGAAAACAATTTATTTTTGTCTTTTTTTTGTTGTTTAAACAGCATTAGCTTTATAATTTTGTTTGAAAACTCCTACTAAAAACTGAGGATTTTAATTCCAAGTTTCTTCTCTGGAAAATGCTATTCAGAAAAAAAGTGACAAAAAAATCACTACCTTGGCAATAGAATGAATCCTGGCATTGTTAGGAACCCTGAGGCTGTCTTCCAGGTCAAAATCCTTCAGATAGGTCTTTCCCTCTGGTAGCTTGGCGCTGAAGCCATCAATCGTCGGGTGTGTCATCCTAAGTGCCTTCTGCAGACTCTCCTCAAACGTCCTGCCAATAGCCATTACCTGAAAATTGATTAACTTTCATTTCATGAATCATATTTGGAACAAAAATGAGAAATTTTCATCAAAAGACAGCAGTTGATGCCAAATGCTGTTAGCCTTATTAGAACAGGAGAGGTTCAACATGCATTTATCTCCTTGCCCCATATTTACACACACAGTCTCACATCCCTTGGACTGGTGTAATTTATTATTGAAGCAATAGTAATTATTTGAGAATAGTTGTTTGTTACTTTTTAAAAAATAGTTCCATCAGTATAAGTATATGTATGTATGTATGTATAACACGAGATCTACAATGGTGCCCATAATTATGGATTCACCAAATAAAACAGGTCTGTCGAAAAAGTATCCGACTTTAGGCTGGGAAAAAAATTACGTACTTGGTGGGGGTTCAATTGCTAATCCCCTTCTAAGTGGGCCCCTTTGTGCCTCCACACACTTAGCCCAGCGATCTTTCCACTCTTCGAAGCATGTCTGGAATGCTTCTTACGGAATGGCTCTCAGCTCCACTGTCGCATTCCTCATGTCCTCTTGGCTCTCAAAGTGGGAGCCTTTCAGTGGCATCTTCATTTTTGGGAACAACCAGAAGTCAGGAGGAGCCATGTCTGGAGAATGAGCGAAATACCTTTCTTTGCCATGAAACCTTGGATCAGCTGCGACGAATGAGCCAGGGTGTTCTCATGATGCAGCTGCCAGTTTTGCGAAGCCCATAGATCCGGTCTCTTGCGCTGAACTGCATCACAAAGACATCAGAGGACTTCCTGATAGTACTCCTCTGTAACTGTTTGTCCTTCTGGTGTGTATTTGTGATGCACAACACCTCGATAATCGAAGAAAACAGTCAGCATCACCTTGATTTTTCTCCAGACCTTGGCAACGTTGGGTGCTTTCACTGTGATGACAGAGCTTTGGTTCCCGGGTCATACCCGTAGCAAAATTTGTGCCCAAGCTGCTTTCTCAGGAACAGCAACAACTTCGTCTTGAGGTTGCGCAAAGCCCAAATCCTCCTTTAAAATTGCATGTGCAGAATTATTACTGATCCCAACCTCGTCACCAATTTCCCGCACCGTAAAACAACGATCCTCCATTATCAAGGTCCACACTTTCTTGATAACAACTGCATTGCAGCTTTTTGATGGCCTCCCGGAACGCTGGTCACTCTCCACCAATGTGCGGCCATCTTTGAACCTGTTGTACCATTCTTTAATTTGGGAAACACCCATGTGATTGTCACCAAAAGCCTGTTGAATTTTGCGAATTGTTTCCGCTTGGGTATCTCCAAGCTTTTGGCAAAACTTGATGCAAGATCATTGCTCCACACGTTTCGTCATCACGGGCGAAATAAAAATGCGATAAATAGTACAGCACCTCACACGATGGCTGCCTGACAGCAAACACATCCAGCAAGCCTGCCAAAAACTAAGCATGCGCATGAAGGCATGTGGCTCCACTATGCACACTTTTGCCTCCCTAACGTCATTACTTCCCACAGGAAAAAATAAAGTTGGATACTTTTTCAACAGACCTCGTATATTTATGAAATAAAAATCTTGCAGGATAAAATTTTGTTATTTACATGTGTGAGTTTTCTAAGTCATATGCTCACATACATGTAAGCACTACTAAACTGATTATAGTGAAATATCAGATGTTTTATAGATGAGTGCATAATTATGGCTACTAGAAAATATTTATAAAGAAAAAAGGCTCCATCTCTTTTGAGATATTAAAGTATTTCTGTTCTTGCTGAGCTGGGGTCCCATGAGGCAGAGAGATTTGACATATATATATATATACACATACAGTTGTCCCCCCGGTATTCGTGGGGGTTACGTTCCTAGAGCACCCACGAAGAGTGAAAAACCGCGAATATTGGACATGGTCCATAAAAATGCTTATAAACGTCAAAATATAATAAAAAATATATAAGTAAATATATAATAATAATTTAATAAAAAATACAACACTCAGAGAAACACTCGAAATAGCTACACACGGTAAACTGGGATGATGCGGAGCTGCTGGGCTGCATCTGCCTGAGACAGCGCCTCGTGGGCAGCAGCCAATCAGCGGCGAGGAGAAATGAATAACGCTCTCCGATTGGCTACTTTCAAACCTCCAGCCAATAGCGTTTATTTTATATTGATATTTTGCTGAATTTACGTTAGTATTTATATTACAAAATTAGTAAATTATGTTGTTATTAATAATTTAGCGTGAAAAAATATATATTGCCACGAAAAAAAGCCATGAAAAATCACGGAAGATATTTGAGATTCCACGAATATGCGGTGGTTTCCAAGAACAATTATTAGTTAAGTTCTAAGGAAAATTCCGTAAATAACCGGGGCCACGAATGCCAAACCGCGATTACGCGGGTGGGAGGGGGGGGGGGTCGACTGTATATATATATACCACTAACAGGTGAAAGTAAATTTTAGATTGGGTGTGGTGTTTTTGTAAATACACAGAGAAGAGAAAAGACAATAACAAACAAACATACTTCACCAACACTTTTCATGGCACTGCCAATCTGATTGGATGTTTGTTGGAAACGGCTAAGATCCCATCTAGGGATTTTAGTAACAATGTAATCCAGGCTAGGCTCAAAGCAGGCTGTGGTCATCTGTGTGGTGTTGTTCTGAATGCTAGGAAGATCAATACCCAGAGCCAACTTGGCAGCAATGAAAGCCAAAGGATAACTAAAAAAACAGTGATCAGAACATAGAGTAAAACAAGTACATGTAGCCTTTTGAATTATTCTTTCCTCCACTTTGGAGACAAAAGTTTTTTTATAGGCTTCTGCAAAAACTCTGCTTTCAAAATAAAATGATGATTAATGGCTGAAACAAAATCAAGAAAACCCTGAACCATCATGAAACCTCAAACTTACCCTGTAGCTTTGGATGCTAAAGCTGAACTCCGAGACAGACGAGCATTAATCTCAATGATGCAATACTCAAGGGAACGAGGATGCAGAGCGTACTGAATGTTACATTCACCAATGATCCCAAAATGTCGAACTACCTGCAGGATAAAAACAAGCAAACTGACGTTAGCTGTCATCCATTCTATGTACAGAGTACAGCAGACACCTACAAACCTCTAGTTAATAACTCAGAAGAAATAAATATGACAAGATGTTATAAAGCCAAGTATTACATGAAGATTTATGGCTTAAATGTGTACACACAAAAAATTTCATTTAATATTTTAACTAAGGTTAAAATGATGTTAACAGTATTTAAAAACAAAAGAATTTGATTATTATAGATTCGTGATATTAGCGAAGTGTTAAAAATATCAAATATTAAAAATAACTATTTATTGTAGCTATAAGGTACCTTTAGTTGTTATGAAGCTGCAGTGAACTCATAAGCAATCAGACACTATGACAGATGACAAAAATTAAACATCATCTTGGAGAACCATGTCCTGACCTTTGATGTCTAAAGAGCAGATCAAAAATCCTGCCCCAATTTCCACCATATGTACCCAGAAAATCCTACTGGATCTTTGTTTCTTTAAATGTGGGAGAAAACCACACAGCTGTGTGACGAAGAGCAAGATGAAAGCATATCAGGAAGGTATGTCTCTCAACCATGGCAGCTGATAGTACCACTGGACCATTGACTGCCCAATAAAAACCACAAAAAATATTATGCAATGAAAACCCAACTTACTTTTATTGCTGTTTCTCTAAGCATGTGGTATTCCTGATTGGATAATGTCTGGCTGGGAGCAACAACAATAGAATCACCTGAAACATGCACAAAGCCAATGCAATAACAACATGAGTTTCACAGAGAGCTCAAAGTATGTTGTTCTAAGCTAATACCAATTAAAATCAATAAATATGGCAATTATATCTGAATAATTTACTGGTTTAAAACTTTGTAATGACAAAGATAATGTGCTGAACCTGACATTATAATGCTTGAAAATGTCTAAGGCTAGAATAATTTCCTTTTGCTTTTCTTTATAGTTAGTAATCAGATCTTAAGCATTAATACATATCAGTTAAATCTATTCCACAGTAAATTGTGCCTATATTCTAACCTCCCACACCTAAGTGACAATAATACCCAGAAAGATTGGAGTGCTTTTGTTGCTAAGTACTAAAGTACTGAAAGTTAAATCCCTATTTACACCTATTAAAATCCCTGGATTTCCCTACATCAAAAAAAATTAAAGAAAGAAAATGCATACTACCACAATCATGCAAAACAGACATGCAACTTATCAATCAATTGGTTAAAAAAACTACATCAATTCAAAGAATCTTATCAATGCAACAGTCATCAGGAAACACAAAACTAGTCAGTGGCAAAGCGATGATGTAACACGCTCATTTATCTTATAATTATTAATACAGTGCATTATCTTTGATGATCAGTACATTTCAATCTGAATTTTTACAAGTTGGAGCTTTCCTTTCTTTTTTTAATAACAGTACATTTTAGTTTTCATGAAATAATAGTTTTCTTTACTGATTATTTGCAGTTTTAATGTATGTCATATATAAATAATAAAAAATGCAGCAGCAATTCCATTTAAAGTGAACAGAACAGGGAGGCTTATCAACAAGCAGATACTAAGGAATTAATACCATCTTCAATGAAAAGCAACATGTAGTTGTTTGTTGCTTTATAGCGAAAGAAGAAAAAGCCCAGAATATTTCCATCTGCCAGATCAGAAAACTCACCTGTATGAACTCCAAGTGGATCAAAGTTTTCCATGTTGCAGACCGTAACACAGTTGTCAGAAGAATCTCTCACAACTTCATATTCTACTTCTTTCCATCCAAGCAATGACTTTTCAATCAAAATCTGATTAGTCACATTGAATGCCTAAACATAACAAATAAAAAATAAATAGTTTTAGGGGGGGTTTAAAAAAAAAGGGCTGTGCATAATTGCTATGTAAGCCTCTATCTGACTTCCAAACCATCCTAGAAAAATGATATACAAAGTATTTAATGCTATTTTAAGAAAATAAAAAAAATTATCTTCAGTTGTCCCAGTTTTTAAGATTGGTCAACTGGTACTGATGACTAGACCATTTTTCTCAAGTGTTTATTAACATCCATCTAGCATACTCTTGACAACAGGCTGCTGCTATCTACAAGTTAAAACATTTTTCATGCTAACAGGTAGTGGCATTAACAACAACAACATGCTGCAGATGTGTACATGATAGCCTGTATATAAAGTTCAGATAATAGTAAAAAAGTGAATATCTTATAGGTACTGAAATATGCAGTTTCCACAGAAGTGTGATGGCAGTCTTCAAAGCATCTTTCTTCTTATTATTATTACTAGTATTGTTATTATTATTCTTGTTGTTACATTTCAGGTGTACTGACATTAGAAGTCAGTAACAAAATTATTAAATCTGGGTACAGCTTCAGTGTGATGTCAGAAAATCTCCTGAACTCCATCAAGTAGCAATTAGTAATTTGGTCCTTTTATGGACTCTTATATGGAACCATGGTGACCTGCCATTTCTTTGTAGCTTCCAAACTAAACTAATCCAAACACTTACATTTTTTGCAACCTTCAACAGTGCATCTCTGTCATTACACACTCCAGATCCGAGTCCACCCAGAGCATATGCAGCACGCACCATCACTGGATAGCCAATCTGATCAGCAGCATCCAGGGAATCTTTGAGCTATATGAAGAAATACATCTTTAAGTATAAACAACAATAAAAAGTATCCCATCAGCTTCTCCAAATATTACTTTACTTTTGACATTTGTCAATTTTTAAATCACTAACACTTAAGTAAAATA
Source organism: Nautilus pompilius (assembly GCA_018389105.1). Lineage (NCBI taxonomy): Eukaryota > Metazoa > Mollusca > Cephalopoda > Nautilida > Nautilidae > Nautilus > Nautilus pompilius. The sequence goes on along the minus strand of JACATO010000308.1, from coordinate 2,597,346 downwards.
CAACTCACTGGAGGTTACTTGTACTTTGTGTGTCTAAAATCTCAGAATGACTGACAGGAAAACTAGTGAATAGATTATCCCCACCCAAGTCAGTCTCCTTGGTATTAATAAATTAAATAACCACGCTTTTGCTATTCACATACTCAGTAAATGAAAGCAGGCTTACCGTTTCTACAGCAATACTTGGAGCAACTTTTTCATCAATCTCCTTCAGTCTGTCAGCAAACAGCTGCCGGTCCTCTGTGGCTTCAATACTTTGTATAGGAGTTCCAATGATCTTTACTCCATATTCTTTCAAAACTCCTTGCCGAAACAGATGCACTCCTGAAACATCACATTTTTAAGTGTAAAAAATGAATAATTTCTATGAAACTAAAACTCCTGTATACAATCTTATTTTTTTCAAACTTCTAGACACATTTTTAAATTCAAGGTATCTGAAAATGTAACCCAGCTGATTGAGAACATTATCATCTTGAAAAATAAAAAAGAAGAGGAGAATAAATAATTTACGTTGAACTGGGCTATCAAGGACAGGTTAAAGAAATAATTTCATTAATATGATTGAAAGAATTACTAAGAGAAAATTATTTTTTATTTTTGAAAACAAAAAAAAAAAAAACAAATGGAGGGAACTTGTTATGTGGCTAAATCTGTCCAATGTATTGTTTGGTATGTGCAGCAAATCTAACCTTGAAAATTAACAGTCAAATGCTTGAAGATGCTTTGAGTTGGGTCATCCATTGTTTAGACCTCTAAAGTAAAGCACATCCCTAGAGATAAACTACAACCTGATACTGGCCCACATTGCACCTTATGGAGTCTAACACTTTCCAACAATATGAGTCACTAAAGGCCCACGAACTTCAGTTTGTTTCATTTATTTAGCTCTTTTTTTTTTGTTTCTTCTTAATGCGTTTAATAAACTTAAATGTACCACAGTTCAAAGCAGTCTGTCCTCCCATGGAAAGCAGCATCCCATCAGGCTGTTCCCGCTTTATGACCTCTGTCACAAATTCTGGAGTAATGGGCAGGAAGTAAACAATGTCTGCCTGCTTCTCTCCCTCAGCATTGGTTTGTACAGAGGCAATGTTTGGGTTCATCAGCACAGTTTGGATGCCATCTTCCTGCATAACAATTAAATCATCTGATCTAAACTGTTGTATTTCAGATACAGACACAGAATTTTTTCTGTCACTCATAGCACTTTTACTATGGCGTTTTGAATACAGTAAACCTTTGCCATTCACGGGTAGCAGCACTCCATATTTCTGACTGCAGTACTGTACTGTATGCCATGAAAACTAGTACGAAATGCAGTGCATGCTCACGCGTTCTCTCCAATGGAAGGCCTGACTCTCAGACCAGCACTCAAGTGTCTAGTACTATCCCTTTGCCTAGCCAATCTCATGCACCCTCCCCACTGAAACTTCTTCCAATGGCTTCCATCAATCCACCACCTCCATGCAATATTTTCACCACATTTCCTACAGTGGACACTTTCTTGACTCCAGCCCTTGAGATTGTACCTTTCACATTCTTCCTTTATTTTGTTTCCTTCTCTCTTGGTGATTGCCTTTAGAATACCATACTCTATATACAGAAGTGCATCGATGTTGAAAGCGTTCTAATAGATTTGCTTTTTTTCCTCCTGTCCTGGCAGTTCATTGTCTGCTTCCCTCCCATTCTGAAACTGAGTTACGCTCTCTCTTTGCATCTTTTTCATTTTGTTGTTCCTGAACAAAGAAATAGGGGCAAACAATGCCTTTTGCAGCATTATCACATTTCTGTACATAGCCTTTGTATCATCATCATCATGCCGCTTTCACTTGAGACTTTTTTATTTTTTCTGTGATAACTCATTCCCTTAATCATGGCACCTAAGAGGAAAGCAAACGATGGTACAGCAGGTAAATCCAAGGATTAATGGGATAAAAAAGCCATGGCCAGAGTGCAGCATCAGTGGGTAGACTCTATGGCATAAACAAGTCAAATGTGCGCTGCATTAAGAAAAAAGTACAAAGCATAAGAGATAGTGTTAGAGTAAGCAAGTGCCAAAGTGTCATTTGTGCCTGGTGATCCCAAAAAGGAGAAAATGAAACAATCCTTAAGCCTGTGGATCGAAGATCGGGCACAGCAAAAAAGTGGACCAGTGATATGTGCAAAGGCTGGTCGCCTATATGGGCATTTTTGGCAAGTGTCTGGTGGTGAAAGAGTTACTGCTGCCAGTTCCACTTCTTTTGGTGAAAGCAAGGGGTGGTTAAAAAAATTGAGATTTACACTTACAAAATGTTAAGTTGGTGGATGAAGTGGTATCAGCAGACCATGATGCAGCATGGGGCTATCCCCCAGTCAATGTCAAGCCATAGAAGAGTTACAAACCAGGCATGGATGAAACAGCCTTATTTTGAAAAAAGAATGCCATCAAGAACATTCCTGTCTAAGAAGTCTGCTTCTGGCTTCAAGTCAACCAAGGACAGGATGACCATCCTAATCAAGGTCAATACACGAGGCCATCCAGTGCCAATGTGGAGGTGCTTTTCCTGCCTCCCAACATGCCATCCTTCCTGCAGGCACCAGACCAAGCTGTGATTACTGTATTTAGAGCCTCAGTTGCATTCCTAACGTGATGGAAGAAGATTCAGCAATGGATGTCAGGCAGTGCTATAACAACTATAACATCGCTAACTGCATCACAAACATTAAGGAGCCACTCAATGAAGTCAGGTCATTGACTATCAACACCTGTTGGAAGAAGATTGCAAGAATGGTCTCTGATGTTGGAGAAATAAAGGTAAAAGAACTTGTTGATTCTCATGCAGAGAAACTAACTGAAGAGTACCTGGAGGAGCTCATCAAAAAACCAAGATGATGGCAAATTATTCACGGACAAAATGCTTGTGAGACCCCTCTATGGAGCATAGCCTGAAGATAAAGAGGAAAATTGAGGCTATATAATGTCTTGCAAAGAAATTTAAAAGGACCTGCAGATAAAGGCAAAACAGCTGCCCATCACAATGTTCCTGCACAAGCAAGGCCCTCCAGCCAAACCATCGTAGTCCCCTGCTGGCTCTGCCTTCAATTCTGTAAGCTCTCCAGATTGCCATCCAGAAAATCACCAAACCCCATGCATGAACACCATCGACATCATCATCACCATCATTTATTCTTGTTGAAATATGGCTATTTTTGTGTCAAGAATCTATCCTCCCCTTTTCCCATAAGCCTTTAGTATCAGTATTCATGGTTTCACCATATTTAGCAATCTTAGGGACATATCCCCTGTGAATGGCAAGGGTTTACTGTAAAATCTCTACAATAAACAAAACTACGAGTTGTCGGCCCTTGAAATGACAGAGTTAGTATTTCAAATGGCCAATGAATTAGAGATTTATAGATAATAACGTAAATTTTTAACACCAAACATTTCATGAAAAGGGTAACTGTTTTTGACATCACTGAACTGACAGGTTTAGTTGTACTATATTACAAGAGCAAGCAGAAAGAATGCATGGTAACAGTTTCATAATCACTGATCTGAGTTCCAACCAGCTTTAATATTAAACCTCTGTATACCACCTCAGTTTTTAGATTACTTATATCTCCTGAGGTGGATTTTTTACCTATCCCAGCAGCACTGTTTAGTATTTGTGTTGGACTGGCTGCATATTTAGTCAATATACTCATAGTGTAAACCACAAGAGGTTGTAAATTTGTTGTTACAAAAAGTTATGTTAATTAGGAAGGTACCATGTGTAACAGTCCCTATGGCTCAACCTTTGCTGAGTAATACAGATATGAAGAATAATATAGGGTGCAAATACATCCCAAGTATAATACAGAGAGTTAATTTGATGTCTTGATTAAAATTAAAATGAAACAAAACTGGCCAAAGGAATTGTCTACCTTAAGGGCTTTGACTGCCTGAGATCCACTGTAATCAAACTCACCGGCCTGTCCAATAGACAAACCACCACTCCCCAGAACAAGCACTTTTTCCACCTATAAAAAATCATTTATTCATAAAAGAAAACTATTAATAATCATAATAAATTTTTAAAATAAGAAAGTAAATATCTCTACTTCACCTATCAATGGTCATGTACTGGATGTTTACTAAGCAAATGCAGAGAAAGGAAATTCAAAAACCAAACATTGGTTAGATTTGAATAAGTTTGCTCTTTATAGTTTAGGCAAGAGATTTATAGGTAGGTAGAATAAATTGCCTAGTAGCTATGTAGTTATTAATATGTTCAAAAACTGCATTTCTTTGTGGAGAGCTTCTAGAAACTTTACTAGCTATCTGTCTAGTATTAGAAGCATATTCTAATATCAAGTCTTAGGTAAATAATTAGTTAATTTTATAAGTGATGATTATAATTTTTCTAACTTAACAGTAATTTAAGGAACACATTAGTATAGCTGGCATGCAGCTTTGTCTTATCGGCTCAGTTTTACACCTCTGAATGGGCTGTGAATGAATTCAGTAATGAATTCCAACTACAATTTAATTTCCAGCCAGAGTTTTTCATCACCTTTATTCCCTTAATGACAGCAGGCAATGACTTCATCACATGACACACACTGGGTTTTTTTGACTTCACCAGATCAATAAAGTAGTCAAATAAAAACTGTAAGTAAAAAGAAGAAAATTCTTTACAATTATTTTCATAGTCATTCAAAATCCTAAAAATATCCTAAAAATATCATAAAAATGCCTTTTACCATTCCCTGCAAATATGATTCCTAAATCAGTTGAATGAACACTGAAGTCTTTTAAAAAACAGACTTCATTTACCTCTCCTACTGCTAAAGATCAAAATGCTGGGCCCAACAAGGTGCAGCCACAACCATGGCACTACATAAACCCTATCAGGTACATCTAAGGTTGTAGACATTGAAAAGATTTTTGTAATAATTTGCCTGTACCATCAATTTCAAGGGAATTTTAGTCAACCTTTTAACTTTTCAAGTCTGTCAAGAAAACCAGAAAAATATTCATTAGCATCATATTTATGCCTAGTTCTGTACCATTTGAGTGTGTTAACACTGAAACCAAATCATAATTATTAGTAATGTGTGTATTCCTATAAAATAAGTACCAGGAGTTTCTATTGATATAAATTACTTTATAGAGATAAAGACTGTGCATATTATTTACAAGATGTCAAAAAAGAAAGGTAAACATTTCATACATTTGTGATCTTCTGCTAAACTAAGGTGAGCCACTGATTTCTAATCAGATTATATATAAAAGAATGAATTAATTCCTTCCAATAACTGGAGGAACACAAAATTAGCAACATGAAAAATCTTTCATCAGCTTAATAAGGATTCTGCACAGAATTTAATAGATTTTTTTCTGAATAAGTAAAAAGCAAGCAAAAGATGCAGTAGATAAAGTAAATATTTCAAAAAGAAAAATCATGGGGGCCAAACACGTTTTAACTTCTATATCTTCCAACTACATTTTATCTATTAAATTGCGATAAGAAATCTATACCACTACTTCTCCCTGTACATGAATAATAGGAATCAAGTTAATGTGCATGCATGTGTCTGTATGTGTGTGTGTGTGTGACAGAAATCCTGCCTTGTTGCAGCTCTTGCTTTATTTTATATTTATACTACCAGGGGTTGGTACCCAGTGCTGCACAGGAAAAAATGGCTTTTATAAAAAAAAGGTTTTGTCAATTTGAAAACAGAAATTTCATTTGTTTAAACACACAATCATTGAATGAACACTGAATTGATGCTAATGATACATTTTTTTAACATTCTGTAAGCTGAACACTTAAATTTAACTTTGTTTCATAAGAGCCTCTTTAAAGGCTATGTTTTGGCCAATCTTGAGCATTCAACATATAGTTGTCCATGGGAAAAGCATCAACTATCCAAATTGAGGCCAACAACTTTCAATGATTGGCCCTGTGCTTTATTGAGCAAAGCTGAGTTATATAGGGAACTAGATTCTCTTGAATTCAAAGGGAATGAGGCCAGGCTCTGGTACCCTTTGATCCTACTTTGATTCTAAGGTACCTTCATTATAATTTGAGACTGTTAGATCATCCATTTTGAATGAGTGCAGTGAACTAAGTGTAATCTATAAGGTTTTTGAAAAGCAGCCTTCAGTGGTTTCAAAATGGCCTTCAAGATTAATGTGGTAGCTTAAAACCGTGCACCAGATTCTGAGGTACCTACAGTCAAAATTTGGGACGCTAGGTGCTATGGTTTGGCTGTAAAAGAGTAACAGACTCTTGAAAATATGTATTAAATATATTTGACACATCAGGAGCTGTGTAATACAAGTTTTTAACCATGCCACTTACCTCTGTGTCTGTGGGCCCACCCCAGGCCTCTGGGTGGAATTGGGCTGTAAAAATTGGCCTCTGCTTATGCATTATTCCCTGAAAAACAATGAAAAACTGTGAAACATGCATTCAATTTGCCAAGATCCAAATGGTTTATACAAAGCACACATTTCTGTCAGAAGACTGTCTTCAAAAATGAAAATCAATGTAGTTATGATTAACAGTAACACTGGGTGCATTAATATTTAGTTATGTGAAATGGCAGAATAGTGTAAATTTTTCAGTCAAAATTAAAATTAGGATTTTAATGCAGAATCATAATTAGCTATAAAAATGAAAATTAAGAAATCTTATACCAATGAGAAAAATGTAAAACATTTAACCAAATAATTGAGCTGGGATAGCCGAAAAGATCTGAAGACTTGGGGTTTTGTTGCTGGAATATCTTTTGACTTTAAAAGAAGATAAAGTCAACGTTGTTATTCATCTCTTTGACAATGAAGAAAGAGGGGAAACAAAATGAGAGCTTACCTCGTTTGTCTTATCATTAACATTGATGAAGAGAACTTGCCAGTCAGATGGCAGAGATTTGCTGTCTATGGCAAAGCCGTGGTTTTGGGAAGTGATAAAAGCCTGATTGTTCAAAACATTGAGCACTGGCTGATTATGGCCTCTACAAATAAACAGGCACAATACCAAATAAATTAACTTCCTTTACATTGTTTTTGAAGATATGTGGTAGGTGAAGATATAAATTATTTACCAAAAAAATAAATAATTTGTACTCTGTAAAATAAAAATCCAATACAAAACAACACTAATAATATTTTGATGTTTCCAGAGACCAGTGACTAGGACTAAATTTCCTATCTTATAAACAACCGAACAATTGAATGGTCTGTACTGCTTTGACATCACAACAAAATGTTATAAGTAACAGCAAAATATAGCATTTCTTTGCAAGTTACAGTTAAAAAATATAGTGAAGATAGCTTGACCAACCTGTTCCCTAGGGGCAGCTTGTATGTTTTAGCCCCAGCTGCCAGAGCAATCAGTTGGTTTCCCATGCAAATGCCAAAGACAGGCTCTGGGCGAGTGCCATTAACAATCTAAAAAGATTAATTAGCAGAATAAGTAAAGAAATAAAAAAAAACACAAAAATCAGAATTAGCAGATTTCAATGCATCATGAATGGCTGCTTTCTGTAATGTAAGTAACAGGTAATAAAAGATGTGGATAATCAAACCCAACTACTTCATACAATTACATAATTATTTTTTTTCTTTTTAAATTGACAAGGTTTGAATACCTCACAGGAAGTTTTACAATCAAAAAAGCTAAGACATAAAATTCATACTTCAAAAGCTGTACAACTGTATACTCTAATAAGCATTTTTAAAGCTGTTCAGCCCAGAATGTGAAACAGATTTCTATTGGTCAATAATTAAAATCTTTCCAATGCCATGAAAATTGACAAACAGTTCTACTCTAGTAGACCTCTGCTAAAAACAGATAGATCCTGGACAATACAAATGCAAAAATATTTGCAAGAAAATAGACAGAGAGGATGGGGCCTATTTAATATACAGATGGCTTCTACAATGTTTCACAGTTGGAAGTCTTCTTAATTACTAAGATAAATGCTTGTTCCAGATTCCCCACACAATTTTTAATGTAGTGAATTACTCTCCCTTAAACAATTTTACCCTTCAAATTATAAAAACAGAAAAATAAAAAAACAACATACACTCTAAATTCAACATTTTTTCAAAAGGATATCTCCCTTTAGGTATTTTATAAAGGAAAGAAAATATAGCTCTCTCTCCCAATAAGAAATCAGAAATTAGCTCATGAGAGATCAGTTTCTGGCAACCACTTTACCTTCTGGAGATTATGTATGACATCAGAAGCAAGAGCAGGATCACCGGGTCCATTTGAGATAAACAAGCCATCATAATCTTCGTTGGTGTAGTCATAGTTCCAGGGCACCAGTTTTACTTCTGCTCCTCTCTGACGGTGCAAAAACAAAAAAATCTTTTTGAAAATAAATGGCTACTTATTGCCCCTTATTTTGCCATGGAGCTATACATGTAATTCAAAACCTGTGTTAGAATATTTCAGTAAAGAGAACAAAACAGTTTGAATGAGTGTGAAAATCTGATTAAAATCTCTACATTAAGGACAAACCTTGATAAGACTCCTGATCATGTTGTGCTTAATACCACAGTCCACAGCTGTAATCTTCAGAGGATTCCCTTGACCATAGATTTTTACTTCCTGAAACATAATGAAATAATAACAGCATCATGAACACTGGATCTTTCTCACTACAATAAAATGATTCTAGAAAAATAATTAGTCCTCCAGAGAAAATTTTGTTAGAACTAAAAAAACAATCTAAAACAAACCTGTTTTTGACTGGAATAAGTGAGACTGAGCCAGCCTGTGGAAATTAGCTACAGTTCAGAGGTAAGACTCAAGTTGTATAGCCTGAGCTCTAATCAAGCTTTACTAGCCTTTATATGGCGGTGGTTGTTGCTCATCTTTTACAAATGGTTGGCAATTGGGAAATCTATTGACAAGATACCGTTTACATTTGAAATTAAGAGAAACAACAGCATACAGAAATATACGACCAACAACAAAGAAAAAAGATATATTTCTTTTTACCTTTGTAGATAACTCCAACAAAAGATTTCTCAGGTTAGGATCAATGAAGTCAACCGGATGGTCATCAAACTCTATCTTTCCCAAAATTGTACCCTAATCATTGTTGATTGTTTTTTTGTGGTTGGTTTTTTAAAAAAAAAGAAGAAAGAAAGAAAAACAGATGATCTTTTTTCTAAAAAGTAACAGTCAAATCTCGTGGTAGCGAAATACCACAGAAAGATGTGATTTTTTAGAATTATAAACAGCTGGGGATGGGAGTGCTTACCATAGCTGGTTATGTCAGAGGCATGGAGTACTGAACTCAAAGAAAGGGGGGAAAGAAAAAAAGACGACTGAAAATGCATCGGTTATAGTTGAGAAGACATGCTATCAGATATTAAACAAAACTCAATGCCTTAATTCCTAGTTTTTGAAACTTAGTTTATTTTAAATGCGTTCTGGCTTAATCAGTAGATGACAGAAATTTTCTGATCTCCTTCAATCTTTGCTAGAGCAGAAGAGAAACAGAAAGAAAAGACAATCCATTCCATTTCATTTATAAAAAATAAGCTGATAGCAAGGATATCTTTCTATTCTTATCTGGGAAAATAAGATTATTAAGGATGCTAATAACCATATCTCGGATTTTCTTTGTGATCAACCTTGTGTCTATTCCATAGAGAGCTGGGATGTTGTCCTCCTTCAGCCATTTGGACAAGGACTTCACTGAATTCCAGTGACTGTAATGGTGGGAGTAATCTTGAACAATCAGACCAGACACCTTGGATGGGAGATAAAAAACAAAAACAACGGCATAATTACACACACACACACACTTTGTACAACTGTAAATTATACAAGAGTTATTCTCTTACATGAACATACAATTCCAGCCATGCAATGTTTCAGTTTATTTAAAAAGATCAGCAAGGTAAGTACAAGCTGAACAGTTATGGACAAAAATCAAATCTTACGTTATAATATGTAATGGCCGAAATGATAAAATGAATAAAAGAAATCAAAAGTTTGACTAAATAAGAGTAAAAAAACAACAACAAAACTGTCAAATCTTTAGATAAGTCTTATATTTGTAATTTTTAATGTTATTGGGGATTCTCAAACAATTTAGCATCTGTTCCCATGTCACTTGTCAGCTGAGGTAACATCAACATCCATGTTTATTTGTCGTTTCTCACCTACTCAATATTTAGCTGAATGTCAGCATAACACAAAAATAAAACAGGAATCTTTTATACAATGCTTTTGAGAGCTTCAAATTCTGTGATGTTAAACTCTGTAAGATCACAATTGTTCTTTATAGCCAAAAATACCTACAGGTTTTCCATAACATTTACATACCACATCACTGCACTTGTAACACACTCCTACATATTTTTTAGCTTTCTTTTCTGAAAAAAGTCTGCATAGTTAATGCTATACATGTCTTTAAAGTAAGATGAATGTCACCTAATACAGTGGTTCAAATAGAATTGAGTGTCTAATGTAGAGCTGTGCAGGGCAGCTGTTGTCAGACCGACTGCTGGCATGAACATGACCTGGAAGGTAATAACCTAGAAGGCACATTCCATCCACCCCAATCATCTGCCTTCATCATTTACTGTTATCCTTGCACTCTAATTAACTGCTTCTGGCACATAGTATTATGCCTCATGCAGATCCATTGCGTATGTATGTATATCTACACACACACACACACACACACAAACAGTATTAGAAATAATTCTAAAAACAGGAAAAAGTGGATATAGTAACGTGTGATAGAATTGTATCACATGTGCGAAAACAAAATGCTCCATAATACAGTCATGAGTTGATATAGTACACTGAGACTGATTGTCATTCTATCAATCAGACAGTGCCTGCAGAAAGATTATAACTATAGGCAGTAATATCCTTGTAGAGGGTGAATGTATGGTGAATACTACACAATGTGGCAGATTACAGCCCAACTTCATGTTTAGAAAGAGCTGTATGCAAGATTCTAAGGATACACAAAACTGGCATTGTTGACGACGGAAGCATTTGAGGAAGAAAACTTAAACTTTCCAAAAGTAATGTTAAGTACCCAAGAGTATGTTCTCTACATGATAGGTCTTGCTAATGATCTAGCTATATAAGTATGGGTGTTAATGTTTCTTCAAGAGAAAGATACACATTTGTGCGAAGTCGTCTCAATGGATGTGTAGCTACCCACAAACCTTTGCTGAGAAGAGGCAACCAAAAAAGGCTGAAATGGGCAGCAGAAATGAACAGTTTAGATGGACAAACCTAGAAGAAGATGCCCTTTACCAATGAGTCTAAGTTTGAACTGTTTGACAATAAGCAACAGCAGTTTGTTTAGTATAACAGTAAAGTGTACAACAACTAGAGTGAGCTGTGAGGGTGGATCAGTACAAGTGCAGGGCTATGTATCAGACATGGGTATCAGAGATATGCATAAAATCAAAGAAACACTGTCTGCCAACAAGTACAGGAAAGTTCTCATCCATTATGCCATGGGCAAGGATTCATCTTCCAACATGACAATGACCCCAAGCATACAGCCAATATGGTGGAAAACTATCTGGAAGGTAAAGCTGCTGCTGGAACACTTACAAAGATGCTTCCTTGGCCTGCACAAAATCCTGATGTAGACATAAGACTATATCAGGTTATAAGGCTACTGAGAAAGTCAAACAGTAACCAGACACCTTTGATGAATAATGAAAAGTACTACAGGATATTTGGAACAACATTCCACAGTCACACATTTAAAACCTTTAAGGGAGCATGAAAACAAGGTGTCATACTATATACAAAGCAAAGAGCTCACATACCAAATGTTAATGCATTATGCAAGTATCCATTTTGTCTTTTGTATATGTATCTCAGTTGCAATTACTCCTTATTTGTGCACACCCTGTATGTGCTTCCATAATTATTTCCAACAATGTACGTGTGTGTGTATATATATATACAGTAAACCCTTTCTTAACCAAAATTCTCAAAACCAAAATATTCCAGAGACTAAAATTAAAAATAAAATTTTGGTCAACAGATCAGAAATTAAAGAGAGCTGGAAATTTTCAAATAACAGAACTGGTTTACCAAATTATTTCAGTTGGCTGATCTAATTCTCAAGAAATTTCATCCTGAACACTTTTTTGTCACTTGTATTTGTTTCACGTGGTATAAAAGCAATGCAGCCAGAGTAGAGAAATGATGTAGCACCATTAGCTGATGTAGGTCACGTGACCACCAGAGGAAAATAATCATACTTTAATTCAGTATTTTATATCTAAGATAATGTAGAAAATTCAGATGTGTTATTTCAAACATAGATATAAGCTATACAAGTTAGATATAGGTTATACTATTGAGTTTTCATAGTAGAGAGATGAACAGTTCTTTTAAGGCACTATAAACACATTTAATATTCTAAATGTTTTGTTTTCAATAATCTCAAATTTGAAATTATTTATTATTTATGCATACATTGTACCTTTTCCTTATATTTCAAAAAACTTTAACAAAATGTACCTAACCATCTAATAAAATTGTAGTTTTTATTAACCAAAAATATCTACTGAGTGAAAAAAAGTGAAAAGTTATTTTGGATAAGAAAAGATTCACTGTATGTGTGTATCTTCAAATTTATTCACCATATGTATAAACATTCCAGTAAATTAAAGGATAGAAAACAACAACAAAAATAGTAAAACAATAATATTACTAAGAACATAAAATAGAAGTTACAATAAAGCTTTTATTAAAAAATATTTGCAAATATTTTATTTATTTATAAATTGGAACATGTACATCATTAAAAATTCTAGTTTCTCTTTTCTCTCCATGATAGTAGGGATGTTGTTTAAATGTAACCTGGGGAAAGGCTGGACGCCATTTATGGCAATGTTATTTTAGTATATTCTCACTGCTAGCTCTCACTCAGTAAAACACATTAACCATTTTACTCACATGTATTCTTTCTGATTCCACATTCAACATGAGTCCATGTTCATCTTTGGCATGTGTATCTGGAACTCCATAATTTCCTACAATTGGGTAGGTCAAGGTCAAAATTTGACCTCTGTAACTGGGATCTGTCAATGCTTCGGGATAACTGAGAAGAAGAAAACAACTGTTTAATTCCACCCTAATGGTAGTTATTGTGCAAATGGTTATTTGCTAACAAAAAATAACCAAGAAAACTTTATTTAAAATGTGTGTGATGAAGAAAGCTTCCAAAAGCAAAAGAAATTAGAACAATAATACATTTCAGTAGTTTTCAGCTTTGTGTTATTAAATATTTCAACAAAATGCAACAAAACTTTTAAAAAAAAGTTTGATTTAAAATTCACAGTGTAGAATTGTTCACATTCATAAAAACTACTGACTAAGAAAAGAAAGCATCCAGGTCTGGCAGCCATGGCTGTTGGAGCCACCAGTAAATGTATGAACTAACGTTAGGTGCCTGGCAGTATGGAGGATTATCTAGTTTTAGAACAAGTGATAGATAATTTAAGTACTTCATCCTCACTAACCTAGATGTAAATTGTTTGCAAGATAGACATTAATGGTCAGAAGTCTATTCCTCTATCATGGAGATCAAATGTCATTTCCAACTGGTGGACATGCCAGACCCAGCTGTATAATAAAGCACTTAATCCCCACAAATCCCAGGTAAACTCAGGCAGAACTGAAACATGAATTATGTTTTGTTGAAAGTTAAATTGGTGATGAGAGACATCGCTGTGTAAAAACTTGTTCAGTTTTTTCTGAATAGATAAAATAGAGATTCCAATTTCAGAGATTATCAAGATAAAACATTCTACTTCATTCATGTTTGTACTTCTTTAATCTTAACTCTTTCACTATTGAGTTAATGGCCATGCTATGTCCAGATTAATTACAGAATGCCTTTTGTTTTGAGTAATGGCTACACTAAGCCTCAGATAACTTCCTTATCATCACCAATCGATACCTGTATAGCCAATCAGCTGTTAATCTCTGCGATGATGATGTAGAGCTGGTGAGAATGGCTCACAAGGCACAAGTGGTAAATAGAAGAGCTAGCTGCAGACGGTGGCTCATGGTAGTGAACAAGTTAAATGTATTTCAAAACCAGTAATAAAGTATGAAATTAGATGTAAGCTAATCTTATACATTAAGCAAAATCCTAAATTAACAAAAGGCTATTCTCTTATCTCCTGGAAATGTTGAATACTATAATAAACTGCTACATCTTAGTTACTAATCAAGCATTTACATTGTTGTATAATACTAGTTCATACTGCAGGCAAACAGATTTTTCTCTTTGTCATAGATGCTTCCTCTTCAACACCATATTTTTATTTCTATTTTATACCAGTGTTGCTTTTTATTTATTCTTCCTATCTTGAAAGGGGGCTGTATGCTCCCCTACTCTGTCAAACAGAACTACAATCAATGTATTAGAAAAAAAGAGAGAGACTAGAGGGGAAATCTATACTTCTCTACCTGCTTACTAAAGCATCCACAAGGTTTTAGTATATTGTGTTCTAGTTACATTGATAACAGGTTTATTTGCCAAACTTCTGCTTTTAAATGAAACCAGTTTTGAGTAGACAGTAGATGAGTCTGACTGGTTGTACTCACACAACCCTTGCCGGTCTAGCCAAGCTCTATTTAACAACTCTTTGTTTTCCATGTATTGCTTACAACACACCCCATTGTTCTCAGCTGTGCCAATATTTATAATAATTAAAAGACTGGTTTAAAACCCAGACAAGAAACAACAATAAACTTACATCCTATTGGCAATGATTTAAAAGTGGATTCGTTCTGAGTGATCTGTAGAAAAGCAAGAATCCGTTTACTCTCTTAATAAACTTGTATTAACGTGTCGTATGTTCAAATCAGACTGGACCTCCTCCATCTGAAGTCATGAGAAATACTGAAACAAACTTATTCCAAAAATAATCAGCAACTAAATTACCTAAAATACATAAATAAATAAATTACAATTGAAATGAAATGAAATAAATCTGTGTATCAGCAAAAAGTTAAAAGCAGTGAACCAGTCTACAAAAGTCATTCCAAACACAGAGAAATGCATGAAGTAATGAATTCTTCCAGTGATGAAATCACATGAAGTCTGGCACAGATAAAAAATGAATTAGCATTTGTTTACATTTTTTAAGTTGGTGATGTAATTGTTGAAGGATGCATTCTTGACAATGAACCAAAAGCATCCTGAAAGTCTTCTGAAAACAACAAAACACTTTAGGGGGTCGGAATGCATCTTTTTAGACATAGAATATCAGTTTTATAATACCACAGTGTTGTATACAGGGCGTCCCAAAAAACAATTTTATATATCTGAAATGTTATATAACTAAATTAATTCCTTTCTCTTACTGTCTCTGTTTAGTATCATGTTCAATTCCTCAAACTGCCAACCATCACATACTGTGCGTGAACCTGTCATCTTTAGATAACTATCTGTAACTCTGCATGTCTGTCACAGCTAATTGTGGTAGAAATAGAAAATAGGTTATGCTAAAATATAACCACCTTACCTGATCTGACTACAGCCAATGGGAATCCAAATGGCAACAACACAAGCTCTGGATTATTTTCAGTAAAGGGTGATATATGCATAGCACATGGTAAGAAATATGAGAGGTTTCCATAAAGAAATGGAAATATTTTTCAAAGTCAATAGAATTAAAAACAAATAACAATAAATTTACAAAGTACAAGTATCACTGGTTAACAAAGATTTTGCCTCCTGAGTAAAAACTGTAAACGGATATTATATTATTGCATCAAATAAACTATATTGGCTTATATGCGTTATGTATGGTTTTCAAGATACATGCAATCATAATTATATGCATGTAAACATATACAGTATATGCAATGTATGCTGATTAACTTGTTTTATTCCATATTTTAATCTTGTCTGCCTTTGTCTCTTCACAGATTTGAATTATGCACCAAAATAGTATCTGTAGTTATCAATAATGCAGACTCTCTTCGTTATGATTCACAACATCACAATGAAAGACCATGTCGCTACTCAAAGACTGCCTATCACCTTTATTTCAGTTGCAAAACTGGTGATGGCTCTTGTCCATTAAGTTTTATGTGCATTGAATCTCAAGCTATGACCAAGAGCAAAATGCAATCCAATGCCTTTTGCTATCCCAATGGTGTGGAGAGAGCTGGAGCATCACAGATGTGACTGCTACTTTTGTCGCACAAATATTGCTGGATTCTTTTCTAGAAACAGCATAGTATCCAATATGCTAATGTGCCTTCTGCTGTTCGGCCAGTTCCTCATGACAGAAACTTGGGGATAATAAGAGCGTGAAGAAAATATGCTACCAACTGAAGACAGACAGACACTCAGTCTCAGATGACATTTATGAAAAACACTCATGAAAGTATGGCTATCCTTCTCAATGCCATCAAGTACAGGAACCATAACTGAAAAATTTAATAATTTGAAAGACATAATGTTTCCACTTTGTTGTTTTTTTTCTTGCCTCTGGAACAGCCACACAACTGAACAGCGCAGCACCATTTGGTAAAGCAGAGGCCTCCGAGGGAATTCAGAAGTAACGTTAAGCATCCACCAGTCAATCCGAATAAAGTTTTCTTCTTCCTCTACAGACAAAACTGGGCATAATTAAAAACTCTGTCAAGGCTTCAGACAATGAAAAAGAGGGTTTTGACCATCTTAAGGCCGAGTTCCTAAAAACCAGTGATGCAAAGCTGAAAGAAGAGATTTCTACAAGACCACAGGTTTGAGAGATTCTAAAGGATCCGTCTCTTGACAAAAGGCTGTCTAATATTGGATTAGCTGCCTGGTAGTCATTAAGAAAGTCGTAAGAGGATGCTTGGGAAACACAAAGGCAGAGGATTATGAGGTGTTGGTGTCAAAGTTTATGGATAATTACAAAAACAGGCTGCTGAATGTTGCTAAAGATTCACTCCTTACATTCCCATTCAGATTTTTTGCCTAAAAATCTGTGCTGTTAGCAATGAAGATGGAGAGAGCTTCCATCAGGATATTTCTGTACCCCAGCAATGGGTAACTACTGCTGGCTTCTTCAACAACTGACATCAAATAAAAAGAAAAATAGAATAGAACAATTTTTTTCCTAGATATAACTTACTCTTTTTTCTTGCATTTATGTTATCATTGATTTATACAGTATTTACATGTTCACATTTCATAAATATATAGAAATTTTATATGCTTTTTCATGTTTCCTGTTTATATATTTGTGTGCTTTATATTTTTATACTTCAAGTAGCAAGTAAAATTCAGTTTTGTAGATTTTATTTTTTCATTTCTCAAAAACTGTACTGTACAAAACTGGGCACTTTTAGTGAACTCAGCACAGCCAGTTTTAAGAGGGACCCATACTTTCTTTGAAAAGACAAATAAAAATGTTTAATTTGTTGATCAGTGTAATCCTTAAAAACCTTACAACATTTCTTAACCAACCTTTGAAAGAATTTTTATTAAATTTTAATTCGAGACTTACTGCAGTTATTCTTTGAAGAAAAAGCACCAGCTGGCATGGCTAAACTAGACAGGGTGTTACAACAACAACAACAACAACAATAATAATAATGGTTGCCCATCCTTTGTATCCAGAGACAGCCAGCCATTCAGCTATTATGTGCAAACACCTGAGTGCATGAACTTATTTATAATGTAGGAACTGCCACCCTTACAGCAACCACCATACTTTTAGTAGAGTGGGGAAGACCAGACAGCCACCCACCCACATCCGCGGACGGGCTACCTGCAGTAACTTACTACAGATAAACACCCATTTGCTGCTGTAAGGAAACTTGCAACTGTTGCTAATTAACTGATTCAGCAAAAATGTTAAAAACAAGTTGTTAGCAGATAAGGTAAAATTAAATAAACAATACTAACTCTTAAAATCATTTTGTTTCTTAACCATCCTTCTTTTATTTCTTAGTTTTATAAAAGACATTTTCCAAACCAGAAATTACTTTTATTTGTCTCTACTATGAGAATGAGAGCACTGCTCATTTGCATACTAATGAAAATTACTACAAGTAAGATGTTGCTTACATACTAATTTATAATGAGCTTGATTTGACACACATATATAATAAATGCATGAACTATTATTAATTCACAACAGTTGCTAACCAACTCACCATTTATAATCACAACTTTAACATTGCTTTAAATCAACACTGGTCGATTTGTAATATTTCAACAACAAGCTTCAGGATCAGAATGCGTTAAACTCAAACAATTTAATTAAGGTTGCTTACAAATCCATAAGTTTAGCTGGAAGTAGCTTGCAACTAGTGAGAGCCTACGTTTTGCCCATGATTCCAATTTTAATGAGATAGGCACTTTAGAAAAAAACTGATATACTAGTGGTTAAAACAAACGAAAAAGAGTATTTCTCTCTAACAGGCAGACATCATGTTGACCATCTAGTGGTTATTAGCTGGTTAAAGCCAGAGACAGTTGATTATATTTATTTGACTACAGCGAGCAGCTTTCACCTTCTAAATGTGTGCTGTGCTAATTCACTATTTGTTTTTAATAATACCATAGCATACACACACAGATCCTATCGTAAAGCTGGGTGACACTAATAGACATATTAACCAGAAAGCTGATCATGACAAGAAAAAAAATAAACTGTTTCTTGAGACTGCACATCATTAAAATTATTCAAATAAAGTGCTACTATTTACCCAACTAAGCCTGTGTTGAACACTACTTCTCCTGCAGCAGACCTCTCATCTCCAAAGGAATAGCCTGGATATCGGCTGCCATCTTGAAGTACAAGATACGCTTTCTTTGGCTACATACAAATTATAAAATGAATAAAAATAATTGCACATTTTGATTTTAAAATTATTACAAATTCCCTAAAGCATAAAAACATTTCAACAAGACAGCAAAAATGTTGGTTCGAAATAAAGCAACACGCACACACACTTAAGCAAACATAAACAAAAAACACTATAACTGATGGATTGTTGCTGAATGCCAGGCATTGATGAGAACAGAATCCCACATCTATCAGCTTTATGAATTGGTCTGCTATGTGTATCAAAAATCACTTGGTAAATTATCAGACAGCTGCCTCATAAATCCACAGCCAGCCACTGATTTTAATTTTCATCTGGTTAATGCAGCACAGTGCAGCATTGCTTGGAGCAGCTACTTGTATATTCAATATGCACCTTTTAGAACAAATTAGATAAGATACCAGGTCTCAGGCTCCAGAGTGCAGACAAAGCATCTCTTTCATGTGTGACAACTGTTTCTCTAATATATTGGAATTTTTGCACCATGTGCATTGTTGTTGAAAAGATTTTTTTGTAATTTTCAGTTTTATCTTTTATTTAGCAGGTGACAAATCTCTTGCTATAGCTTTATTTCCATCCTAATGCACTAAACACAAAATCACAACAATTCCTCCCTCCTGACTTAAAAAAAAGCATTAAAAAGGTTCTATAATATGAGAGCCAAACCAAAGATATACATGCTCTACTCATCTTGCCACACATCACGTCTCTGGTTTCATAACACTATAAACATCAAGAATGTACAGATGTGCAATTAGCTGCACTGCAAGACCGACCGTCTCACAGGTAAGTTCTAATTCAAACACTTGCAGAACGAGTATATATGAACAAATATAATAGAATCTGTTCTCTTCAAACAACAAAACCTAACACACAATCTTGTTTTCCTTCTCTTTTCATTGTTTTTGCAGTCAAGAATTTTAAAATCAAACTTTATTTCCTGAAAAAAATAAAAAGCCATCTGGAACAGTATTTTTGTTAGCCATAAATATAAATAAAATGTCTATTTTGATTTCAGAGATAATTTGGGAGATTTAAGTACCTCAGCCTCTTGCAGGAAGGGTCAATATATTTCCCTCCCAAAATATTTGGTAGCCATTTCTACCACATACATACATCTTAGTTTAAGATGGAGACCAGGGGTCGGCAACCCATGGCCCGCAGTCCCCAAATGAAATATGGTATCTACCCGGCCTGTGGTGTCTAAAAAACAAAAATGCTGTTTGATTTCGAATGCAATATTTATACCAACCAGTACTTGCAATAATTAAAACTACCGTTTATACATAGATACAGAGTCTATTAGTATCAGTTTTTCTTTTTTCAAATAGTGTGCCATCACAAACAACACAACTGGAGATAAAGAAAGCTTTGGTATTGCAACTTTCATATAGAACTGTTATGCTTTTTTATAATATTGTAAAGATCTTAACTTTGTTAAAGCTGAACAAATTTGGTGCTCTCTTATGTAGATATAGCGATTCATTTCTTTCTCTTTATGCATTCCGTTCATTTCACAAATGTGTTACTTGTAATAATTTGGACAGGTAAAATGATACTTTAGCTGTAGTGATATTTGAATTTCTTTTTTTTTAAGCAAACCCCAATGTCAACAAAACGCAGGAAGGTTGAGCTGAACGCCAATCTTTCCAAGACACGTGGACAGAAAAGTACTTTTTTACTCAACACTTCGGTAAACCCATATGCCTAATTTGCCATGGAAGTGTTGCTGTAAATAAGGAATTCAACATCAAGTGGCACTATGAGACAAAACATCCGAAATTCAGTAAATTTAGTGGGCAAACAAGGAAGGATGAAGTTCATAAACTTAAACTGAGCTTAGAAAAACAAAGTTCAGTATTCCAAAAACAAAGCACAGAATCAGGAAAAAATGCACTTGCCAGCTACGAGGTGTCGGAGTTGATAGCAGAAAACACGAAGCCTTTCATTGATGGGGATCTCGTGAAACAGTGTTTGATGGCCGTTGTAGACATTGTATGTCTCGAGAAAAACACTTTATTTTCAAATGTCAGTCTATCTGCAAAAACAGTTACACGACGAAAAGAAGAAATGTCAGGGGATCTGAAAATTCGTTTAAAAGACTACTGCAAAATTTTCCAGTTCTTCTCAATAGCGATTGATGAGAGTACAGATAACACAGACACAGCTCAGCTTGCAGTAAACACAACTTTCAACATTGTTGAGGAGTTTGTTCAACTGGTACCTATCAAGGGCACTACCACAGGAGCAGACATTCTTAAAGCATTGCTCCAGTCTACTACAGACATGAATCTGGACCTATCAAAGCTAGTATCTGTAACAACCAATGGAGCGCCAGCAATGGATGGACAAAATAAAGGTGTCGTGGCTCTGCTTCAAAGACACATGGAAGGCTTCGGAATTAAACACAACGTCAGAAAAGTGCACTGCATAATCCACCAGGAAACAATGTGCACTAAGGTATCAAATTTGAAGGACATGATGGACATAGTGGTGAAAGCAGTAAACTTGAGCTTGTCTCAGGGATTGAACCACCGTCAGTTTCGGCAACTTTTGTCGGAAGTAGAGAATCAGTACGGGGACTTGCTTTACTTCTGCGACATTCACTGGCTCAGTCGAGGTGCTATGCTAGAAAGAGTATATGCAGTGCAGGAAGAAATAGCTACATTCCTTGAGAGTAAAAACATGGATGCCACAGAATTTCGTGATCCCAAATTCATTTCAAGCCTGGCATTTCTAGTGGATTTAACATCTCATTTAAACAACTTGAATTTGCAGCTTCAAGGAAAAAATCAGCTGATACATGACATGTGGAGATACATACCCACCTTCAAAACAAAACTACGACTGTGGAGAAATCAAACTACGCCCATTTCCCTACATTAGAGGAGACCAAACCTACAAACAGCAACATATTTGTGGCTGTGACACGTGACTTCAGAACTGACTTTTCCTCCCGTTTCGCTGACATTCGTTCACACACAGATGATTTCAGACTACTTAGTACTCCGTCTGATGTGGAAGTGGACACCGTACCAGAAAATTTTCAAATGGAACTTATTGAGATACAATGCAGTGATCTATTAAAATTCAACTTTCATGCAGAGGGTGTATCTCTACTAGAGTTCTACAAAGAAATATCTTGAACCCAGGCTTTATCCCAACTTGTCAGATTATGCGAAAAAAATGGCATCGATGTTTGCCAGCACTTATACATGTGAGCAACTATGAAAAGCAAGTTAAGAACATGAATTACTGGTGCCCATTTAGAAAACGTTGTGCTTGTGGCTTCATCCAGTCTGTCACCTGATGCTGAATAACTTTCGAGCACCAAACAGCATCAAGTATCACACTAATTGTTGCGTCTGCTATGATATAAATGTCAACTTAAATGAAATAAAAGTAATCCATAGTTCCATGTTTTATTATTATTACCTTCATTTATTAGTTATATAATATAATACAATAGTTCAATAGATGAATGTGGCCCGCCATCACCTCACAGACTTTGCTTCTGGCCCGTGAGTGGAAAAAAAGGTTGCCGACCACTGATGTAGACTGTAAAGCTTACCCATTATGCACCAAAAACTTGATTTTAACCTGACTTGAGGAGGAGGGGGTGAAAGACAGGTATTTGCTGAGTCCCACTGTCATATTTTAGTTAGGCTAGACAGCTAGAGAGAGTAGTGACTTATAGTTGTACATTAACAAACAAAGGCTGGCTATAATCACACCTAGCCAGGACAAAGATGAGATCTGAGCATACAGAATAATGGTAATCATCAAGTCATGAAAGTATTGCAATTTATCTAATCATAAATGCTAGGCAGCCATTATTTTTGATGAAACTATTTCAGCAATTTAAAAATTACATTAAACAAATTTTGGCAGTTAAAGGTTAAAAGTACTAGAGTAAAGAAGATATTGGAGGCTGCTTTAGATTCTATAGCATGGATAACTTGGGTAAAAGTCTGCGGAAGTGGAACACTGATTTTCTCTCGGTTAACGAAACTCAGCGAGTCTGTTGGAAAATGAAACAGCTTTCTTAGCATGGCATAGGAAAGTGGGCAAATAGGACATAAAAAGGAAAGAATTTGGTAGGTGAAAAATAAATTTAACTGGTTTAAAAAAAAACAAAAAAATAATTTATGATAAACTGTGCATAAATCTGAAGTACAAGGCCTCAAAATCTTGCTGGGATCAAAGGGTTGTTATTTTATATGTAAAACTTAAAACATAGGATGTAATTTCTTACCCGTTCTATTTTTGATAGACAGTCACAGGTAACAGAAATGTACCGGCACCCATTCAGCCAGAAGTTCTTCTGAACCTGGAAAGCCTTGCAACAACCAACCAATGCTTGCAGTATTGTCATCTTTCTATTCCTGCAAATGTGTTATCCTTAAAAAAAAAAGAAATACATGATTTGTTGCAGACATAGTAAGAAATGGATGAGACAATAAAGTGTACTGTTTTTCTAAACAATTCTAAGATAAAAACTTATCTGCAGTCTGTTTAACTCCAAAAGATCAATGCACTCAACTGATGACGGCTTTAGTGGTACCACACCACTCCCACAGTGCCTAACAACATGACAAAGGATTTCGCCTCAGAGGTTTGTTTTTTTTAACGTTAACCTCGTTCTCTAATTCTAGAGGCCAGTCAGTGCTCAACTCATTTTAAGCAAAACTACAATAGTTTAACTTCTAAACAAACATTTTATAATATCTCAAAGGAGCTTTTGGAATAACATGTTCATTGTTATATACGGATCACTTACAATAGTATTCTTTCTATCCAATTGTTTCTTGATTACTTCCTGAATGACCTGACTAACTTGTTTTGGAAACTTTTTTTCCTAACCCATATCTAATTCATGTTTAATGAGATAAAAAGAAAAAAAGAAAAAAACAGTGGTCCATGATGCACTAAAAGACACCAACTAAGATCTCTGTAGATTCATAGAGCAGCAGCCACATAGTTTATACCGACTCTGGATGAGAGCTTAAAAAAAAGAGAGAGAGCAGCTTCTCATCCTGAGCTCCCAGATAGCAAAGCACAAATACCCTGCCATCAGTTTGAATAGAGTGGCATTCTGCTACAGGTACACTGCTGGTATCAGACAAATTCTACCAACAGCTAAAAGCTCATCCAGGGCTACAATGATGATCTGAATGGTGAAGTATTCATATCTTAAGGTCTGATTATCATCATCGGGAGCTAGAGGTGGCAGGTTCCCAGAACTACCACATAAGAAAAAAGTACCTGCTAGAACCCTTCGTGTTTAGATGCTGGAGGAAAATAGAGTATCACAGGAAAGCAGGAGGAGGCCATGTCAGGGGAGTAAGGCTGTCCTGACCGAGAATCAGTCTCGGCAGTCGACGACGATGACAGGTCCTCATATCTTCCCTCCAATCTTGATAACAGAATGACAGTAATTTCCACAAATGAACGCACAGCCTACCAGATACACCCACCATAAGTCTTTCCAAAAGCTAACTTAATTTTTAAAAAAATCATTTATTTTGTGAAAGATGTCTGCAGTAGGGAGACAGAGATGATACCTGATTTCTCTTCCAGTCAGTACGTCTACTTTCTCCCCGTCCCCCCCCATTTTTTTTAGAAACATTTCTCTCTTCTTTTGGCGGATAATGCAATGTAAGGGCATTGCTCCTAACCTCCTGTACCCGCTGTTCTTCAGTGGCA
This sequence comes from Nautilus pompilius, assembly GCA_018389105.1. Classification (NCBI taxonomy): domain Eukaryota; kingdom Metazoa; phylum Mollusca; class Cephalopoda; order Nautilida; family Nautilidae; genus Nautilus; species Nautilus pompilius. The sequence goes on along the minus strand of JACATO010000308.1, from coordinate 2,572,813 downwards.
GAGGGCTCTGTGCCCCTTACTCGGGGTCCCAGAGACTCACACTGGGGACTCGCTCCCCTATCTTCAGAACTTAGGACCGAGGAGCAGCCATCACCAGCTAGTCTTAACACACACACATAAGCTCTTCAATGCAGCCTGTCGGTGTTTGCTGTGAGGTCTAAACAGAGAGTCTGTGCTCATCCCACTGGGTGTGTGTGTGTGTGTGTGTGTGTGGGTGTGTGTGTGTGTGTGGGGGGGGGGTACTTATTTCATCTTTAACTGTCATTGCACAGATTAAACCGGGGCCGGGCGAAGTGAGATCCAATAATAGGGCTTCATTATTAAACAATGGATGAGGCTGACACAGCCTCCGGGGGGTGGGGGCATACGGACGCATCAAATGACCGTCCCACAAGCAGAGGGCCACTAGTAAAGCCACCGGAACCGACAGGGAGCGAGTCCCGGCCCCCCCGGGGGGTGGGGGCATACGGACGCATCAAATGACCGTCCCACAAGCAGAGGGCCACTAGTAAAGCCACCGGAACCGACAGGGAGCGAGTCCCGGCCCCCGGGGGTCGTTGATGCCTCGTCGGCTGGCTCTCGAACGAACTGAGTAACCCTCGTAAGGGGACGGGCCTCCGACTCTGTAGAACCCCGGGGAAACAGCAGGTGTAATTACTATCCTACCTGGATTTAGAAGAGCCGGACAGCGGTTTATGTGGAGGAAGCCGATGGAGGAAAACACATGCCGAGCTGACGCAACCGGGCGACACACAAAACTCGGGGCTTGCGCTGGTTATCTCCCTTGCCAGGTAAACGGGACGAGGAAGATGCCGGAGTCGATTCCTCGGAGAAACCGATTTTTCTCAGGCGCAGTTTGCTCGGAAATTCTGCCACCGAAAGGTGAGGAGGAGGGGGGGGCGTTTATCCGGTTAGTGTACCTATTAGAAATGTCGACTTGCCGGTGGAGAGGTGACCGGAAGAGGCTGTGGAGTGGCTTCACTTTCACTTTAAGCTAACCTCGGATGATGATGATGATGATGATTGAGAGAGAGAGCAGGCGGGCAGCTTCTGTTTCCCGTGGACTCGGATTTAAGTTTACTTCAACTAATGCAATAAATGGGGAGTCGTCAGCATCCGCTACACGGATGGCACCGGTTTACCACTAGCGCCAGACCAATTCTAGATTAAGAGATGCCAGGATGCGGGCCAGTGGAGGTGAACGGGTCAGCCGGTTCCGCAACACTGATGACTAAAAATGGCTATGTTAGCCAGGACAGAGCAAAGAGGTCGTGGATTAACCGGATTAGGCCAACAGAGCTAAACCGCTTAACAAGCCTGACAATGCAAAAGCTGCAGGTGATAGTTCCCAATAAGCGCCAGTGCACTGTTCTCTATTTAAGGTGTAGTAGTGGGCGGTACCTGGTGGCTTACCTTCTTGAGTTGTAGAATATAGCTCACCGTGTAAACATCTTTACAGGTTTACTCCTTCAAACGTCGGATTTGCAGGAACTTTGCAGTCCTGTGCGCCTTGTACTATTTTTTTAGGGGAACTAGTAGGAGATTGGGGCATTTAACTTCAAACAAACAAACAAACAAAAAGCCTCAGATGTACTAATGTATATTAAGAGTTTAGTATAGTCCAGTGCCGGATCTGGCCATGAGCTAAACAAGCTACAGCTTGGGGGCCTCGGGAAGCGAGAGAAGACGTGTAGAAACGTGTGGACGAGGGCCCAGGGAACTGCCGCCATGACGGAAAATCGCCATTAACCCTTTCCGCGTCGGTGTTCCACATCTATCTATATTTTTTTAAAATGTAATTTAACTGTCGGTGCGAGCAGATCGGGAGCACCCTGCATTGTACGTCTGGCAGAGATGTATACAGCATGAACCCTTCTCTGTCTTTATAGTGTTGTACATAACATTAGTGTATTTATTCTACTAATTGAGTTAAATAATTTAAATTCAGTGGTTTAGCTTTCTTTTATAATGTTATTTGGATAGATAGCAAGAAAACCTGAGATATTAACCTTTTATTATAGTTAAGTTTATTTACCTGGTGTTCCCCAGATGGAACACTGTCGTAATAGCGTTGCCATATTACAGGAATTTTGGGAGTCTAGGCTTTCCATTCATGATATGTTTTATCATACTTTATTTACTTATAAATTTATTTGAAAGGTATACTGAAGGAACTGTTTCCGAGTTTAGCATAGTGATAAATAAACTTGTGAACCTATAGGCCGTAACCTTATATTTTATGCTATAGTTTTGTTCAGTTAGTTCAATCATCGCATAATTTAAGTTTAATAATAATGTATAATTATGTTTAATTGTCTTACGATGTTTTGTTCATCTAGTGTTCCCTGATGTGGAAGCAATATTACGACTATTCTTATGTTTGATGGTAACAAATTGCTCAGGAGACAGGTCGTTTTCACAGCTATAGAGGATCAAAAATGAACTTAGAGCAACCATGTCTCAAGAAAAACTGTCTGCACTTAGCATCAGGTGCATAGAAAGCGATAAGCTGCTCATTTGAGGCCACAATTCATGAATTTGCTTTTGGGAGATCAAGAAACAACTTAAAACATTTTCTATCTGATACAAGTTCATTATTACTTATATTAATAAAAGTGATCCTGATTACTTATTTTGTCAGCATTTTGTATATATATATATTAATGTATGCTAAAATTATTTTAAAAATTACATTTAAGTATTGTTTCCAGGGTATACTATATTATAATCTGTTGATAGAGATCAAGCCAACCAATTATACATATGTAATCAGTAAATGCATTCATTTGAAAATAATTTGTATTTTTCACTTTAAATGCCTTGCTATTAAATAATTAAAAGGCATATATGGTTTCAATTTTGTGAGACCTCCTGGTGTAATTTCTTAACAAGTGGCCTCCAATCTTTATATAGCTTAAGGCCTCCCCAAGTCTAAATCCGGCACTAATTATAGTATAGAGATTTTAAAACATCAGGACTAGAAAATATTAACAATTAAAGATATTTTCTTTTTTCTTTCTTTTTAAAATTTTACTCAGGAAAATCATATGCCGGGCTTATTTTTTTTATAATTTTTCAAATTATTATTCCTTGAATCTCTCTTTTTTATTTAGAGATCTATACAAACCTTTTATAGTGTGACCTTTTGCAGTTTTACTTTTCTTTTACCTTAATGGAATTGAACCATTTTAAATATTAGTGAAATTCCTTAAAAATATTTCTAATGGACAGATTTTTGTGTATTCTCAACAACATAATGATGAAAGATTTCTGTTGAGACTCCAGTATTAATGAAAGGAGAGATATTAAAAGACCCTAAAGATGGATTTCCTAACAGGAAAATGACCTTTTCTTTTTTTCATGTTTTACTATTTGAAATTTTTGCAGTTGCATTGGTTAAAAAAAGATTGGCATAGTAAAGTATTTTAGATGAAGAAAAACTAGCTCAAAAGTATTTGCTACTACAGCATATACTGAAAATTCTGGTACTCTCCTCAGCAGTAGTGGACATACTGATTTCTTGGGTGTGGCTGTCAAAATTAAGTGAAGCACTTATCCCAGCCAGTCTTCATGAATGAATGCAAAAGGAAATGTATTAGAAATTAAGTGTACACTTAAATAAAATGCTGTATTATTTTCTTTCATAACAGTAATCTTCATTTTGTTTCCATATTTTTAAAAACAACTATAGTCTCCATTCCAACAGTTTTTATTTTTCTTTTACAAAACCTTTTTTTTTTTTTTTTTTTGCATAATTTTTCTCCCTTACAAAAACATGAGGTTGGGGCAGGTAAATGGCGGTCCAGTGGTGCTAAACTCTGCTAAGTTTGAGGGCACAAGTTTGAATCCTGGTTAGGACAAGCTCAGTTTGGTGTCCCTTCCTGGCATGGTTTCTTTTCACTCTCTCTCCAAGCTGATCCCATGGCTTTCCCAATCTGAAAATAGAGCTCTAGTAGGATCTTCCGGGTACTTTTGCCAGAGATTCTCTAGGTGATTCTTGACTGGCTTGCACCTTACCTTAATCAATGCTCAAGAGCCTCAAACCATACCAAGGTAACTTGCTTGGTTCCAAGGCTGATACACCAACACCTTAAACTTCCAAGTCCCTGCTGTGAGACATTCTTGAACTTCAAAAGTCAGGTTGTTTGCCAAGAAAAAGTAAGGGTGAGAATGAAGAAGTTTATAATTAATTTATTTCCATTTCACTGTAATAGTTAAGCATTTTCATAACAAAAAAGTATTACTGCCCTTCCTTGCTCGCTGTTTAATTTACTTTTCTTTTTTCCTTCAGATATTGTAAATTTAAAAAGTGACATTTTGTTTGCAGAGATTCCTCGCGATATATATTTTGTTCGAAACATTTTCAAAACAAAGTTTAAGAATGTTTAAATTAAAAACTAAGCCCTTTCGTGATTATTCATTGTTTTTACTTTGAAACTGATGTATTGATGTCCTATCACCATTAAGAACAATGGCATAAAAGTTGACAAAGTGCTAAGCACAAGTAGAACTCAGCTAAAAGATGTCTGTTTACCTCAAATTCACCATAGCTCTAATAATATCTCAAATGAAAAGAGAATGTCCTCAGTATTGGGAGAGATGGCTTTGGTAGTGTTAGATTTTGTTTATTTTGTAAAATTTAAAGAAAAAAGAAAATAGCGGTTCACTTGTTAAATTATGTAATGTTTAATATTTCATCTGTTCTGTATCTAGAAAAATCACCTGAACTGTGGTCATTTAGTTTCTTTTGTCATTCCAAAGATTAGATGCTGGTTGGTTTTTTGGAATCAATTAATCATCTAGTAAATATTAAAATAACAATACAACTGTAACAGGTTTCTTTAACTATATTCATAAATGCACCAGTGAAGAGGTTTTCTTGTTGACTGGTGAGCCTTCAGGTCAAATCATTTGCCACCTGCATCAGACATGCTGTATCTTTTCCAAAACGACTGCCAGCATGATTGTCTTTACTAGTTATTTTTAACAGAGAAAATATTTTGCAAAAAAAAATGGGCAATAATAAGTTACTTATATTTGAAACTGAAAGTGAAAGAAAACAAAACAAACAAAATCATATAATAACATTTACTTATAAATTGCATCACCTTGTACACATGTCATTGACATGGTATTAGGACTATGACTTGACAACATTTCAGCAGTGGGCGAGGGCACAAAGCAAGCAAAGCAGCGCTTCCTCGCTAATAACCTCCACTCTGAGACACTGATACTACACAGAAACAATGTAAGTAGTCTCAATTTACCCAAAACAATCCTTGTCTGCTGCTCTCTAGCTAAAAAATTTTCTTTAATAACAATGGATAAATAGTAATAATTTTGGTTCATAACCAGTAGCTATTTCGCATATGTCGATAACTTTAAAAATTCGTGATTATCCATGCGTGTTTATACCTGTCCTAGTTTGAACATTCTAAGGGAATGGATTGAAAACAAAAATGAGTAGATGAAAATATGAGGGTAATTAAACAGCCATGCCTTCAGCAAATAAACAAATAAAACTACAATGGAAACCATTCGCCATGTTCGTAATATGATTATTAAAAAGGAGACCCATTGTGCTGCTTTAATTTTATGACAATGTTGTTTTGTCTTTATTCTGTCTCCCAACGATTTAATAACTGCCATGCTTGATCTCCTACTACTACTAATAGAAATTGTTATTCAAATTAGCTTCCAGGTCTGCCAATTAGGTAATTTTTATTATTATTATTATTATAGTGGGGGGTTGTTTGTTGTTTTAATTTACAGAAATACTTCTTTTTAATAGAAAGTACTAGGAAAGTTCAAATGAAACCCGGCCGGATACCATCTACGTAAATGCTATTTTGGCCGGGTTTCATTTGAACGATTCTGATAAGAAGCTGAAAACTAACATGTGCATTATCGAGGGCCGCATGTGTCATTTCATAAAGTTAATTCGCGGCTGCTGCTTTTCTAAGTATCTTTAGCTTAATTTAAATATTTAGGCAACTGAAACTTTTAAGAAATATGGTATTTATTTGTTGTTTTGTACCTTTAAAAAAAAGAGAAAACTATGGGTGGGGGTCTTCGATCGCCTTACCAACCACGGCGGAAGTAGTAATGGCGCCATTTTGGGTCACCTACAGCTTGCGTGAATGGCTTGCGATGCGGGTTTAGGAGGGAAGGAGATGGTGAGAATTCAGCCTGTTTTTCATTAGCAGTGCATCGTGTGAATAGCGGGGCGGGGTGAAGTAATAGTGATGATGGATACCGAGTTAAATCTGTGTTCTAATGTGCAGTTACTATCTGGTGCTTGGCCTTTATTTATTAGGCGTTCTTCTAATCTAAGGGTGATGGGGGGGGAGGGGATGAATTATGGAAGAATCTGCCAAACATTGGATCTGGGGGGTAAATCCTGTTGTAATATTAACGCGCTATGTAACACGACACCGGCCGGCCCCGTGGGGTGAGATGGACCGACCAGCAAAAGGCCCCCGTGTGACGTGAGGGTTGACAAACGAACCAGACGCTGCTGAACCCTGCTAGGCGTACACAGAGTCCTGCTGATTAGTTAATTTATTGTTGTCTATTAATAAGTTTATTTTACCACATTATTCTTAAGTAGTGTACTACTATCAATTCTGCAATAAATATCAACGAAGACATAAGTTTTTTCTGGTCCTGTGTATATTTTATTATTTTAAATATTACTAGTAATATTATTACCACACTTATTATTATTATTATTATTAACTATTATTAAAGTGTTACTATATTAAAGACAAATAGAACCCAAGGATGAAAGAAAATCAGTTTTAAATTTTAGTGAATTGATATTTTAAAAGTTTTAAACTATTTTCAGGAATATGCAAATGTTTGACTGTGCTGAGATGTGGCTGTGATACTTTATTTGTGTGTGGTAGGTACGTTTCTGGCTTATTATGCATAGTTGTAGCATGTTTTAAAATGTATTAACATGAGATCTCTAAGTGCTTGATTTTTTAGTCATTTTGAAAAATGCCTGGTTAATTCAAGATGAGTAATTCATCATTGATCAGTAGAGTACTTAATTTTTAGATTCATAAACTTAGCAAAATGATTTGTTCATTAGTAGTATTTTTAGATACTCTTGAATAAGCAAGTAATTTCTGTTTTTATAATCACTATATGTTAAACCTCTCTTCAGATACAGCATTTATTCTACCTGCCAATTACTTATACTGATGTTACAATTTTTGTGTATGAAGCAAATAAAAAAATTTGTAATTAGTTCACTTCAATTTTAATTGTGTTTTTATATTATATTTTAAAAATAGTGGAGCATTATAGAAACTGTTGAGCATATGTGCAATTGCAGTAAATATTAACATTGCGTTATTAAAATATAAATGATAAAATCCAACTGATGATCTGAATTTTATTGGAAAGAATTTCTAAACTGTATACATATTTTCTGGCCATAATTTAGGAATTTTTGCTTGGCTAGATCTTGTCAGTGTAAAAGTTTTTTTTTTTTTTAAAACAAACAAAACCCTTGAAATTAAATTTAAAAAAGAAGAAAATTCTATATCTGTAAGAAGAGTTAATGGTTCTTTTTCCTGCTCGAGTTAGCATGTACTTATAGGATTATTTACTGCAAAAAGATCACTGGAAGTTAAAACTTGTTCAGAATATGTGCAAAATTATAATTCAAAATTTCTGTCTCAACTGAATCCTGTGAGCAGAGACTTTAAAAGTTTTGAAATCAAGTTAAATTCAACCTTGAAGGTCACAAGACTTTTTTAAAGAGGTGCACATGAAAAAGTATTTATTGCTCAGCTATAAGATGGATAACTTAGTGGTATTAAATATTATTTCATGATTTGTTGGTTAGTCATCTGAAAGTTGTAACAGATTTAAAATTTGCATATGAAATGCTTAACTTTCTTAACTAAGAAATAGTAATTATGTGTATTTTTATTTTTTAATGAATTACTTGCTTTTTGTTTGTTTGTATTTTTATTACAGAAAATTTAAATACATAATAATGACTTCAAGTCAGGCTTCTGAAAATTTGAGATGCTTTGTGAGAAGAAATGCTCATGGTGAGAAGGTTCTGGACATTCCAGCTGGTCAGTACAAGGGATGGCTGCCCAAGTCTTTGTACAGCTTTGACCTTGCTGAACTGTACATACCATTCATGAAATTATTTAACTTTCCTGTCCGTGGTAATACCATAGGAAATCTGAGTAACTTGAAAGGTTTTTTTGCTGTTGGAAATTACTTATGCACGTTACCCAAGTCATTTGCTCAGTGCACCTGTCTACGGCAACTGAATTTAAGTTTCAACAATCTTGAAAAATTGCCACCATCTATTTTCAAGTTAACCAACTTAGTAGAATTAGATCTTAGTGAAAATAGTCTTGACAGTCTACCTCCAGAAATAGGGAACCTTAAAAAACTGCGCAAGCTGAATATTTGTGGAAATATTTTGAATGATATTCCTGAGGAGATGTCTCAGTGCAAGAACTTGCAATGCTTGAACATTTCAGGGAAGTGGCACCCACGTGGTGGTCTGAAGACTCTGCCTCAGCCTCTTTGTAAACTGTCTGAGCTAACGGTACTTGAGTGTAGTTGGCACCAAATTGACACACTACCTAGTGAAATTGGAAATTTAAGGAAATTGCACACACTAAGTTTGCGAGGAAACCACCTCAAGTGTGTGTCAAAAAGTATTTCCCAGTGCATAAATCTGCAAGAGCTGAATTTGACATCAGCCATGAGATTTATTCCTGCCATTCCCACAGCGCTCTTCACACTGCCTGAGCTGAGAATACTAAATTTCAGTGGCAATTTCTTTACAGAAATTCCCCCTGAAATTTGCAATCTTAAAAAATTGCAAGTATTTTTGTTCCAAAGAAATGCTCTGCTCCGTTTGCCAGATGGATTGTTTTGTCTGTATCAGCTGGAAGAATTGGAGCTAGCTGATAATTATTTGGAAAGTATTCCTGCTAACATAAAAAAACTACAATCCCTGAAATATTTGAATTTGACTAACAACAAGATGAAGGTATTGCCTGAAGAAATTTGTCACTGCCAGAGTTTAGAAACACTGAATCTTGCTTTCAATCAACTGGTAGAAATTCCAGAAAAGCTTTACCGACTCTCCAAGCTGTCACAACTCAATTTGATGAACAATCAGCTGAAAAAACTACCTCCTCTTCTGGACCGAGCAGAAGGCCTGCTAAAATCACATGCTCTTTTCCTGCACAACAACTATTTATTAAGGCCACCTCAGGAAATATGTGATCAGGGGGTGAAAGCTTTGTTTCAATATTTGAAGGAAATCCGGGAGAGTGAGGCTAACCATAGGAAGAAAATGATTTTGACTGGTGCTGTAAAAGCTGGAAAGACTAGTTTGAGGAATGCTTTGATTTTGGGTCAGTCAAAACTCACTGCTGAAGATGAGCGAACCTGGGTATTGGAACGTCATTTATGGGAACCAGAAGCTAGCCTACGAATACAGATTTTAGATTTTGGTGGCCACCATATCTACTCTGCTGCACACCACTTATTTTTAACACCAGAGGCTCTGCATGTTTTGGTGTTTGATTTTTCTGTGTATAAATCAGAATCCTATGATTTTCGTATTGGAGATTGGCTTGATGCTATTACAGACCGTGCTCCAGGAGCTGTGATTCTGCTGGTTGGAACACATGCTGATCTCTGCAGCAAGGAAGAGATAAAAGAGAAGGAAGCAGATATTCTGGAAAGAATGCATGCAGAAGAAAACTGCAAGAAAGAGGACTTGAAAAATAAATTGGCTCAGCTTAATAATATTCTCGAGAGTCCTCAGGCACGAGATGCTGGAACCAGTGGGTTTGCAGATACTGGCATGGAGAGAATTCGAGAGAAAGCAACAACTCTAGAGCGCATGTTGGCTACACGTGTCAGCCTTCCTGATGAAATACAGGTAGTCAGCTGTGCAGGAGATTTATTTGGAATTGAAGAACTACAAGATCGACTGCTGGAAACATTGAAAATGTCAGCAGACAAGCCCCTTCCAAAATCTTGGTATCGATTTTTGATTGAAATTCAACAAAAGGAAGAAAAAATTTTAAACTGGGATGATGCGTTGCAGATCTTTAATCAAATTATGGATGAAATGGGAGAATCTATGATAAGTCAAGAAGGATCAGCCATTGAGAGTTTCAAAGTTCTTTTGAAATATCTCCACGTGACAGGAGAAATAGTGTGGTACCATAACAACCCCAAACTAGACAAGCTGGTCTTTCACCGACCAGAGACACTTATTGAAATGCTTCGGGCGATTTTTCGTCATGACTTTGAAGCTGTGGTGCAATACAATCTTCAGCTTGGGAATAAAGTTAATCTTTCCAGTGATCTGTTTGATCGGGCAAAGGATCTATTTCTGCAGGAGGGTCTCATGTCAATAGAATTGCTAAAGTACATTTTATGCCACTTTGGCTTGGCAGTGAATGCTTTAGATATATTTGCATCTCTCATGCTGAAATTTGATCTGTGTTATGAGGTTCCAATATCCTTGTCTACTCCAGCATTACTATCTTTTAATCGCCTGTTGCTATTTCCTTGGTTTTTACCAGATTCCCCACCTGATAATTTGAACTCACTTTGGTTGGAAGACATTCCCAAAGACACGATACAACTTTCTTTACAGTTGGAATTCTCAAAAAAGGGTCGTCCTAATTTTTTTGAAAAGATCACTGTACGTCTGCAAAACATTGTTACATCTCGGCATGATTGGAAAGATGGTGTTTTCGCAACTTGGAATATGTCCAAGATTTTGTTGCTGAAGAAAAGGACCAACAAACTACTGCAAGTGACATTTACAGTTCGTGGGAGTGATCTGCAAGAGATTTGGTCTCTGATTCTAACTACATGGCAGGATATGCTAGCAGTGCTACAGGAATGGCCATTTGTATGGTTTGAATCCCATCTCATCTGTTCTCACTGTATGATGTCAGGCAATCCTGATCCTTTTCGATTTCCAGGGAAGGTCTTGGAACTGCACTGCCCCAAAGGAGTGTATCAGCTAGTGTGTCCTAAAGAAAAAAACTTTCCAATTCCAGCCTGCTTTGTGTACTCTCTTGATCCAGGTAAATGATTACTGACAAAAAAAAAAACTGATTAGTTGTATTTCTTGTTTACTACTATGCATTTTCATTTGTAGCCACAGTTTGTTTCTTCTGTACTTTATTAAAAATCATCTCTCTTTTTCTTTCTGAACCTTAATAACCCCAACTCATGAAGTTTATCTAGTTTTATTTGGTCTTTCTACATATGTGCAAGAACTGCTATAGTAATAGCCCTAAAAATTGAGAAGAAAAAAAGCAAGTAGTCTAGAAATCATCTAGTGGCAAGATGATAAATAGCTCTAAATCTTTTTCAATTAATAATAATGATAATTCTTTTAGAGATGGGTTATTTTATAGCATTCAAGCTGTGGATACCAGAATATCTAGGGGGCGGTCTCAGTTGTGCACATGACATTCCTTTGCTCTTTGTACAATGATTATAATTTCTTGAGAACAACCTTGATAAAAGTCATCTAAAATGTAGTTTATTAACTTTTTAAAATTAGTATTTAAATTTTCTTTAAAATATAAATGGGTTGTTTTATATTTCAGAATTTCAGGAAGATTTACCGAAACACATACAAGCTGTCACTGACTTCATGGCCAGAAAGCAGTTACTGGGGAAGGGTCAAGACAACATAGATGGAATCCCAGGTAAATTTTACCCAGTTCTTTACAGTTTAAATGTTAAGCACAGCACAAGCCTTTTAAAAAATTTACATGAGAGAATATTAATTTTAATCTAATAATTGTCTATGGCAATATTAAAGTTTTGAAAACTTGATGTAAAACTGATAAGAATTTTTATAAATGCTAGCATTAAAAAACTGTAAAGACTAATATGTATTGTCAAACTTGACAAACATCCATGGTAATGTAGTGATTGATGAGGATAAGTAATCTCTTAAATAATTTTATTTTTGGAACTAAACTTAAAAATGAATATGCAGCTTAACAATGTTTAAATATAACAGTCTTTAAAGATCACTCAGAAAACTGATTGCTGCTAACAAGATATCATTATAATTAAAAACAAATATACAAGGATCAGATAACTTATAAAGCTTTAGGAGATTGAATAGACTCAGATATTTTGTTCTTTCACGGTATTTTCTTTCTTAGATACGGGGATGTTGAGTGATCTTGGCCTGAGTTATGTTTCTGCTCAGCTTGGTGCAGATTGGTTTCTTGTTGGTCTGCGTCTAAATCTGCCACAGGTGGAGATTGAACGCATTCAGTTGGATCATCCGTCAGATTCCTTTAGGCAGATCTTAAAGGTACTCACCAGGTGGCGTGACAGGGAACCAGAGAAGTCACGGGAGGATAAAATACAAGAACTTCTGGAGGTGTTGAGCCAGAATGGCAAAAACAACATTGTTGAAGACCTAAAGTCAAAGTATGCAATTTCATATAGTTAATGAAGGTGAGTGCTGATTGAAAATTGAGGCAATGTTTCTTTATAATTTAAATCTGGGATTTCTTACAGCACAGCATCTTGTTTACACTTTGTCATGTAAATTAGCCATAACCTGTTTGTGGCTTCAAAATCAACCTAATTTCTGCAGAGGTCTCCTTCCTACCTTTTACTGAAATTAATAGGATAAAATAAAACTGTCTAAAGTAGCTTTATGTAGTTAAAATTTAAAAAAAACGAAAGTGAGAGATTTTTATCAGACTAGGTCATTAATTTCTACTTTCATTTTCAGATTTTATGAAATCTTATGAATTCCCCCATCATCTGTAGGGAGGGATTAGCTAGAACACTGCACTGTACAAAGAATAAACATAAGTATACACCACCTGAGACTCAAATAGGCTATTCCACTCCCATGACAAGTGCACAATTACAAGCTATAAGATCAGATACAAGCCAGAGGAAGACAGCCTGCAGACACCATGTCATTAATAGAAGGTTCATAATTGGGCAATAGGATTGAAAAATTTCCAAGGCACTGGATATTTTGGTGTTGATTGTTAAGAGGGTGATTGTCCAGTAGAATAGACATAAGTGCAAATGTGTACTGGATGCTCAAGGCCAAAAGAAGGAAATCTTTGTGCCGTGAACAGGAGCATGGAAACTGAACCCCAATGTGCAGGTGTCCACTTGAACTATCAAATGTAATCTCTGCAGTGCAGCATGGTATAAATGAAAGAGCAATGAAATGCAAGCTACTACTCATCCCACATATTTGTTGACTGCAGTGGACAATGCAGATGCTACCACGTCCTCTTGACTTTTGGAAAACTGATATTTTTTCCATAGAGTTCAGGTTTTGACAGTTATCAACCAGTAGTCATATATTGGTATGATGCTGTCCAGCACAGGAATTTTCATTGAACCATCTGCAAACTATACCAAAATGTGGCAGTCTTTCTGCCACGGTGTAGATTGTGATTTGGGCTATTTGATGGTTACAGCTGGCGATCTATGAAGAAAATCAAAGAGGGTCCTTTTGAGTATAATAATGGCCATCTGCTCAATGACAGCAGTACATTTATGGAAGATGGTGCCCAGTTCACACTGCCTGTGCATTGTGAACCTGGAAAGAGTGAGTATCACAATTCTGCCATAGCCTAGCCAGTCAGCAACCCAACCAATTGAACATTGCTTGGACTATCCTCAGCTGATTCCTATGAAAGGGTCTTTGTAGACCCATTTCCTGGATTCTCTAATACAGATTCTTTTCTATGAATGGGTTGCAATCCTGCAAATCAGATTTGATGATCTAATCCACACAATGTGTCAGAACATTGCTATCATGCATTAAGGCAAAGGGTGTGTGACCCCACTCAATTTCCTAGTGCTCCATATGGTTCCAGAATAAACTGGTGGTCTTTCATATTTTGATGACTATTTCCTTGCATCAAGTCTCTGTATGTGGGGTAGATGACTGGTATGATCTTGTGAACAAAACACCTTTGAACACTCTTTACTACAACAATCATTGCATGTTTATAAATTCAGGATTTTCTATTGCATTTTAGTTTTTGTAACATATTCAGTCAGGTTGATTTCCTTCAGACATCACAAACCTAGATTACTTTTCACATTTGTTTTACTGCCTAAATGGACTAGGAAAGCTCTTCAAAATAATGTTGTTTTCTTATTTAGTTAATCACTAATTAATTAATTCTTCTGCATTAGGCAAGTAGCTATAAAACAAGACATCTGAGCATTGTGGAAAAATCTTTGTTTTATTCAAGTTAGGGAAACCTGATAATGGAGGGATATCTAGCACAAAATCTACTCTGGTTTATCTATTGTATGATTAACTTTGTTCATGCTTTGGGTCACATTTGTGGCATATGCACAATTGTTTTTTTAGAGCTGAAAACCATATGGCCTGAATAAAGACCACTAGATTTCTGATCATGAAGTGGGTTTTGTGAATAATTATCTGTATGCTGAAAATATTTGTGTTAATAAACAAGTAGAAACTAATTAAATTCAGCTGTTTATATTTTAATTCAGCTTTAATATGGGTATACAGCTATTAATGAAAAGTCCATAAGAAAACTTGGAATAGCTGCTGTACCTTTTTTTATTATGACCAACATTATTTCTACTAAAGCTTTTACTTAATCAATTTAAACAGTAAAGTGATCGGTATAATGTTAAAGATCCTCAATAGAAATTTGCATGTAAAACGTTTCTTAAAATGTGAACATTCTTTGTGTCTATTTGTAAACATCACACCTGTATTTCTTCATTTTAGGACCACCAACAGTAGTTAAGGATATCTGAAACTCTACCTGAAGTAGGGCTGTCTGTCGAAGTTTTAAAACTCAAACTTGACGTAGATGGCCATGCAGTGTTCTGATCTCAACATTATAATCATGTATTGGAGTGGCAGAGATGTGTTGATAAGTCAGTAATTGATAGGAAATGCATTTATTTACTAGGTTTGTTCATAAAGTTAATATTGATTGCAAACCATGTTTTAAGTGTGAAGAGTATGTGGAAAATTTTTTTTTGATGTTTGCAGTTTACT
Organism: Nautilus pompilius; assembly: GCA_018389105.1. Taxonomy (NCBI): domain Eukaryota; kingdom Metazoa; phylum Mollusca; class Cephalopoda; order Nautilida; family Nautilidae; genus Nautilus; species Nautilus pompilius. Next base: position 2,557,740 of record JACATO010000308.1, on the reverse strand, counting down.
GTATTTTAGATAGATATAAATAAAGGTTTGTTTTTTTGGAAAGATTAATTTAAAATCAACTTTGTAAAAAGTAAACTTTTTGCACTAGTTATATGTTAATTTATCTATTTTAGAGACAGTGACTAACATTCATAATATTATCAGATTTTTATTTACATGTACCTATATATGTCTGTGTAAGACATTTTGATGCTAGATGAGTGCTTGCTTTATAGGTAATAACATTGACATAATTTTGATAACTGACTATACCTTTGGATTAGAGTTTTACATGCTTATGTGCCTACAATTTTGTTTATTATCAGAACACAAAACTTTGAAGTTAGGAAATAAATCTACTAGATTTATTTTGAGTCCAAAATCAATTACAAAACTTTATAATTAATAGTATTTTACTTAAATATTTTTTTTTAAAATCACTTCCACATATACATTTCATGTCTTTATTTAACTAATTGAAGAAATAAGGAATTTATAAATGTTGTTCACTTCTAAATTCTTTCAAGATAGACAATATACCAGCATGATGACAGATGCTAAAAGCAGCCAGGAAAGTTGTTTATGCAGTAACCAGTATAAAGATTAACAAAGTATTTTTTTGTCTTGCAGTAGAATTCTTTTGATTCACTATTAAAAGACAGATACGTTACTTGTTTTTTGATGAGATGAAATGCTTGTTCTGTCAGATAGATTGTCCCTTTGCCCTTCTGAAATGAAAAAAAAATTTTCTGTTTTGAGTTAGGAATTTGCAGGCGAGCAGTAATAAAATGACAAACCAAGATAATATTTGTTATGAATGCAGGTGTTTGCTTTCAAATGCTGTCAGTGTTTTAGAAAAATTGAAAAAGAAAAGAAACTGGCAGAATATTAACTGGACAGTGGTAGGCTTCCAGTCATTGTGAATCTTCCCCAATGTCAAAGTGAAATGTTCACTGGAACAAAAAGAGTAGAAATTTCTATTATCATTTAGAAGATACTGTCACCGTCCCTTGATCCTTAAATTGTGTACTTGTCACTTTTAAAAGTCTTAATGTTAGTAAAACAGATTTATTTTTCTTGACTCTCATCAAGTTTTAAATAATAAAAAAAAAACAAACAAAAACATTTTTGTTCAATATTGTAAAACTTAAAGTTACTTTCACCAATCAAATATGTAAGCTGCTTGTTAAAATAGCACATCTGCAAATGCAGAAACATGACATCAACAACACTTAGAATGATCTGGATAATTTGTTTTTGCAACAATGTGTATACATATTGTGGGGGAACTGAAGAAAATATTTCTTGACAATGAAGATTGAAACAAATATCATCTTTTGTTTCTCAGTATCTGTTAGCATTTTTGTTAAACATTCTGCATTACAATTACATGAAATTTAACAGTAGTACTAGTACATTGTTTGCTTTTACTGGTTAAATTTCACAAATTAGACTGTTTATTGTAGTTAATGATGCTATTTTAAAACTCATGTCAGCTGCAGTAAATAAGGGTTCGCAATTGATATTTTTAGTAAGAACACTGGGTAATCATATTTCTCTTCATACAAATGAGACTACTATTTCCTTTTAAAATCATTTCTGCCAGCCTGCAGCCTCAGCCAGTCAGTTTGATCCACTCAGTAACTTTCAATGATCTCTGCATTATTTTAACATGAAGACTTAAAAAGCCAGGTAGAAATGTTTGAGTTTTATCAAGTATTTATTAACAAATGTGATAAGGTATAATTATCAGGACAAAATCTAAAATTATACCAACCAAAAGGAGTTGGCTTTTTTTTTTAACAACTGCCTTTTATGATGAAATATTTTCCGAAGCCTCTTTAATGGTTTTTGTCAATTCTTTATTCCTAGAATGATATTTGCAATATATTATCCCATAACTGACTATATGTTCTCCTTTGGATTTAAGTCAGGAGAATTCTCAGGCCAGTCTTTAAACCAATTAAATTTATTGAGAGGACTTTTTTTGCTATGTAACATGGTGCCTTATTTTATAAAAAACCCAAAGTTACCATCAGGATGCAGTTTCTTGGCAGATTGTAAAAGATTCAAATACAAATTCCTATTCATTAATGTTCCTTTTCATAGGATTACCAAAGTTTCTCTTCTGTTAGCAGAGAAACTGGCCCAGATGTGGAAATTTTCTTTCGACATGATTAACAAAAGGATTAAGTGAACTTTCAACTGCAAATATAATTTTTCTCCAATCATTTTTGTAAGAAATACCAAAATTGGCAAGATAATGAAGTGTCTTTTGACTTTGTATGGCAGAAAGTCGTGTTTTATGCCTGGCAATAATTTCCCTACCTCTTTTTATTCCATTAATTTTCAAACTGCCATTTCCCATGTATTGGTATTTATTTTACACTTTTTAAATCATATGGATAGAAGTTGTTTCATTGTTGTGCAGTTATTAATTTAAAGGCTTTGTCTTAACATAAATACAAACTTGAAAAATTATTGAGTGGGCCAAATTGATGGACAAAACAGAACTAAGTAATGAAACATGCAAGGTTACATAGGAATGATTTTATTTTATTGAATGAAGAAATTTTAAAGTTTATTTTTAATAGTATAGCTGTTCAGGAATAGTGTCAGCATCAAAACATGAATGAAACAATTTGGTTAAACTAATTTCTTAGCTGCTTCAGCATTACAAATTTTTTATTTATTCTTTATAGTTGTTTGTTTTTAAATTCATCCGATATCTGCTCCCATCTAGTATCAAGAAGCGGTTTTGTTTGTAGAGAGCAGATGTGCGCGCTGTTACTCACGGCTGTTTCCACTGTGTAGCAGCATTTCTACCTCAATTATAATTTGAATATTTTCAGTAAACTAATATTTTTTTTTATATACTGGATCACAAAGTAGCATACAACAGAAATTTGAAAAAAAAAAACATTACTGTAATTTGATCTTTAGATTTAAGTAATTTCTGAATAAATCAAATCACCACTGATCGTCCAATTTTTAGAGCAGTACGAGAGATAGCTTATTAGTTCAGTAGAGGTTAGCACCTATTAAAGATCAGTCTTTAACATTACGGTTTTGTGCCATCAGTTGCAAGTGTCCTTTTGTGGTAGTCTATTATATAAAGTACATTAGGGCTTAGCCACAGGATTATGTGGTATCAAAAGGAAATGGCAATGCATGTGATGAATTGTTGCTTATTTGCATTTTTACTATGCATCTAGATGACCTCTCAATGTTATCAGGAATAATCAAAATTTATATTTGGAATTTCGCACACCTGTGAATGTATGTACTTAAAACAAATGTTTTACGTGTATTTTGTAAAAGGCCATCTTAGATGGATTTATGCTGGAGGTTACAAAATAATTGTAAATTTAAACAGAAGACTGAATCTTTCACTTTTTTAATTAAAAAAAAAAAACTAATTTAGTGTAGGATAGTTAAAAAAAAAAGTGCTGTTTGTGTAATAATTTAAATGCTTATATTGTTTTGACAAATATAATGGCACTCCAATTATATTCCAGAACTTCAAGTCTTTAAAAGTATCCCATGTTTAGATTTTTTAATTTAATCTTCATAATACTGAAAAATGCATATTCCTAAAAATCTGATTTTGGTTTTTAGTACTTTCTGGCATAATTTGGTAGATGGTGTCCAATTTACCTTCTTGAAGACATTTTATAGGTATTTTATGAGGTTTGTTCATGCTCTCAGCTATCTGACTACAGAATACCTCAGAGTTGTCGTCTTATCTGCACATATCTTGAAAAGTTCTGTATCTGACTAGCATTAATTCAAATCTTGTACATAGATTTTGAAGTTAGACAGCAGAAAAGTTTTGTTAAACAGTAAAACAAGACAAAATTGTTTTTAAAGGATCATGTTTGTGTTGACATTCAACATTACTTAATCTCAAGCACAATGTATTACAGTTTTCAGGAAAATTTTCTTTTATGTGATAGTACATGATCAGCAGAGTTCAGCCTAAGGATTAAAATTGAGTCAGTGGGCTTTTATAACCTGCGTACGATAAGTGTTTGCAGATTAACTACAAACACACTGTACTTATGTAATATGTCCATGCAATGATTATTATTGTTGAAGTATCCATGTACAGTACTTGATAGGACTGTCATGTGTTACAATAACCACTAAATTAAGGGACTCAGCCAGTAAATATGTATGATGTAAATTTCTGATCATTAAAGTGATAAGTGAATAAATGCATTGTTTTTCATGTGGTGAGTGTAATGTAACATTGGTAACTAAAAATCATACTAGTAAATGATCTACAAGAGTAAAACTTGCAGATCATCTTTTTTTTTTAAAAATTGATAACAGAATACACTTCAGATAAGCAATTGTTCATGATGATGCATAAAATTAGGTATTATCCTCTTTTTGTTTAATAAATGGCTAAGTACCATCACTGAGCTACTGTTGATGAAAAAAAAAAGTTTGTCAGTGTATGTGTGAATACTGAATATAAGCATTATCTAAATAAAACTTGTAAAGAAAGAAAATAACACTGACAATTATAAAATTTTATCCCTTGTTCTCTCTCATCTTCAGAATTTCAGTGGCAAGAGATGATAATCCAACATCAGCCTTAGAACTGAAATTTAAAAAATAGACTATTAAAAATAAACAAGAAAGTTATTGATTTTTGAATTTAAAACAAAAGATCACCTCTCATTTTTCTTAAAAGGAGCAAACAACAGCTGGTTATCTAGCAATCCTAATCACAACTAAATGCTGTGCATACCTGGCTGTCTGACTTAATGATCTGATGGTGATAGTCAGTACTTCGCCATTCTGCCTGAAGGAGTCAGCATGAACTTTATCTGAACTCACCTATAATCAAAAAAGGGGGGCCTGTATTTAGCAAAGTCAAAGGTAAATTTTTTAAATTATGCACTTCTTACTGAAACCACTACTGATACATTTTGCTACTGCAGGATGTTTTCTTTCTTTCTTAATCTCAGCCAAAATATAGATAGGACTACAATTTCAATACACTATAATTACCATTCTTCCAAACTTCACATAGTCATGAAAATACAATAAATTGTAGCAACAGCAACAGCTTTTGATAGTCATTGTCCAACTGGAGAACCAGTGTGATGGAAGAAATTCTCTATTGTTATTGTACACCCAAAATACTAAGGACATCCAAATGGAAATGCTATTTTGGCTGAGTTTTCATTTGAATGCCCCATAGTAGATTAATCTGCTATTGCTATGACACTGCCAGAAAAGAACTGGATATATGTATGCAATAAAAACTTAACAGCATGTTGATTAAAGTAAAAAGCAAAAGAGCTGCCAAACTCTCATTTATGGTTCACATTTGTTTTGTTTAAATTTTTTACATTCAAATATCTTTTAGTTTTAGGAAGTTTGAATATTGAAATTATCCATGTCTGTTTGCATGGGCTGTGGACCTAATTAATGCAGATACAATTTTTCTAGGCATGGTATAACTTTGGACTTACCAGTCTCTTAATCACTCTGAGGAGTGCCTTCTGTGTCTTGTTATCAGCGGACTGCAATGCTTTGCTGTAGAAATTCTGAGAAATATAATATGAGGCAAAATTCAAATATTTTCCAGCAATGTAAAAATTCATTTTTTGCAGTATGCCACTAATTTTTCATTAATATTAACCATGTGTACTCTGGCTCTTTCCATGTTTATTGGAGGAGCATTTGTACATGAAAAAGATAATAAAAATATAAAAAAAATAGATGGTGTTTTATAGTAGATAGACTGGAAAACCACAAAACAAAAATTGGAAACAATGGCTATTGTCATGAAACAATGAAGATTATGCAGAAAGAATTTTAAAATCTTAAGTCCAGAGATAACTGGAAACAAAAAAAACTAGAATTTACTAAACTAATAACAATAATACATTTTTTCTAACAGTCTTGAGTTTAATGTCATACAGGTTTTTGATGACTAATTTTGAATGTGTATTCTTGTACACTGAGTAAATATACTATAACATTTTTATGCTATCACCTACCATATTTTCCTGTGACAAAGCTTCTTTGTGCTCACCACCAAACAACTGGATAACCAGGGACAGACATTTGGTGCTCCACTCTTGTACATCACTGTCATTATAGCACAGCTGTAATAGAAACATCTCAGTTGCTCTTTCATAGACTATGTTATCAAGGTCTTACTCACTTTCTTAAGTTCATGGAACAGAAATCAAATGGGTAGAATTTACAAAACTTGCCTTTGTGGTGGTGAAATTTTTTTTTCTTCAAATAGTTAAATAATTCATAACAGCTATAAAATAAACAGTTCAGATTGACCATATACCCCTGCCCCTCCCAGAAAATGGGTCAAAGTATGCATCTTACCAGTTGAGTGAGCAGTGAAGTGATATCTGTTACTGGCTTATTTGTGAGCAGCAGCTGCTCTGCCTCTTCAGCCTCTCTGCTAGCTGCTGCAGAATCATTTCCAAGCTTCCTCACCTATAATTCCATTTAAACATTACAAAAATGACAGATTTTTTAAACTAAACATTTACTAACTGTTCTTTAAAAGCATTAGGGCACAAGAGGAGTATGCTCTACTTTAGGTATCACTGGGTTTTGTCAACTCAATGGCTTACCTACAGTTCCTTTCCATTACCTCTGGAGGATTCTGTAGGGTAAAATACAAAAGTTCACAGTTTGCAAGCAGAGAGAATGGCAACATTAATTTCTGAAGTTCAAAGTGATGACTCCCCGGTACATCCATCTCATGATACTGAGCAGTAGTTCAACCTTTTTCCTCTCTTTGATAATCTTTTTCTGCCACTTTTAAACTGGATACAGAATATGCAAAACAGGGCCATATTTTATTGATCTTATAGTTTATATGTCAAATTCAGTAAAAGACTTGATCAGACTCTCACATTGTTGATGGCTTCATATCCACTGCAGGTACAATATAATTTATTTAAGCATTTGTAGTTTGGATTTAGAAAGTTTCTGACAACACTGTGCAACATAATTAGAATTATTTTCTTGTGATTCAATATTAAAATATCTAAAATCAGAATCAGTGATAATTACAGATTTTAGTCCATGGTAATTTGCAGTTTTTTCCTTAAGCTAATAAGTAATACCAAGCTGTACTAAATAATTTAACTTTTAGATTTTACCTGAAGAGCCTTCCTGACTACATCAGAAACATATTTCAGTACTCCATGCAATGTGTTCAGCAAAGACACCAGCATGTCTCCTGCCACTTTGTGGTGTCCGGTTACTTCCCGTTCAAAGCAGATATAGCCCACATCAGTCAACAGCCCTAGCAGATGATCCATCAGCCCTAAAAGTAATATTATGGCGAGACTGTAATTAGTCAACAGCCTCACCAAATTAGCCTATTTACTAATATTTAATTTGATTTGTAATCCCTTCATCAAAAAAATAAAGTAATCCTACATAGTCTCCAGATTAGCAGCAGTTTCATCACACATGCAAGTATTAAAAAAAATTTGTAAAATTTTAAAATTAAGCTGAAATAAAAGATAAATTACTGAGTATTTTACTAGGAATGTGCCAAATATCAAAATGGCTGATTACTGATTAATCAGAAGATTAAAATTCATAAATCTTTGGCTTCCCAGGAGGAAGCCAAAAATTACATCTGTACACAGAGTATCATCAGAAGCAGCCTTTTCAACAGACAGGTGTCCAACTTGTATAAATTAAAGAGTAAAAAAACGCTAAATAAATGTTCAGTTCATGTAAACTGAGAACAATATATTGCAACATTCTGCCACTATATTGTTATGATGGAAGAAGAAGAAAAACCAAAAGATATAAATGCACAGACTGAAAATTATTTAAAAGATAGTTGAAATCAAAGATGATAATTGCCTGTATTCTGCTGCATTATTATTATAATATATATTCTCTTGCAGTTTGTGGAAATACATCAGCAATTTTTTTTACAAAAATAAATCTAAAAACTTTGAAATATGCATTTTGAATATTCCAATCTAAGCAACCAGCATTACATTCAAGACTGACTCTCATGATATAGACAGCCTTTTCACTGTTTCTTGCCTAATTATTCATTGTTAGTAATATTATCTGTGTTGATTGATCAGGAATTGTTAATTAAGTAATTTATGTACAACTATAGACAGTGAATGGATTTTCAGCACTGGTGAATAGAAGCCAACAAAAAAACTGCCCCAGTCCAGAAAGTGGTGAAAAGTTTGTTTTTTCATTATAATTTATGAGTTTTGACTTTAAATACTTACGCTTTTTACAGACTTTCATTGTTTGCAGATCAGTATTATTTTCAATACTTTGGCTTTCACATAGTTTGGTACTAATCTGAATTTGGAAATGGCTATGTTGATTAGTTTAACATAAAAATCTAAGTTTCTTATTTCAAGTAAGATATTTTCATTATATTTTTAACAGCTAATAGAAGTTTCATAAATGTGTTGAATTTTGAATCGTATTTTTAGGCCAATACATATAATGTTTTGTTTTGGCCTTCACCTAGTTATGTGCAGGGGCAACAATCTTGGATTAGGGGGAAGGAACTGTAAGGATGGCCCCTAGATTGCATTAAAATGCATATATATATATATATATGCTAAGTGATTAAATGAATGCCTATGGGATTTAGTGTTGATCTGGATAAACTGATTTATTGACAAAACTGTAATATGGAAAACACAGAAAGAAGAGCAATGTTTCAGTTCTTTCTGACTAAAAACGTAAAAGTTTTCCATTTGCTATTATGAAGACCAATAAACAGCCAATCGATTAATCAGCAAAATGACATTGCCAATTAATCATTAATTAGTTCAAAGAAAATAATTTCTAATGTATAAAATAAAATTTAAAATAATCAAATTAGCTAATAAAACAAGTTTAAATTTTTTTAAAAATTATAAATAGCCCAATGTCTTATATATCAAATCTAATAATTACATGAAACTAAATAATATTCTGTTTGTTTTTAAAGATAAAAAAGATAAGTTATCCCTCTTAACAGTTTCAGTGAGAACAGGATCACTATTATAACATCTATACATTAGCAAATTTAACACACACACATTTATATTAGATTACTGGGGGGAACATTGAAGCTTCTCTGGTATTTGAACTGAAGAGTTTGTGTTAGTAATATCACAAAAGAGAATCAATTTTATTTAGCACTATTGTCACTCAAATGTGTGTAGGTGCTTACCTAGTTCATAGAGTTCTTTCATGTTGGTATCCTTCTGTCCGACGATGCAGGTCAGAATGTCTACTATGCTCTGTACAGCACTACTCAGTGGTTTGTTCTGATGATCCTGAAGAAACAAAAAAACAGAATGCTAAAATATATAGATGAAAATTCAATACTCAAACAGAATCATAATCTTGAAGAGATTTCTGTTTTATAATGCAAAGTATTCTTGTTTGAAAACAAAGATTTTAAATAAGATAAAAACTATATGTATGAGGTGGTAGTAGTTGAAGCTAAACTACAGAAACTTTCATACTTATAACAAATAAATAAAAGCATTCATGAAATGAACAAGTTTTCAATTTCAACAAAAATTCATTTGAGATGAAAAACTCAGCATAGTAAAAGTTGGTGGTGCAAAGTATAAGGATAATCTCATTTAATTTATTTTAAAAGCCTGTTAAATTCTAGGGTTTATTATAAACATATCCCCATAATTTTAAGAGGCAAAGGAAAAAAATCCAACTTTCCATCAACACTTGGAAGATTACAGGTAATAGAGCCAGCTTCTCAAGCTGCCTGATAAAAGATGGAGTCTGCTCCAGTATGACCAGCAGCAACTTTAGTCCATAGCTTGGCAGTGGATCCTGGTCAAAAAGAATCTGTTCACACCTGCAACACAGAAATCAGCTTTTATGATCATGGGTTGCTGGCTGGTCTCTCTCTCAGGGGACTAACAGACATGTTACATATTCTAATGTTTGTGGCACACCTGTGAAAACTTAGTATAAACAGATTGAGAGCCAAGTGACTTGTCTGTGTCTAACTACTTTGAAAGAATATCAAATACAAACCATGAAACAAAAGGTGCAGGCTAAAAACTCAGAAAAATACATGTATTTTCAGAAAGCTATTAAATGAAAAACAAAACAAAAACAGTCAAACCTATAATATAGGCATACAAGATATGCAAGTTGGAGAGAGATTTCTTTTCTTTTTAACTAGTTATAATGTTTCACTTGTCTCACTATTTTTATATACGAGATGTAGTCAAAAAGTATCCGACCTTTGGCCAAAAAAAACAAGTAATATTAAAAAACTCACCATTTTGATTTAGTGTCCTTCAAAGTATTCACCTTGGGAGTCTACACTTCTGACAGCGTTCCTGCCACTGCTGGAAACATTTCTGGAAATCACTTTTTGGGATGCTGTAGAGCTGTGCTGTCGAATTTTGCTTAATGTCCTTTGTTGACTCAAATCTTCTCCCTTTGAGTGTTTTTTTGAGCTTTGGGAATAGCCAAAAGTCACACGGAGCCAAGTCTGGGGAGTAGGAAGCCTGACGAACAAGTGGTGTGTTATGCTTGGATGATGTGGGCGGAATGAGTGGGTGCGTTGTCATGGTGGAGTTGCCAGTTCTTTGCTGCCCACAGGTCGGGTTGTTTTCGCCGCACAGCTTCACGAAGGTGACAAAGAACCCCCAGGTAGTATTATTTGTTAATTGTCTGACCTTGTGGTGCATATTCATGGTGCACAATACCTCTGTAGTAAAAAAAACAGGTCATCATCAGTTTGACATTGCTGCGCACATGTCTTGCTTTCTTTGGTCTTGGTGAGGATGGATGCTTCCATTGGGATGATTGCAATTTTGTTTCAGGGTCATAGCCGTACACCCATGTCTCATCGCCAGTGATGATAGTGTTCATAAGTTTTGATCTTGGCTAGCACACTCCAGCATGTCCTGGGAGATTTCCTTTCTGTTTTCTTTCTGCTGGTCAGACAGCAACTTTGGTACGAATTTGGCCGACACCCTCCTCATGCACAAATCTTCTGTTATAATTGACTGAACTGACCCATGGCTGATTCCAACTTCGGCAACAATCTCCTCAATAGTCACACGACAGTCTTCATAGACTATTCCTCGAACCTTTGCAATCATTTCGTCGTTTCTGCTAGTCGATGGTCTGCCACAACGTGGCTCACTGTCCACTGAGGTGCGGCCATCTTTGAACCGGTTGTACCACTCCTTTATTTGTGTTTTTCCCATAGCATCATCTCCAAAGGCCTTCTGAATCTTCTCGATAGTCTGGGCTTGCATATCACCAAGTTTTTGGCAGAATTTGATACAGTATCTTTGCTCAATGCGCTCGGTCATTTTGACTCAAAAAGAAAAATCGCACAGCACACTCTTCACGTCTGTACTCAACATGTCACTGTGGGCGACTGGCGCCACCTACAGGCACGAAAATTTTTGTGCATGCTCAGGAAGGACGCAGCCACCTAATACCCATGCGGATTTTGCTCACGCATTATTATTTTGTTCAAACAAATTCAAGGTCAGATACTTTTTGACTACACCTCGTACATTGCAGCTTTAATTCTTACTGATAGTAGTAGATTTTAGTTTTTTTTTGGTACAAGGTAAATCACTGATTTCAAAACATTTATTTTCTCTTCTCATACCCATTTATACACCTAAAGAAAATTCAAAGTTTAACATACTGAAGTGTTACCCCACCCCATGTATCAACTAATTAAAGAAAAAAGAAAAAGCAAAGAGTTGAATTTTTTTGTGTGCTAAAATGTGTAGTTCTGTGGTTAAAAAAGGAAATGTGTGGAAAAAACTGTCATCATTTAGCTCATGGACAGTATGGTAGACATTCAAAAAACAAACCAAAGGTCAATTAAATGAAGTATTATGCAAAATCTGCTGCAGTCAGGGCTGTGTTCATTCATCTCAACATTCAAGGTTTCAGAAACATTGAGCCACAAAAGGCTGCGAGTTTTACTTACTGTGGTAGAATCAGTCTGTCAATGACATCACAGATGGACTTTGACACCAGATGCTGTTCTTCCAAGTTGCACTGTTCCTGACTTAAGTAAATGGAGGAAATCTCAGCGACAAGCCACAGGGATGAGGCTCTGGTATCAGCTTTAAAAAAATAAAAGTTAAAATGTTTATAGTAACACGTGAACTGCCAAGATAGTGTACATACACATAGGTGGTGAGTTACATTTCCCCCTGGTACTTTGAGCCAATACTACTAGTATTTCTCAGTTACCCCCACTCCCCACACACTCTCTCTCTCTCCCTTACCATTTTGGTTCGCTGTGAGTTCTGCTAAAGTAGGAAAAATTGTCTGCATGACAACCATCTGATGCTCCAAAAGTAGCTGTGGATGCTGAGTAACAGATTCTACAGTTCCGATGACAGACGAGATGAATTCTGCTGAGCCTGTAGGTCCTGAAACATTTCAACAGGCCAAATGTCAATCAGTCATTGGCAAAATATTTTACAACTTTTTTTTTTTATGACGGGCCCTTTCATTAAAATATTCTTTTAATATACTAATTTACTTATTACCATTACTATTGGAATGTATATTAAAAAGTTAAATATTTCTCTTTATTCCAGCCAGAGTATTATCAAGTAAATATATTCCTGCAATTGTGCAACTAATTTCTTTTTTGAAAACCTTTTAGGTTTAGAAATTAATATTCAAAATAAAAAAAACTATCAAAGCTACAATCAGGTAGGATGTACTTATCAGTTAATTTTATTTATTTTGATCACAAGGGAAACTACGTACACCATGACGAGTGGTGATGATTTGAGAGCAGCGCACTAAATCTAAAATATATGGTTGGTATGATGTTATGGTGTATACATTTATAATGCATGCAGAATAGTTAAAACTTAGGAATTCTGTGTTATTTTTATTTAAATACATTTTTTATTTTTCTATCTTTTCTTTTTTAAAAATTTTTGCAGACAAGATTTTACAACAAACATACATATAGTATACATATATCAATAATTAGCAAGAAACAAAATATGGAATGCAAAAATTCAACAACAGATTGGTAATACATTTACTGCTCAAATGAGAAGAAATATTCACTTTTGAACTTTCACCTTTATAAAACATTAAAATAAGAAATAAAACATGCAACAACAAAAGTGATTTTATTGTTGAAAAAGAAAACTTAAGCAGAATAGAATTTGTGGTCTTTGAGAAAGGAAAAAAATTAAATGACAGAATATGAGAGATTATCAAATGTCTGTAAATCATGTAAAATTAATTTTTGATTTTTTAGTAAATTTCTCAATACCATAATTTGTACATCTAGTTTTTCAGTGATTTAAATGTCTAACAGTACAGTTCAAATATGGTGTGAGATAACAATGACTCCTACCTCTAGCTTCAAAGAAAAAAAAAAGCTAGATATTGTGCTCTCTCTAAACATAAAATTTTAAAAGTCATTCTTGAAAAAAAGAGTAATTTCTTTTATATTAAGATCTTTTGAGTAAAATGTACAATTGCTCTAATTCAGAAAACCTTGCTTGATTTGTCTTTGACCAAAAGTTAAATGTTCATGAAAAACTCTAAATATATTTTGAATTATTCTCTGCCATTTGGTAATTAATTTCACAACATTGGATAGTAGTTTAAAGGAACACAAAATTTGTTAATAAACTTACTCCATAAATTTTAAAAAAGGGGGGGTAAGACAGCATTTCTGTTAATAACTTACATATGCCGTTAAGCTAGGAAATTACAGTAAACCTAAACTCTTGATAATTTTCAAACATGTACAGGCAGGAAATGATGCCATGCTCTTTATACTCTTACCTCAATGGAGTTTAAAAACGCATGACAATATTTAATTAATTAATCATATAAAACATTCCAAAGTAAAAAAAAAAAATAACCAAAAGTTAAATATAGCTATGACAATAGTTTTCCTACTGGTAAATATGAGTATAAATAAACAAAACATTATTGCCTGGAATTTCTCTGGTTGCTGTGATAACAAAAAAGTTTGTTGAGTTTACATGCAGAATAATTTATTTTTCTTTCTTAGAACAATAGTTTATGCAATTAACAAGAAATAAAAATCATACTCACCTTGGACAAATAGTTATAGATTACAGAATTATCTGCTGATTTAAAGCTTACAGTTTCTAGTTTTAATAACTTCACATGTGCCTCCTCACCAACATGGCTTATTGTTGAGAAAGTGGACAATGGGACAAAGGATTTGAGATTGATTCCTGGTTAAGGTCAGCTTGGTTTAGTTTACCTCACTCTTCCTCACCAGCCAGCTGCTGCTTGGGTTTCCTCCCAAAAGTGAAGAGTTCTTCTACAGATTTCTTTGCTGAAATTGAGAGCATCCGCCCCTCATGGTATAGGACATGCAATGCTTTTGTGGATAATTGCGGCACTATGCTTCCTCACCACATTTGTCTTCAATGTTGAGTCAAGAGATTATCTCCAGTGTAGAGACTGGAGTATAACCACACAAGATAATTTGGGATTTTTAAGTTAAAAGTTAGGTTATTATTGTTAAGCAGGTTCAAGTTAATAAAGCTTAACAAAAAAAAAACAATTTTGCTATTTACAATATTATCCACCTATGGTTCTATGCCACAGAAATAGTATCCAAGTTAATTGCTAATTTTGATTCTGAATAAATATATTAAACAAGAAAGCACAAAATAATCTTCAAATTTTAAATATTTTAATGTACTGATAAAAGAAAGGAATGCTGGGATCTTTCATAACTTTTAAATTTTTTTGGAATGCAAATCATATTCAAATTTATAATGGAGTTGATTATTGTGAAATTACTCATATGCATTTAGCATTGAAACCAAATTATAAAGAGTGATGATACAGGTGTAAAACAATGGAAGGGCTTCCATTAAGTTTGATGAATGTGACTTAAGTTTTCTTATATACCTTAAGCTATCAGTGGAAATGTTTTTGCCAATGGTAGGTACACAGTAGTATAAAGTATCACACCATGTAACAAAGAACAACAGCATAAAGTTGAGTCTTGTTGAAAAAGCAATTGAGAAACTATACATTAATTTCATTTGGTCTTATTGACAGTACAAAAGTGAAAACAGAAAATGGTTACCCTGATTTGCCTCCAAAATGACAATGGAAAAAAAAAATCAAAAAGAGAAAATTAGCTAATACATAGTCTGTGAACATGCACAAGTTCATCAACTAGCAATCATAAGCCATTAAAGGACTTCATATATTACTTTGTATTTTGTTATAACTTTAGTAATACAGAACTTTTAAAAATATATATCAGCTATGTTTTAGAAAAATTTCTAAGCATTATAAATATTATCTGAGTATATATCCTTAGGTCACAGCATTGACATACATACAGTATGTGGATATATAAGGATTTAGCTACATGCTGATATCTAAAGTTTAGCTTCTTTAGTTTTCTTGTACCAACAATAGATATGAATAAACCAAAAATTTAAAAAAAAACTAATGTTTTGCATTCTAAAATTGTCTTCTATGCTGTTTCAAATGAAGTTAAATATAAATTAACATCACAAAATGGAATAAAATTATTTTGGATTAAGATAATGTGTGTGTGTGTGTGCATGTAGCTCACAGGTCCACTATATTTTTTTAGCATTTCAACAGTTAAGAATCTTTAGAATAAGAAAATATATTATATGGTTAGCAGGTAATAATTTAAATGCTTAAAGCATATTTTTAACTTTTTTTTTAATCATAAAAGTTTGAATTTTCAATAATTTATCAGCTTTGTCATAAGAAACTTACCAATGGCAGTTTCTATATTGGTTTCCCTTATTTCAATATTTTTCACATGAACCATCAACATTCCCAAGTCTTTCATAAACTTTTCTGTTATAACTCTGGGACGGAATATCTATTATTAAAAAAAAAAATTACAATTATAAGTATAAATCCAGATGTTAAAATCCTAGCCTTTCATATGAAAACACAAATTTTTTTTTTATTACATGATTTTTCAAGCTTAGATTTTGCGCTCATACTTACTGTACTAGTAATCAAATGCTGAAAAATGGCCACAAGAGGAAGCGTTGACCGTAGTTGCTTGATGTGGGCACTAGAAGGATGCTGCCTTCCCATCACAGGTTCCAGAGATGCTAGCACTTCCTCTAAGGAAAAAGGTAATTTGTGATAATTAAGACAAAATTTCACATGCATACTTTCTGTTGTCGGTTTTATTTACATATATAGAAAAGAAATTTTTTTTTAAAATCCAGTTTGACAAACAGGACAAAGTTCATGACAGGTGGAATATTCATGAAGAAACATGGTTTTGTTGGCAAATTCAAAGGAATTGAAAGAATACATAGTACGATGAAAAATAGTGTTTTGTAAAGTTAACAATACATTTTTTCTTATTTTTCTATTATCTGAATGTTGAAATGGCAAAAAGTGCAGAATTAATAAAAAAATGCAAGAAAAAACCTCAAACTAGTGATCAGAAATAGTGTTTACATCTCAATCCCTGTTTGTTGTATCCAATTGAGCATATGCTTTTTCAGCCAGGTTAGCAGATGAATTGATCTCTCTCTTTTAAAGTCAAGCACATTTGTGGCATACATTTCAAAGTAATCTTTTTTTTTTTTAATTCTGCAATTAGAGATAATATTTTGTTCAGCAGGATAAAATGATGATTTGTAGACTTTTAGTATTATTGACTTTTGGTTAAACACATGATTGGCTTTGAAATTCTGAGAAACAGTTCCATAAACTGCATAAAATTATGTAATCATGCTCTCTCTTGAATTAGCAATGCAATAGAAGCTTTATGATCATAAAGAAGCAATAAAGAAGTACATTTTTAGTGAAGAGATAAAAGACTAATCCTCTTTTGGTCTTTTACAAACATTCTATTGTACAGATATGTCATCACAGCAACTGTAAACTAATATAAGATGTTCCTTGAAAATATTTTAATATTCTTGATGTTTAAAAGAAAGTTTAGTCCCAGTTTCTTAATTTCTAATCTTAGTCTTGCTGTCTCTGCTAAATGGCATAGAAACTGGATGTTTTAGTTGACTTACTTGCTATTTTAGGTATTGTTTCAATGAGAGTGTCTCCCAGTTTATTCAAGCAAGTCATAAGATAGTCACTGTTCTCACTGCTGTCTCCCATGGATCGTATTTGTTGGCGGCTGTCTCGTTCAATGTACATCACCAATCTTAAATAAACAGCAAACTTGCTTTGTTGTATGCACAAATATCAACTGAAACTCATATTTAATTAAAATTTAAAATTTCCACATAAAGATGAGAATATATAAATGTACCAACAATGGAGAAAGAGAAAAAATGAAAATACCTTGATTGGCAAAAAGAAAGTAAAACTTTGTGACTGTTTTTTGTAAGTTCTTGGATGAGAATGAATGCCTTGCCACGAATCACTGTTGATGGGCTATCAAGGAGATGAATCACTTTTGGCAGAAACCCCTAATTTAAAAGAAGAAAACAGCCAGCATTTATAAAGTAATTGCAAGTCTGTTGCAAAAATAAATTCTACTTCACCATTCATATGATGGATTCTAACCATAAAAACATAAGTAAAGACAATAATAACTGTATCTAACCGGATAACTTTAAATTGAGACAAAATTGGAGATGCATGAAATTGAAATATGAGTAATATATTTCTCTTCTATTATCTACAAAACCATCTTTAAATATTCTAAGTACTTTCCTATGACATTACGTTTCCTGCAGTCACAACATTTTTTCTCCAAAATTCATACACAAAAAACTAGCATTAGCATTTTTACTTCATTTGTTGGCAAATGAACAAAGAAAGTTAGTGAACTTTCTTTAAATGTAGATATAAATTAATTAGCCTACACATGCAAACAGGTGCAGATTTTGTAGCCAGCATCCACTTATCTTGGAAAGTAATATGGATATTTAATTTTACTGTCAACATATGAAAGTTGTTCTTGATTAATTCTAAGACCAACACTGTGGTGTAAGATGTCACAGATGGTGATGCACTGGCATGTGCTTGTTGTGAATAAGTAATGTGCAGCAGTTTAGTTTTTTTCATGGAGTTTGTGTGATACAGAATTGTGTGTTGTAAGAGATGGACAATTAATTATTGTGAGATGTGGTTTGACTTCTACTTCCACTCTTGCTGAAATGAAACTGGTTTATGGAGACAACTATCTGACAAAAGAAACATCATCTAGATAGTGGCAGAAGCATTTCAGCGAAGGATATTAGTCAGTCACAGATGACCCTTAGTTTGGTCAACCATTAACATTATCATCAGTAGGTGAGTGAGTTTCCTGGGTTAAAGAATTGTTTTAAGACTGCAGGATCATTGTACATAAACTTGGGTCCACCATAACTACCACAATGGAAAGAGCCCATGCCATCCTTTCCATCCACAAGTTTATAGCAAGGGTATGAGCTTATTGAATAACCAACCAATTGAAAAATGAACAAAAATATGTAGAACAAATGACTGACTGTACGTTACAAATATTTTGCAATAGTCAACCAGCAAATAAGTAGCTTGGTATGTATTTTACAGAATCTGTTTTTAATTAAATGAATAGCCCTCCTAAATAACAAGGAAAACATGTACTGTCCTTTTTTTCAATTAACAAATATTCAAAATCACTCAACACAAGCTTATTTTCAACTATTAAAAAGAATAATTCCAAGCTTTACTTAGTTTAGTTTCTTGATACCATAAAACATTTATAAACACTGTTTCTTCTCTTATAAAGAGAATAAAAGTCTTGGTTCCATTGTCTACTCACAGTTTTTTTCTTTCTTCCTTAGTTTTGTTTGACATTAAATATTTCAGAAAAAAATCAGGTTTGTACTTACTTTGAAAATATGTGTGGATATCCAAGAAAAAATATGTAAATTACATGCCTGCTCTTCAGTAAACAAATTAAGCTATACATTTTTAAAATCTAAAAATACAAAACATTACTTTCACTGATATTCAATAATAGTAGTTTTTATTAACACAGACAAGTTTTCTTCCTTCTACACTCACATACACACTTGAATACTTATTACAAGAGAATTCTTTGTAAAGATTTTAAGGGACAAAGTTGACAACAATTAATAAGTTCAAATAAATTGCATCAAAAATGAAAAAAGTTATTTAAGTTTACTTCAAGATAGATTAATAAGATTTGTAAATGATTTTTTAATCATTGGAATATTTTTCTTTAAATTTTGCTTATTTACACATCCAGTAATCTGCTTGGGGTACATGGTTTAGCATGAAATACCATAGTGTCTAAAATGTATAAATTTAAATTCCTCTTTGCTCTCTATAAGAGGAGGATGGAAATTCCATAATAATTCCACTTTTTCTTGAATAAATAAAGCTAAAAAATAATATGATTCATGGAAAAAAAAAAATGAACAATATATAAATCACCATAAGTGAAAAAGATAACGGTTTCATTTATTTTGAGATAGGTGAGTGATTGACTAAAGCTTATTTCAGCAACCTATTCATTAAAATTTTAGTTGAATGGAAACTATAGGTCTAAAAAAAAAGGCAAAGCCTCAAAGGTTAGGAATTTTGAAGATATTGAAACTTCTCCACTGATTTCTAAATTAATGATGAAGAAGAGCGAGCTGATGAAATAATTGAAAGTGATGACTGCAGACTTTGACTATACCTTGTCCTGTAAGAGTCTGTGGAGAGAGCCGCCAGCAGCTATCAGTGCTGCGAACATTGTGACCATGGCTTGATGGATTCGGCTGATGCCCAGACACAGAGCCTCCTGTAAACTAGATAAACCTACAGAGTCGACAATGCTCTGGAACACGGACACTGAGTGGCGTGTGATCCTGCAAAGAGCCTGAACAGAAAAAAAATTGTTTTAACTGTTTTCAACAATATTCCTAAATTAAAATTATATATATATATATATAGTTTACAGTCTTCCATTTAAATACTCACTGAGAGGGCAGTTATTCTTAGGGAGTCTGCAGTGGAATGTTTATAAAGGTACCACAGGGACTGACCGATCTCACTGGAAACAAATTTCTAACATTAAAAAGAAACAAAATAGAAAGAAAAAAAGTGATTAATCCCAAGATAAGTTGTTGAAAAATAATGAATCAAAATTTAATCTTACAATTTAAGATATTATATAAATATATATGCACATACACATGATTTTTTACTTTAGTATTAACATTTTATATTACATTCTTTGCAGAAAAAGAAGTTTATTGCTTTTTTCTCAAAATAACTTACTATTTTAATCATATTTGTTGTTTTTTTTTTTACAGAGAGAATGCACAAAGAAGACTGATACAGTACCTGAGCATGGTGGCCAGCTGTAGCTGTAACATTTTCAATAATTTTAGCAGCTGTGTGATTTAAAATGGTATCATCCTTAAATTAAAAGAATAATAATAAAGAAAAACAGGTGCAAACAAATTCTTTAAATTATAAAACAATAAATGTGTGTGAACCTCAAAACAAACAAAAATTATTACAGCTTTAGATAATTGCTTACAAAAGAAGTCATGCAATGAATTTTGAGGAAAGAATGAAAACACCCACCTATGCAGAAAGAACTTCTCAGGAGCCAGTGCGAGTTAATGATGATCAGTATATCTTCAGAGATAGGGATAATCTCAAACAACAAACTAACAAAGTTTTAGAGCATTTTATTCACACACACAAATATAGCCAAAACATATCTTCTAAAAATCTTTCCTCTCTAAAGTTTTTAAAAGAAAACTGGTTTTAAGGTAATGAATTTCTTCAAAAACTATTCATAGTAAGGAAAAATAATGTATTTAAAACAACACAATGTAAACTAAATTATATTTAAAAAAGAAAACATCATTAAAATGATAACCCTGGTTAACAGCTAAAATTATGTGATGCCATAGGTAGAATTGCCAAACAAAAGTTTGTTTTTTTAATTTTTACTACAACTACAGTATAGATTTTGATAGTTCAGTGAGAACCATACCACACTTAAAACAACACACACACACACTTATTAGTCTTTAAAATAAAATGCAATACATATTACCCCTTCGCGACAACATCTTGCAATAATTGTGTAAGTCATAGATGGCACAGACCAGCATTCAACAGATGTATTTCTTAACTGTTCCTATAAAAAAGTAAATAAATAAAAACTCAGAATATAAACCCTAACATATTTTAAGGTAAAATTTAAAAAGAAATTAAAGGCTCAGTAGATGTAAAAACCTGTTATATGCTACACAAATTTTCTAATTTTCCTTGATAAACTCAATCTAGTAAATCTGCCTAATGATGTTACACTAATGTATTCAAGTGCATACCACTTTGCAGTTTTCCACATCCACATACTTAATGGGAAAAATGACCAAACAATTTGAAATCTAACAAACAAATACATGATTTATGAAAAAACCTTATAAATCATGATAAGTGCAGTATTATTCTGTAGTTTATTTGATTAAATAAAAGATCTAGATTATATTCATATAATTTTGGTTTAAATTTATGCCTCAATCCTAAATTTCTAGGGCCATGACTGTAGTTTAATAAAATGGATAAAAATTAGTTAACATTTTTGGACAAATAAAAATGTCACTGGCTCAGTAACTAACAATATACAGCACATTCAAAGTAGCTCAGCTTAGTGCTGTCATTTCTGAATTGTAAAATTTAATTACATAACATCAGAACAAATCAGCCAGCCATTGGAGCTAAAACTTTCCCTGCCAACAAACAGAACCCAGCTGTTTCACCAGACACAGTCCTCTCACCCATGTCTTCAACAAGTTATTCCAGTTGTCAAACTAAATCCACTGGCGCAGCAGATGAGATTAGTACAATTTTAATTTTTATATATTCAGAATAAAGACTAATTTTAAGTTGAATAACATGTTTTAAAAACTGTACACTACCTGTATGGCCACCAAATGCAGCAACTCTCCAACAGCAGGCAGCATTCCTTGTCTCATTTTAGAGTTCTTCAAGTTGTCTCTGAGCAGTTCAGTAAACATCATCATTGGCTGAAAGTAGTTTGAATGTCAGTTTGCAGACTTATGAAGAATTAAATATCAAGAATAATGTACTGACTCTCTCTTGATAAGAACATAATGCCATTCTTATAATAACTCATACAGAATCCCTCACCGTGTATCATTATACTACTTAAAAAATTGTTAAGGATCAAGGGATACAATGTTGATGTCATAATGTTGGTAGGTACCATAAGAAAAGCAAAGTTGGAATGTGTAAGCTATAATTTAAGAAAGCATTAGTATTGACAAATATTAAACATTATTAAATAATGAAGTCACAATAGGTCAACAGAGATACCCCTAAAGAATAAAGGTTTTCAGTTATCAAGAAAAATAAAGTGATCTAACATTCTGCTCCCAAGTGACAAATTTCTGTTTAGAAAGTGTAATCAGAGTTTGCGCCACTTTCTCCTCAAGGACTCGTTGATGCTCTCCAAGCCTCATCACAATGCTCGCCCCGATGTCACTCGATCCCTTCCTCACCACGTGGTCACCGGCTCACTCCATCACTGTTCTGCCGGAAACAGAAAAACGGAGCCCCTCCTTGTGCATGCGCATTCTTCCTGGAATCCTTTTTCCGTCCCCTGTTGCACTATGTAAATTATGTCCACTCCTAGTGACCAGCAGGTAGCGCCCTGCTGAGACCACACTCCCCCCTGATCTCTTGATCACAGCTACAGCGTGGGGTGGCCTCCTCTCCCTGGTGCTTCTTCATGGGAGTGGCTCGGCATGGGCTGCTTCTTCCACCCCATCAAGCTCAGGCTCATCTCTGGCTGCCTTACTCCTCCTGGAGCTTCGCGGAATGCAGCCAGATCCAGCATTATGGAATCTTCACTTGCAGAGGATGTGCCATCAATGCCTTCTAATACTCTGACCGAGTTGTGACATGATTGAACATCCCTAACGTGACGCAGGATTCCATCGACTTCAATGGATTGTGGGCTCACAATTCCACTGACTGTCCCCAACCCCAGCTCGGATGTGCAGCAGTGTGGGGTCATCTTCACCCACACAGTGTCTCTCACCTTGTACACGTTATGCTCCACCTCGGGTTCCGAGGAAGGCACTGAGTCAATACCTTTCAGCCAAACCTCTTACCTGTATATTTGGTTGACAGGCACAGCTGAAGTAGAAACGTCATCCTTTGGTGTCACATTGTACCAGTATACTGCCTCAGGAATGGAGCACTGCTTCCTGGCGGCAATTCACTTGATACTTATGTGACACCTCTCTACAATTCCATCTCCTGATGGAGCATATGCACACCAGAAACGCAGACGGATATCCCACTTATCTACGAAATCCCTGAAGATCTTGCTGCAAAATGCGGTGTCATTGTCTGTGAGGAGCTCATCTGGCGGACTCCTCTCATAAAACACACTCTCAAGCTGGCATATGATGCTTGCAGAGTCCTTCCGAAACAATGGTCGCCAAACTGAGAAATGTGCAGGACCACAGTCTATGAGGGTCATCTGCTACCATAGTGAGTTATATCCATCCCCAGTCTGCACCAGGTTCTGCCCACCTCCAATTTTCCTTTTTGCCACTGCACCAGTGCTGGATCTATTGACTGACATGCTCTGCATTCCTTAACCACTGATTGGACAAGTGCCCATGACATGGAAGGGTTAACACACTTAGCAAAGTACAGAGTCTGTTTCACTCCAGGGTGTCCACTTTGTTGATGAATTCCCATTATCTGACTGTGGCTCAACTCCTCAACAACGGCTCACACAAGCGTTATGTGCTCAATCTCTCTTTTCACTACACCAAACCACCTCTGCAGCACTCTAGTCAACTCATCTGCTAGGTTCTGTTCAGATCTCATCAGTGTCATGTCAACAGAGAGACCGTACTCCTTTATCAGCGCACTGAGAGTGTCAAGCTGTCTTCTTATCAGCATCTCACTTGCAGCCTTAGTTTTCAACCTTGCCCTTACTGGTCAAGGTGCCATGTATCCAGTGATACACAAAAAAAGAATCAGTTTTCAGATGCAACACTGCTTGCCATTGAAGAGCTAGGTTAACTCCCTTCAACATGGCATCGAGTTCTGCCATGTTGATGCGTTGCGTATCATTTGCTGGATGCAGCCAGCACACATCCTCAAAGACGGACCCCCTTGCCTCTAATACAATTCCAATTGCCAAGGAGCTAGCATTGACCTACACATTCATCTCTTTGCCATTAACACACCAATCCCCCTGGGCAGGGTCATTTTGCCATACCCTGGTGATGGTCTCCTCTATCATGCTCTTAAGGGGATTATCATGTACCTCATCATCCCAGTGCTTTGTGACTGCAGTAACTCAGCACTTTATGAACTCTGTTGCCACACACTGAGAAGTGCCCCACAAGTTTCCCACACATCAAAAAAACACTCCGTTTCATGATGAAATTGGGGATCTCTGCAGCCCTCACTTCCTCGCTTCCAAACACAGATCACTACCCCCCCCAACCTCCAATCCAATAACTCAGGTACCATCTTCTAGTCGTTCTGGGTCCTTGCTGATCAGTCCAAAATTCGACAAATCCTTCTCAACATCCACAGCAGGTACTATAGCTTCATTAATGTACACTGATTTTGCCCGTCAGATAGCCTCATCTTGCAACAAAACGGCACTCAGCACAGATCTCATTATCAATGGTGCTACTGAGACCAAACCCTAACCTCCTCAGGCAGTATCATTTTCCTTTGAACATGACTGTCTGAAATGGCCACAATGACTTGTGGACACACACTTGCAGGTATGCTTTCCTCAGGTCGATGATAGACACATTTTCCCCCTGTCGTTGCCATTCCCTTAACTTGTCCGCACAGACATCCACATTGGCTGTGAATGCTTCAACATGTTCATTCAGCTCTCTGAAGTCCATTACAGGGCGCACCTTCACCTTGTTTTCTTGCACAATGGCCATCAATGGAATCAAGCCCTTGAGAGGTCCAAATCTCTCCTCCAAGTATGGTAGCAACCAGCCCTCGTCCACTCATGCTCGTACGCTTCCCTAACCTGTGCAGACACAGGGTACCCAGAGACTTTATTCCGTAGTCTCTCTGACTCAAAATCACCTGACCATTTCCATGCCGCCATCCAAGCTTTCTGTTTCTCATCGAAGCATACAGTGAAGTTGGGTTCGTTGATCCGAATGGCTGCACACACAGGCAGTTCTTCCCTGATGAAGCACACCGCACATGTTTGGTCGATCCATATGCCACCCAGCGCCTTGATGGCATCAAACCCGAGGTTGAATCCCAGTGGTTTCTCACCTGCTACCACGACTTCAACTCTGACACAGCCCCACCTTTGTACCCCAAGATTGATACTCCCGACCCCTAGGTACTTATGGGCCTTCCCACTGACAGTCAACACATCCTTCCTTCTCCATGACCGGCACACAGACTTACTTACAATGGAGCGGGAGCATCCAGAATTCACCAGCGCCATGCACCGCGTTCCATTGACCTGGACCTTAATCACAGGTAGCACTGCATTCACATTTGGCCTGGGGAGGAGACTGGCACTGATGTCCCTCCCCCATTCTGTTTCCCCTGACAATCTGAAGACACGTGACCTAACTCACGACACTGAAAACACCAGACTCCTCTTCTGGTACTTCGTCCATGATTGTTGCTCGTTGCCACTCATCGGAGCAAGCAGTCTTTTGCCATGTGGGTAGGTCCATGACAACTGTAGCATGTGAGCTTAGTCTCTCGACCCTCTGGGATTGTCAGCTCGGTCTTGTCTGCTGGTTGAGTCGCTGCGGCAGCCAGTCCCGCAGCTCCCACTTCATCCCTTAGTACCGCCCTGGCTCGGGCCAGCAGCAGCTGGTCAACGTTCATGGTTTCCATATGTGAAGACGCGCGAAGAAGCTGCTTCACATTGTCTAGTAACCCAGCTACGAACGCACAGGCTAGCGCATGTTCAACACCCCACCAAACAGCAGCGACATTCTGCACAGTTCCGCCAAGAACACGTCCACTGACTCACCTGGGTGCAGCTGCCTCGCTACGAACTGTTCGTAGGCTATGAAGGAGTCGACCGCAAACACAGTGTACAGCGTCTTCTTGATCTTCGCAACATTTCTCCTCTCAGCATCACTTAGTTGCTGGTACACAGCAAAAGCACCACCTGACAGACGAAGCGGTATGACCCCCTTGACCTGCTTGAAGCTACACAGATTGCACACCATCTCGACTTTTGCCATCCATTCTACCACAGACTGGTCAGCGTTAGAACCATCGAACTCCAGTATCAGTTTGAGGTCAAACCGCATTTCAGACATTTTTGTTTTGTTAGATGGCCGGAATAGCTTGATGGGGTGGAAGAAGCAGCCTGTGCCGAGCCGCTCACACGAAGAAGCACCAGGGAGAGAAGGCCACCCCCACGCTGTAGCTGTGATCAAGAGATCAGGGGGGAATGTGGTCTCAGGAGGGCACTGCCTGCTGAAACCACAGAAAGTCATTCAGTATTTTGCATGAGAACCTCTAGTCTAGCATGAATGAAAAGTTAGCACTAGTGTCTCATGCTCCTGGTGAGACTTTTGCTGGTGATCCAGACCAAATCATTCCATTCCTCAATGACATCACCTAGTTTCTGCAAAGTTTGTAGCAGCACAGGACATTTTGCAATAACAGTCTAAAGCATGTTCCAAATATCAATTGGATTAAGGTCTGAAGAGTGAGCTAGCCGCTCCTGCTCCAGTTACTAGTTGACCGTCCAGGCACACTGTGGACAGTGAAGTAATCCCTAACAGCACCAGAATAGAGGCTGCATTTAAACATCAAGGATCTCTTCAAACCCCTCCCCAAAACTTCTCCATGCCTCTGACACACCAACCTGTGCTCATTCGGGAAAAGTACAAGGGTCAGTTCTCTGGTCCACAGCCCAGTCCCTCCATGATTAGTAGTGTATGGATACAGTGCACACCACTAACCTGGAGCCAATTACATATGGATTGTGTTGAGATTTCCACATCTCTTGCATTTTGAAGGTCAAACTTCAACTGTGTTACTGTCCAGAAACAGTTTCTTCTCACTTGCAGGACCAAAAAGCATTTTGGATTGCCCCCCACCATATTGTCTAGCATCACTAGCAAAAGTTTTGAAAGAAATGATGCTTTGGCTTATATTAAGCTAATCTGCCACATGACATTGAAACGCCCCAGTCTCCAGCATACCAATCTCTCTAGTAAGTTCTGTGGCTGTCAAATATTGTCTCTTTATTGTTGTGCCATCCATTCTGTATCAACCAGCATTAAGAAGTTACAAATTTAGCAAATAGACTCTTCTTAAATGTCAAAATGACAGCACGTCAACATTTACATGTAAATCAGGGAGCTACATATTCACATGCATCTCAAACTTTGACACAAGAAAATTTGATCTCACTGTGGGTGAGAGTCACAAAGACAGGGTAAGGATTAAGGATCAAAAGTAAATTGTACTAGTATTAGATGTAATATTCATGGTTTGTTGATAATCATTTGATATTAAGCAAATTTTGAGTAGTGTATATGAATTTACCAAATCATATATGACCAAAAAATGAGATTAAGGCAATGTAATATGCTACACAAAAAAGGGGAAAATAGTGGTGGTATGTTATTTATGTAGTTAGTTATATTTCTGCAATAGGAAAAACCCTAACTAATAGACTCAGTGATCATTCCCTATAAACATCATTCTGAGGGGTGTTTTGGTGTACAGTGTCATTATTTTTGCAGATCTTTTAGCAGATGCTTCTAATTTCAGAGTGCTCAAGTGGCTTGAGTCAGCCTTAAATCTACAACCTCCTATGTTTCTGGATGTCAATTTACCATCACTGCACCACCACCACCAGGGTAAAAATTGCAGATGCTCTGGTGTTATAAACTTAAACACACCAGAATGTACTAAACAACTAAGTCTATCTAAAATACAATGCCATTAATACAGAGAATGAATTATTTACTATGCATCTGTTTATATTTACCCTACATATGACTTTTATTACAATTGGACATACGATAGTTTATTACATTACAAATTCTTCAGCCAGTTGTTTTGCCCTAAATTTCAAAGTTCTCCACTATTGTTATTTTCTTTCAAATACAAAATGTAAAGGAAAACTGCTCACATTACCTCTGACAAATTCACAGACTCATCCAAGTCCAGTACATTGTTAACAAGCAATCCAGTAACTCTTCCCAACTTCAATCTCCTGAAAATGTCAGTAAAGTCCCAAAAAATCGAGTAAACAAAACGATAACATTATTCAGTGACAGCTTCCGTGTTCTTGGTGGGACAAGCCTCCACAAGGTCAAGTTGTCACTCTCTTCCCAGTTAGTCAACAGTAACAGTATTGTTGTTTTAATGCTGGTTTCACAGAAGTTGGGAAATAAAGGGTCAGGAACTTTTTAAAAATTATATAAACCCCTTTACTCTTCTATTTATTGCATTTTTAAATAAATCAGTAATACGCTGAACAATTTTGCTCAGCAAGCTGTTCCAAGTGTCCACAACAATTATGGTTGTTGAGCTTACTTTAATAGGACCCTCCTATGCTGAAACCCTCCAAAAATTTTAAAAAATAAGTTTTTCTAACTTGTGTTAATAAAAAAATTGATTATATAATCAAAGAAAAATTACTTTCTCCTAAATAGTAACTTAAATCAGACAGTTTTAACCTTAATTTAGAAAAAAATAATATTTATATTTTACTTCCACTGTTAAGAAAATTTGTAATGACCCAAGATTCAGTGACAAAAATTCTCAGCTTATTATACCAATATTTAATCAAATGAAAACAAAACAAAAGTTGTTACTTAATGTTTTGTGTGTCTATATAATATAGAGAATGATGTAGGTTAGGTAAACAACACACAATAGTAGTAAGCACTTACATGTCCAGGTGTTGAACATCCTTTGCTTGTTTAGCAAGGATAGGTAAGATTCCTATTTTCACTAAATTTGTTGCCACTGCAGAGTTAGAAGCCAGAGTACCAACATAATTCAAAAAGTGGAGCCGTTTCTGTGATGGCGGCCCTTTCTCAACATTGCCAACATGATCAATCAAAACTTTCAAATGTCTTGCCATTTCTTTCTCTGACAGCGACAAAATTTTCTCAGCTTAAAGAAAAGAAACGAAAATAAAAAATTTAAAGCAATACATAAAAAATCTCACAAATAGATTACTTTGTTTTTCTGAACTGCTTCTAAAAGCACACAAAGGTGATGAAATTGAAGAGACTACAAAACAGGTCAGCATCTAAGTAATTCAAAGTTTTTCTTCAGATACAAGTTACTTGTTTTCTTCAGATTCTCAGACTCGATTCAAAGCAGAAACTGTCCCCATGTTCAAGGCCCATTTTCTCATTTCCATGCTGTCTGTCTTGTACTAATGGACCAGCAGCAGGATAAGTTTCTACACTGTAACAGATTTCAGTGGCGCTAATTAATGTTTAAAACTCACCTGTATAAGGAGGAATCGGAATGGTCTTTAAATCGTATTTCAGTGGCTGTGGCTTAAAAATCTGTGAAACAAACAGCAATAAAATATTTAGCTTCTAGAATCTATTAGGCTGCTGGATTTCTTTGAGTTTTGGTAGGTGGTGTTATATGACAAAATGTCACCCAAACCAAGGCCCTTCTCTTGACTCTTCTTATAAAAGTATGAAGGTAGTCTGCCAAAACCCTACAACTCATTGTCAACAGTAGTCCTACTCCATTCTACTAATTTAGAACACCATACCAAAAACCAAAAGATATCAACTACTTTTGCACAGAATTATTACTTCATGTTTTATTCACAATTTAGTAAACAAATAAACAAAAACATTATTTAACTGTGCTTTCCAATAAAATATTTTTGTTGTTTTAAATTATTCTTAATCTAACAAGATGCAACAGGTAGTTTTCCAGATCACTAACCATTTTAATCATAAAATATCAGTATTTCTAATTTTCACTGTAACATAATTGGTTTCCTCATTGCTAAACAGCACCACCAATGTACAGATTGTTTTATTGCATTTGAAAAACAAACTACACACATTAAAACATGGTTCTTTAGGTATTTTACATCAGCAAGGTGAGTATATACCTTTGGATTGTCTATGATTGGTGACATGATGAAATCGCTAGGATGATATATCAACTCCAGCATTTCAGTTTCTATGTTGTTCTGCAGTTTAGTGCCTACACCACCAAATCGCAGACCAGTGGTGCACCGTGGGGAGAGAAAAGCCTTTTCAGGGTAAGTAACTTTGTCATCAGGAGGCACAACAGAAAATGGTCTGGTGCTAAAGAAATATTCGAACAAAAGACAAAAAAAAAATCTTGACAAGGAAAATAGATAAAATTAAAGAATAAAAAAAATTAAGATAATTTTGATAACATTTTACAATTACAGAAGTTTTCAAAGTAGTGTTTAGATATTTCTATGTTTTTAATTACAGATCAAATTAATTTGCCATTAGAGAGGACATCTATAAAATACACTACATAAACAAGAACTACCCACTAAATACTCCTAGCTGGGTGTATGAAAAGGTAAACAAATTCTAACTATGGAGTACCTAGGATAAAATTGAAGAAAAGAAAAGAATTACTTTAAATAAATATTGAAGGAAAAGAGAAGTCAAAACTAAGCCAACATGGAGGGTTGTATGCAATTTCTGCTTCCACACACCTGTTGTCTCAATATACCTCACCTCAGAGTAAATAATCCTTGACCGGTGTCTCCAACAGGAGCTGTCTTTGGTCTTAGATGATCTCCCATGGCAGAACCTGGTAAAACAGAATATGCACTCTCATTAGTTTTTTTTAAGTTTTTTGTTGAAAACGCTCATTAAAGTAAATGCTTAATTATAATTACTTGCTTTCATCAAACAATGTTTTGCTTATTTTAGAATATATCTAGTTTCTAGTAGTTATTATTTTTTAACCATACTTTTCTCACTGCCATTTACATGAAATGATTATTTAAAATATTCTTTTCTGGAACCCTAAGACTGTCATGAAGGAAGCAGTGCAAATTCCCTGAGAGAATATAAAAACAAATATCAGATGCTTCATGCAATGGATTAACTACCACATAACAAACCAAGTGAACTTTGAAAAATATTATTATCATAAAAAATAAAATCTTTTTACAAATATAAAGAAGAATCATTTTAAAGTTACTTATTTTCGAATAAATACAGGGTAGAATTCTGAAATGGTTTTCTCATCCTTCCAAAGTTGGCTATTTTTGTTTGTTTTCTAAAAAACACAATAAACAAATTCCATCTTTAAATAATAATTTCCTTTCGTTAACATTATGTTTCTGTTCATTACTAGAAAACAATCCTTGAAAAGTCTACGGTATTTTTTTGTTTGTTTTAGGAATTATTTATTTAACTGCAAACCAGTGTAGGCAGGTTACCTGACCTTCCACCATCAGTTTGATCCAAGACAGAAACCAGTTGCTCTGAACATTTTAGCTCAGGTAGATTTAGGACAGAACTATTGTAGTCAGAGACACTGCTCTTGACGGTGCTTGTCATAGTGGTTTTCTCATCCATCAGTGTGTCATGTGGAATTGTCATCTCCTGAGTCAGGTGCTCTAGTTTTTTTTCCCAAAAAGGGTGAGTCACCAGTTCATGCCATCCTAACCTACATGTAAGTATAATAATAAGAGTTATTATCATCATCACTACTTTTATATTAAACAGTAGTTAAAATTCTCAATCAGAAAAAAGTTTCAGCTACATGGAATTCACGGAAATTTACTGGTAGTATTAATACTGCATTTGCCATGGTTTTCAGGCTTTTAACACCAAAAAATGATCATATTTTGTCAACATTTCAACTTTTCCTAGCATTGTATTCAGGATGGCCCTAATAGGGACAGTTTGGTTGTAAATTAATTAACCCTGACATCATGACAAAAGATGGTTCCTATGTTGCAACTTTTGTCAGTGTATATATTTAAAATTGACAACAAACATTTCATTGTTAAAAAATCTTAATGTATATCATCCTGAGAGCTACATATTTAATGTAATATGGTAACAGAATTATTGTGGTTCCAGCAAACCAATGACTTATTTTCCAAGAGAAATTAAAAATTTAATAGATTTATTCAAAAAATATTGATGGTAAAACTAAAAAAATATTTTCTTTCCACCACAATTCAGTACTGTTAGTAATTTTACAATTTTGAAAATTTTCTTTTTAAACTTAAATAATAAGATAATTATTATAATAATGCCTGGAAAATAAATGGCCAGCTTAGCAAACAGCATACCTCTTTGCTGGGTCTTTCTGCAGGAGGCCCTGTAAAAGACTCAGGAAGTCTGGAGATGCTTTTGATGAAAAGCGAGTTCCTATTTGGAATAAAAAGAGAGAATAGATCATTTATATTTTTGTCATATATACAGTTATCCCCCAGTATTCACGGGGGTTACGTTCCTAGAGCACCCGCGAAGAGTGAAAAACCGCGAATATTGGACGTGGTCCATAAAAATGCCTATAAATGCCTATAAACGTCAAAATATAACGTAACATATAATAAAAAAATATAAGTAAATATATAATAATAATTTAGTAAAAAATACAACACTCGGAGAAACAGTTGAGATAGCTACATGCGGTAAACTGGGATGATGCAGGGCTGCTGGGCTGCATCTGCCTGAGACAGCATCTTGTGGGCAGCAGCCAATCAGCAGCAAGGAGAAATGAATAACACTCTCGGATTGGCTACTTTCAAACCTCCAGCCGATAGCATTTATTTTATATTGCTATTTTGCTGAATTTACGTTAGTATTTATATTACAAAGTTAGTAAATTATGTTGTTATTAATAATTTAGTGTTAAAAAGCGTGAAAAAATATATATTGCCACGAAAAAAACCACAAAAAAACTGCGTAAGATATTTGCGATTCCACGGATATGCAGGGGTTTCCACGAACAATTATTAGTTAGGTTCTAAGGAAAATTCCATGAATAACTGGGGCTGCGAATGCTGAACCGCGATTACGTGGGGGTCGACTGTAACACAGAATGCATAGAAAGTATCATTCTACAGTTTGCAAAACAATAAGAAAGGTAGTTTTAGGTAATTATCTGAGAAACCATAACTAAACTACAGAGAGATAAACACTTATTTGTTGAAAGAAAAGGTCTTTAAAGACCCAGAACAAGGCATCTGTAACACTGACCTCGAACTTTGGGGAAAGGAAGCTCTTGGTGACACACTTTGTGCACTAGCTGTTCAAAGTCATCTGCCAAGAATGGAGGATGGCCTAAAAAAAATGACAAAAACATTTGTAAAATTATTTTTCATGGGCACTGTTAAAATTTAAATAGTCAAAAAAAAAAGAATAAGAGTAAAAAGTTGTAATTCAAGCATAGATATCTAAAAAAATACTGAATAATAACTGTATATTTTCTTTAAGAACTGATGTATATTATCTATAAGAATATAATCTTACAAATAAAATTAACTCAAACTATAACCTGATTTGATATAACAACAACAAAACCTGCAGTATTTACTTACCAGTAAACATCTCATACAATACACAACCTAATGACCAAAGATCACTTAACACTGTAGCCTCATCATCTTGCAGTACTTCAGGGGCTAAGTAATTTGGAGATCCTGTAATAAAGTAAGTAATAAAAACCAAACATTTTGATTTCACAAGTAAAATATTTTGCTTCAAATGTGAAAAACAGGTAACATCTTGCAATCAAAATCACTTTCAAATCTAACATGGCTAAATAATTATAGTAGACAATAAGAATTTTTTCTAAGGCACAAAGGTGTTTTTTTTTAGATTTTGTAAATATAAAAAGGTAATTTTACTTTTTTTGATGATAAAAATGTTTAACGTAATTTAAGATTGATCTATTGTTCTTGTTCACTTGCTAGTTCCTACTCTCTTCTGTCTATCAATAATAACCTTTTGTTGGCTGTTGTTTCATCAGTGTCTTATCAGCTGCATTGCCAATCTCACTAAGTTCAGCAAATGTTTGGAATATTTCTTCCAGATTTTCTCCCTCAGCTTTAGCAAGACCAAAATCTGCAAACTTCATAGTACCTGATCCATCAAGTAAAATCTGCATTAAAAATATAATAATAATAATAATAAAAATAGATATGATTCAATGCAAAACACAAATAAATACTCATC
Organism: Nautilus pompilius; assembly: GCA_018389105.1. NCBI lineage: Eukaryota > Metazoa > Mollusca > Cephalopoda > Nautilida > Nautilidae > Nautilus > Nautilus pompilius. Next base: position 2,523,565 of record JACATO010000308.1, on the reverse strand, counting down.
ATTAGAAAGTTTATACCACAGTACTTCTTTCTCCAATGTTTTTAGTTACCTGAGATTATCCAAAAAATTTTATTTTGAAACAGTTTTTTTTAAGACAAATTAAAAAAAAAATTTTTTTTTGTGAAAAGCATACACAGTAATTGTACATTCCTAGTAAAATTAAATTCCACAAATTTTCTAAGACCTTCAAAAACCATATATGAAAACTCAAAAACTTTAAAAATAGTAATAAGTTTTAATTAGTCAAATGTTACTATTATTTTATTCAAAAATAACAAAATTAATGTCCACTCACAATGACACACTTTTAATTTTTGCAACACACTGTCCAAACTAACTTGAGAAAAATCAGGTGGAAGTAATATGATACAAGTCAGAGAAATACAACAAAGAATTAAACTTTCAAATTCCATTAAAAGCCTGCAATTTTAAATTTCTAGAACTTTCCAAAAAAAAAAAAAAAAAACTAAAATCCATGAATTTCCAGGAATGGGAAGTCTTGGGGAAAGAAAAAAAGAGATAAAAACTTTCAAAACTTTTTCTGGACCTATATTAACTCTGCACACACCAGGCTACTTTCAACACTTTCAGTCTGCCCATTTACCTAAAAAGGTTTCCACAAAAGTAATTCAAATGGCAAATCCCTAGCACTTTGTCATTGTGACAATTTGGCAATAGTCTTTCACATTTCAAACTTATATATCATGAAGGAATTTTCTCTTGCAATAATAAATTGTGTTGTTCTTGAAGTAGCACATCCTGATTTAGCTGAATACTTGTTGAAAACATGAGATATAATCTAGGCATGAAATCTTCAAAGCTTGACAGATAGCCAACAGATTTGTTTAGTAATCCAGTGATTTACTGTAACTATAAAAAAGCAGCACATGCTGAAATTCTATTGGGTGAAGTAAATGTTGCATCCCATCAGTGACATCTTTGTTTGTACTGATCCACCCACTGAGTTTCTCTCAGTTGTCCTCATAATCTTAAAAAAGATAAAAACACTTGAAGGCTTGTCTGTACCTTTGCTTTTTTAGTTTATGAATAGGTGCAAGTTGCATTAGTAATTGCACTCACAAGCATTGCACAGATAACAACATAAACAAATGCTATCACCCCAAAACAAAAAACAAAACTAAATTAAAAAAAACACTAAATTAATATAATTTGAAAGAATTACATATCCAATAATAATTATAACAACAAATTTTATGCAGTAACTTTCAAACAGACAGAATTAATCCTAGAAGTTCCCATTTCTGGACAAATGTAGCATATTTTTCATCATATAATTCGATAATTTTTCTCCACTGAAAATCCAAGCTCTAACTTATACTCTAAAGGGCAACTTATCTATGGATAGAGTAACTGAAATTGCTTCCCCAAAAAATCCTCTACTTCATCTCAAAATGCCTTCTGTAAAATCATGTAAGATGTACACAGCAGTTTTTAGCCAGAATTTTTCAAGTTTGCTGAAGAAAATTGTGATAATATGGCCATGCACAGAAAATATAATGTCAGCAAATGTGCTAGGGACTGGCATAAAGTGAAAGATATGTTATGGGCTACAAAAAAAAAACCCAGAAAGCAAATCACAGCTGAGCAGACTAATTTTAAGTTGGAGGAATATATGACAACCCAAATTGCTGCATGTTGTGGACTCTGAGTACTGTACAGAACTAAACTAAAGACCAAACAAATCACAGCTGCTGATCACTGTCTTTACATTTCTCCATATCTTCTTTCTTTTGCTGGTGTACAGTATTCACCAGGGTGGTTGAATTGTGTTATCAAAAATGAAATTGTGAAATGAATTTCTGAATTTGTGTGTGCTGTAATATCTCAAAATCAGTAAAAGTGTAAAAAATTAATAAAACTGACATATTTTCTTTTTAAAGTAGGCGATTCAACACAGTGCAAATGACACAGGATCACTTGATGATCACTGATGTCATGCAGTACACCAGGCTTCCTATAACAGAACCAATAATTACATTTGCAGATTGTTTAAAATATCCCTCCATGATTACATGTTGAAAAATTATTTCAACACCCAATTTATCCATAAGATCATCCCAAAAAATAGTTCAGTGATGTGCACAAGCAACTCATTAATATTCATGAGCCTGGAAGTAAAGAAAACAAAATGGGAAAATAAGGCAATTCGACTTATCTGTTGTATCAAATTATTTTCCAAAAAATACAGTATTTGTATTTATTCATGTTTATTTTTTAAAAATAATTAAAATCTCCAATAATATTTTGCATGTAGCTGTATCAAACTATGAGAGTACATGTGAAAAAGCTACAATAGTGAAAAAGTTAATAGTATTAAGGAAAAATAAGTAAATTTGCTATGCAGACATTGATTTAAACAGCATTAATATGATGGATGCCTTTTCTCTCAACATTCCTTTGCAAAGAAACTTTTTGATGTTTGTGCAAATTGAAAAATAAATGACTGATTCTGAATGTTGCTTCATCTCAGTGAAAAGGCAAAAAAAAAAAAGGAGTACTGACTGTGGAAGGCTTCAGGTCACAAAAAAGGATGCTGAGAGAATGAAGAAAATGTAGTCCAGTCAGCATGTCAATGCCAAATGTTTTTATAGAGTTTTCAGGAAGATGTCCATCAAGAGCTATCAGTTTCTCAAGACTGCCACCTTGAAGTATATAATTAAATTATATTGAAAACAACAAAAACATAAGAAAAAAATTCAGGTCTATTTGTTTAATATAATAGACTTGTAAAATCAAAATATAGATAAATAACAGAAATACAGATTCATGTCATGTTAACTATTTCATTTTCTACAATATCATCACATTGATCATAGTTTAGGTTAATAACAAAATCGTTTAGGTAAGACACCTAGTATCCTTATATAAACTTTAGCTAAACTGCTCTGCCTTTACTATGTAGTCCATACTCTTTTCAAAAAAGATAAGAAAGATATAATGAGGCTATATGAAATAAAGAATGTAATAGTTGTTTAAAATGTTTTAAAAATAAATAAATGTACAGAAATTTCTAGCCTCAGGTATTGCAGACAGTGTGGCAATTCAATATAGAGTTATAATTGCAAAAGATAAATAAATACATGAATGAGCCACAATTTTTTCAATCATTATAATAAGTTGCTGGCTAACTGTAAACACTATGCAATAACCTCATAAACTAATAAGCATATATTAGGAATATTTTAAAAATGTGTTTACAAGGGTCAAGGCAAACACATAGACAAACATAAAAAAGAAATGAGGTCAATATTTCCTTTGTCTAGTCTTACCTGTACAAAGTTCAACTACCATCCACAGGTGATTGGTCGTCTCATACCATTCTTCAAATTTCACAACATTTGGATGATTTATATCATGTATCATTCTTACCTGAGTAAAAAAAATAAAATAACTTTTACATTTAATAAAATGATTTATTATGAACTTTAAAAAAAGAAAAAAATATTTGGGATTTTTGTTTTTTTTAAAGGAAAATCTTGATTATTTACTTACTGTGTTTGTAACTTCACATCTTTTGTGCTTCTCAATACAATGAATAGCAACAAAATCTATTGTACCCTTTTTTCTACCCTTGTAGATGACAGAGTATAGGCCCTTCCCCAACTCTTCGTATAACACAAAATTCTCCATTGATCAGTTGGTCTTCAGTTTGTCATATTACCATCTGAAATATAAAATTACGCACAGCATCCATTTGAAAAGTGCTCCATCAATAAACCAGATTAACCAATATATAAACTCTTGTAAAAAGAACATAAAAGTATCTAAAACTTGTGCCACTACAAAGAATTTCCATTATAGATGGTGAAAAAACAAAAAAAAAAAAAAAACGAAAGTGAAAACAAAGCTTTTCAAAAGAAAAACTACAATTTATCTCCCTAGCCCCTACCTTAGAAGGGCAGAATTATAATCTGTAATTTCTTGGTTTTTTTTAACGCTAGCTGACTGATCTAATTATTCAAAGAATCCAATTAAAAATGCAAGAAATGAAGCTGAATAATGCAGCAAATTTCTCGAAGCAGGTTTGTCATGAGAGATTTTCTAAAAATCCATTTTGCTAATACAACTGCTACTAGAAACATCCACCAAAGAGGAGAGACTTCAAACGTGTGTCTGATGTGGCCAACATGAAAATTCAACAGGAAAAATAAGAAACAAACAAACAAACAAAGTTTTAAAACGCGATAACGGTATTAAACCTGATAACAAACTACTTGTCTTACTCCTCTACCAGCGATAGTATGAGGCTCAAATACAGAACAAATATGCACTACAGCTTTCCGCCGCTATTGATGAAATATTTTGCTTGCTTAAAAGGTTCATACAAATATAAGCGCACATACACCGGTTTGTTAATCTTATTATAAATTTAATTCGCCTCCCTGCCCTTTCTAAAACACCTAATAACTTATGCATCAATCGAGGAGGTGCATTCAATGACAGCAGAAGAGACCGACCCCTCAGCGACCTGCGACCAGAGGGATGGTTGGGGGGGGGGGTTGAAGGGGCTACTGCTAATACTTCTGTTTCATTTTTTTTAAAAATCGTTTTAAAAAAAATAATAATAATAGATAAAGGTGCTATCACACATGGTAAACGTAATTCTCTCCTTATATCTTGCTGAGAAAAATACCGGTAACCAACGGACGAGGAGGAGAACCCGAGTAGGGGGATGGCTGCCATCTTTATCGCTAAGCACGCCACCAGTCTTTCCGTCACGTTTTACGTACGCAGAATTTTATTGGTCGATTTTTCAGCGTTTTGGCAAATCAACGACGCTTTAGTATCGGAGCGTTTGGCTCTCTCTCTCTCTCTGGTTCGAGCAGAGTGGAGGTAAGCGGAGAACAATGACGCCAGCTCCGTGAAACTTTACAGCAAAACGGAAAAAAGAAAAGAGGTGCGATCGATTAAATGGGGCTTTTATAGAACAAGAGTAAATGGAAAACTTCAGTATTATAACAGCTGTTCCCGGCTCCCCGATACCAGAACCATCGATGACAGCCTTAATTAGGTTTAATTTATATGGAAACATTACCATAATGTCACCGGATCTTTGCAAGGTGATTGTCATGTATTCTACAAGAGCCTGACTTTTTGACATTAACGAGTCCTTCAAACAGATGTATTTTAAAGGTGAACTTTAATACGACTTGACAATTTATATGAGCTAATTGCTAGTTTCCTCCATCCTGAAAATGCGGGTTACTTCCCCTTAGCGGGCACCGTCCACCTGTGATTGGAGAGGAATCATCGGCCGATGAACACGAGCTTGTGGCTTGGGGAGGGTCTTATTCGACGGCTGAAACATCTGCCTGGCAGTCACCTGCGGGTGTTGTGGACCAGCAGCCAGGCGATGAGTTTGTTGGAGGGATTGGACAGGACCCAGATTCGACTTCTGGACGAGGAGTGTATTCTCATCGACAGGAACGATGCGAGGGTGGGCTTCGCGACGAAGAAGACTTGCCACCTGCTAGCCAACATCAACAGAGGGATGCTCCACCGGGCGTTCAGTGTCTTCCTGTTCAATTCCAGCGGGAAGCTGCTGTTGCAGCAGCGGTCGGATGCGAAGATCACTTTCCCAAGTCACTTCACGAACACGTGCTGCAGCCATCCTCTGAACAACGGCAACGGCGAGCTCGACGAGGAGGCTGCCCTGGGGGTGCGAAGGGCCGCCCAGCGCAAGCTGAACCACGAACTGGGGATCGCCCCACACCAGGTGCCCCTCGACGCTTTCCTCTACCTGACTCGGATCCACTACAAGGCGGAAAACGTGCCGGCCGACAATACGTGGGGCGAGCACGAGATCGACTACATCTTGTTCGTACAGCGGGACGTCGACGTACATCCGAACCCCAACGAGGTGAAGAGCTTCCGATATGTGGGTCCGGAGGAACTGAGGGAACTTATCGACACGGGCCTGTTGCTGCTGACTCCCTGGTTCAAGTTGATAGCGAGCGAGTTTCTATTCCAGTGGTGGAGCAAGTTAGGTAATTTACAGACGCAAGTCGATGAAAACACCATCCACAGGATGACTTAGGTTCGTTACTCACCTCAGGGCTGGCAGTTCGCTCGATTTCTTTACCTCAGCAAATAGGCATGTTAACTTCTGGGAAAACATTCTCTGGTATTCCTATACAATAGCGTCGGAAATTAATACTATTAAATTTTATTTAATCATCATCAAATATAAAAAAAATTAAAGTTAATTATCATTTGCGCAATATTAATAATATAATATTACTGTTGGTAAAAGATGAATCATCATTGCTGATAGAATTTCGTACTTCCAGGTAAACTTACTCCTAAAACTTTAAAAAAAAAAAAGAGAGAGAGAGACACTGCTTTCTTTTCTTTTGTTTTGGAAAAAGTGTGAATATGCTTATATTATTTTATGATAAACTATTTCATATGGCTATTTAAGTTTAAATTGTTCATTGATAATATTTTGTGTACTGAGTAATTACATACCACTTAAAGCAACACCTCCAGGGAGGGTTAATTTTGGGGCTAGGCTGGACTCCCAGATTCCCTGTTCTCAGTTTTAGAACCTGTTTGTCCTACCTCGCTGAAAGTTTGCTACAAGGTATCCAGCCACCCAGCTCCATTCCGTAGGTAGGTAGATTTGTAGTTTGCCCAAGTGCTTGCCTCAGAAGAAACAAGTTTACCCATGTGTCACTAGGAATCTGTATTCTTTTTCTGGTTCTATTATAGTTGCTGATGATAAATTCATCATTCCATTTAAATAAAACAAAAAAGTGTACATTTGTAATGATCAGTAGTAGATAATATTTTAATATTGTCAATTATTCATTTATTAACCAAGGCCTTTGGCTGACTACTGCAGTTGAACTATTATGCCATCTGAACATTCCAGAACATGGTGTAAACCAACGAATAAATTGCAGGCAGGTTTTTGACACGGGATAGCCCAATTTGCATAAAATTTTATGTCACATTCTAGTTTTCCCTTTAATCAGAAAAGTAAACTAGGGTTGTCTCATTACTACTACCTACAACAACAAATTTTGCACAATTTTAGTCTGCCACTTAAGAATTGTTAAACTTCATAGAAACAGTTGCAGTGTCTTCACCAATAGTTCTCTCTTTTCTGATTCATAAGATGGATCTTTTTCAGTGATCAACTTTTACTATAGAAACTCAGAAAACAGTTAATTATCTTCAGGTCCATCCATTGCATTGTTGATGCAGTACTTTAACTTCGCTACAACATCCTTTCAAACTAATTTTCAGGCAAGCATAATCCACTCAGACTTGGCTCAGGGGTAGTCTCTTCAGGTTTCTTGCTTCAGTCTTCTGGTGATCTCCTTTCACCATCCACTGAGCCCACTGTTTCTTCAGTTCAGCTGATTCAGGGAAACATCCATTGGCTGAAGAATTGAAGCCATTCCTCGGGAATGATCACTAGTTTTGAGTTGTTTCACTGCAGTTTCTGCTAACATTTACAGATTTATGAGGGGCAAATGTGTCTGAAAGAGAGATCGTTGTTCATGCTAATCTTGATCATACTGGTTCCTTTGGTATGGTTTTCTACTTAAGAATCAAGTATGGTGTAAGATTTTTGTCAGCACACATGTCAGTCTGACTTCATTTCCACTGGTACAGATGCAAACAGTTTTCTTGCAAGAATTTGAATTTGAATTCCCATCTCACTGATAATGAATTGTTTAAAATTGATCAATTTTTGTTCATATTCCTCTGGAAGCTTCTGAAGTGTTGTTTGTACTGAGAGCCCCTCTTGTGCAGTTTCTTTTTTAATTTCTCTAGTGAAATAGTAGGAAAGCAGCTACAAGTAGTTTTGCTTCAATTGTAGGAAAAATTGAGGCTTTCCAAAGTGAATAACCCTTTTATTTTGCTTTGTTTGCAGCAGAGCTTAAAAAGTTTCTGGTTCTCTTGATGCACATACACTCTTTTCACTAATTCCAGTTTTTGTCTCCACTCTGCAATTTCCAAGCAAGTCAAACAGCTGCAATTTTTTCTTTGATAGTTTAACTTTCTTTTCTTCTTTGCAATGTTTTTTCAAGCTTCAATTGTATTCCAATGCCACTTTCATCTTTCTCCTCTGAGAAAATATTGTTCTCTGGACCAGTGAGTTTGATATCTTGTACCAAAAACAAATTATCAGCTAAAAAAACCAAACAGCACGCTCAAGCTCATGCAACAAAGCAAAAACAACTGAAAAATTTACTACAAGGAAAAAGATGACTTGTCTGTAGAATCGAGAACAATGTGAATTTGAATTCTCAAAATTTGTATAAATCACATCCTAGTTTTTTTAACCAAAAATTTTACTTATTTGCTGGTTTACGAGGTGGTACTTGCCATGTGATTTCCAACAGAATATTATACTTTACAATATTCATCACTATATATATCTAAACTACTTGTTACTTATACCATTCATGGTTTTGTGTTTTGGGCCGGCTGACTTTACTGTCATTAAAATTTGTACATTCAACATTTCTCTTTGTCTATTAATTTCATATGATGTATTATTGGTTCTCGTGAAGCTTAAACAATGCATGGGCTTTGTTTTCTTTGTATTCAGATGATAGGGTGGTGGTTGATTTTTCTGTATATAGTGGGTAGGTAATAAGTGGGTCCCTAGCCATGTCTGTCCGGTACCGCTTTCTGAGATTGATGTACATGGAGCATATGTGCATCCAGTGTTTCTCAAAGATGGCTAGTAGGAATTGTGGAAACCTAGTTAGGCACAGATTCTTATAGCCAAAGGGAAGTAGAGAGGAAGTGGTGAATTTTCTGTTGAAGTGTCTGCTGTGCTTTTGAGTCATGTCCAAACAGCAGCATCTTAGATGGTGATTAGTAAGGTACAGTGAAGTTTAGTGGAACACATTAAGGAGGCAGAGAAGTGAAAGACCTGTAAGTCAGTTATGGAGGAGCATAGTGCGAGCAGATAAAACTATGGTTGGCATGTCTTCCAGGATGTGAATGCTAGGTGTAGTAAGATAAAGACATTCTGCAGAAAGTTAGTGGTGGTTGGGTGTCTTGTAAAGAGAGTAGGAGATGATTCTGTTAAGAGTTTAAGGTAAATTGATTTACTGGTTGGTATGGAGTACAGAGGGGTGATTAAGGAGATTGCTTTTGATAGTGATGCTTTGCATTTAAGGTGGAAAGGTGTCATGTCAGTATGGGGTTTATGGGCCCTAAAAGGTTAATGAAGCAATGTTAGATGATTGATGATGGTTGGTTAAGTTGAAGAATTTGTAGTAAAATGGTGACATGGATTCTGTTGTTGGGAAGAGGATGTATCACAGTTTTTGAAATCCAAACAGCAAGACAAAATTTATACTATTACTGTTAGCTCAGCTGCATTTTCTCCTGCTGTCAATCAAACATTGCAAACCGTACAGGTAATAGAATGCTACACATATCAACAAATTATAAATTAAACCTGAAACTACTGAACGGTTATTTGGAAATGTGGAACTTTTCATTCCCGTTATGTATTTTCAAAGCACTGTTTTCCTCTTCCTTTGATCTGCATCATAATTTAGATTTCTGAATCGAGAAATAGATCTTAATTTACCAATGACCTTGAAGAGATTAGTGACTTTTTTCTTTTAACTGTCAAGCAAAGTGTAACAAAAGAAGTCATTTAAACTACAGAAAATTAACATATCAAAAGTTTTTGAAAAACTGACAAATTATCTGCAAGTAAAGACTTGGAGACTTCTTAAAATATATAGTTTTATTTAACATGTTATTGATTTATCTCTAAACCCAAGCCAAATGGTAAGTCAGTATCCTACTCTTAAAAGTCAGAAATTTGTCAGTAAATTGCCATCTTTGTGGCATTTAGATCTGAAATAAAACCAAGTCTTCAGTTCTTTATTGACAAGCATCACTGTGGAGAAAAATCATCAACCATAAATCAAAATTCCACAGGAGAAAAACTAACAAAAAATTTCTCTTAGAGCCACCTGCACATAACAAAAGGGAAAAGATGGGGTATGTGGGAGTGTTAACACAGAAATACTTAGAAAATAAATAATTTTATTCCATTAATGTCAGGTTAGCAAAAATATATATGAAGTTGGGTTGAAAATTTTTTTTTAATATTGTATATTACAAGAGATAGAAATTCTTTTTGTAATTGGGTGTAACAAAAACATTAGTTTAACAGCAAAAGATATTCTTTCCTTCAACTAAAACAGCAGTAATTCAACATTGTTGGATGTCACACCTCATTCTTGGGAACATTTATTTAGATTCAGTACACCCTCACTTAATCTAGACAAGGTCTGGCCTGGATTGACCAGGTGGTATCATGGCCACAGAGCAGCATGGAGGTCTGAGTTTGCTGATTTGTATACCCTATAAAGTGTTTTAAATGGGGCCAAAGATAGAAAAGGAAATGGTTTCAGAGAAGTTAATATTTTTTTATGTATATTGGATAATCCAGCATCTCCCTCCAATTAGTCCAGATTAGCATGGGTTTATTGTACTATTAATAGACAAACCCAGTTGCATTTAAATAGTTTTTACTAAACGGTCCAATTGGCTTATTTGCACAATTACTTTCATCATCATTTGTTTATGATGTTTAATTGTATAGTAAATGGTGAGCTTACAGTCTACATTCTGCAGCTTCATTAAAGGGAAACATATTTCTGATTGAGAGAAAGAGGGAAAAATTTGGATCATAAAACCATCAAGTTAGTGCTTGTACTTGGATTCTACTGTTAAACACTTGCACGGTACCACATTTAATACATTCTTTAAATCTATTTTCAGATCTAATCAGGATCTGTTTAGTTTAACTGAAACACATTACATTAAACACTTCGTTAATTCCATGTAAATTTTTGACACATTTCATCAAAGGGCATAAAACAAACTAAATGTAAATTGCATATCATTAATCCCCCTTTCTGGAATAAACATGGTATGTTCAAGTTTTAGGATCATCACCTCCCTCCCACAAATGAGAAGTGATCATGTAATCTACTCAGTATGAGAGCACAGGTTTTGCAACCTTATAACTGAAGAAGTGTAAGATAAGTACTTTAGTTTTATCCTGGATATACATTTACAAGTTATTCACAAAAGATGAATTTTGTTTTGACTTTAGTGACTTTAAACATCTCAACTACAGCGCACGCACCTTCCTCCGACCATGGCTTCCTGGTAAGAGGGGTCACTTTGCTTTAATGAACTTGTTTCACACTTACTATTCTTTTTAATGGAAGTGGCTTTTGTAAGATGTAACAAGTTTTAGCAGGTACCATCACCCTTTATAAGCCAGGACCAGCTCACTACAGAAACCTTGGATACAAAGTTCTGTCATGCCATTTCAATTTTTTTGTGACAAAATTTCAAATTGGTTATAGCAAAAAGCCCATTAGTCTAACTCTTGAAGAGGTTCGAGTACTCCACGTGTGGAAGTGGAAAGTTGCTAAAGAACGTGGAGTTGGCCAAATGCAAATGAATAAGTAAGGCTTTCACATGTAAAGCTGAAATCCTGGCTGCTGTAGACAAATTTGACTATTTGTTTAGCCAGATTTATGAAGCCAAAAAGATGGTTTCCAATAGTGGAGATGACATGTAAACTTGTTAAACAGAACGGTAGATTAAGTTGAAGCAACTTCATATAGAAACGTTTTATGGAATGTCTTCAGGGAAGTCATGCTAAAAAAAGAAAAAAATCAACCCAGCACTTAGCCAGAAACAATAGCTATCATCATCAGTATATATATTGAGATTTGTTTAATCAACCAAATCTGGATGCAACTGAGATTTCAGTTTCAAGTCAGGCAGTAATCACAGTTGCTTCTGTCAATGAGATGCAGACCAAAAAATTTCTATCACAAACTTAATTATGGTCATTTCATTCAATACTAACAATTATCTGCAGTTTATATGCAAATGTATACAGTATAAGTAATACTGGTATGTAAACTATCACAGCAGATTAGTAACTTAGCAGTTTCCCTTTTTGATAGCTTCAAATCGTCTTTCTAATTTCTCGAAGCAGATGCTGGTTTCTGTGGCACTAAGTTCAGAGTTCTGACTCAAACTGTCAACTGCTTCTTCAACAACTGATCTGAAATGTATAAAAAACATCAGAAGCACTGTCCATATACAGAGCATTAGTTTGGACAAATAGTAACATTCTATCTTTTATTTGCATATTATATATATACTCAAAAAAAAGTTCACAGCTTTCATAATTTATACAAATGTGTTTCAGGGTAATAAAATACTGTGCTTTAAATCTTTTGTATATCCAATTAATCCATTGTTTCAATTACACAGTCATATTGCCTTGACAGATGTTGCAATCCAAAAAATTAAATCTAGAAACTATTTTTGGTTTCATGTCTTTTTCAGCATAAATAGTTCATTTTAAATGGCGGGGGTTAATGAAATCTAAGACATTTTCCTTTCTCTTGGTAGCTAGGAAAATATTTCCATATTGTGCATTGAGAAACTTGTTAGCACTTGCAGGTGTCCAGGGGCACTACAGTTATAAGGCATTGAATGCAGAGAGACCCACATTTAGTATAGGATTCAGCTTTAGAAGCACTGCATTGTGGGAATTTTTTCTGACTAACCAGCAGATAAAATCTTTCCTTTAAATTAAAGTTTTAAGTACTGTATATTTAGTAAATAAAGTTATTAAGGTACTGAAAAGACTTTTGAACGTAAGAAATGGAATTCACTGCCATTGAAAACAAAGGATATCTTTAAAATGGAACTACAACTTAAAAAATAAAAAGAAGCTATTGAGTTCACAAAGTCAACAACCAAACCCTGATAAGATAAAATTACCTGGAGGGTTGCTCCTGCCTTTGTTGCTTGATAGATTTTATTATTTGCTTTAAAGATGTCATCTCTTCTGGAAGTTTCCCCTCCAGTGTTCGTAGGTTCAAATCTATATCTGACTGGCTCTACAAGAAATAAATTAGCTCTGTTAAATATAAGATGGGACAAGATGTCTTGTGACTTATTATAATAAATTCTGGTTAAAAATTAGTAGATAGAAAATACATTTAAAGTATCAATAACATAGAAAACCTAATTACTTGTATTTTAAGTGAATGAATCATAACTGGCTGTCCATGTAATACTAAATTAATGTTCAAAATATTAAGTGATAATAAATTCTGGCTCCAATCATCCGACCAGATCCATATTTGATTTATAAATGCTTTAAGGAAACACCTGTTTTCCATTCTGGTTACTGTTTCATTTTTCAGCAGAAACCGGATTTGAAAGATATTTAAAATTTTTAGTTATCTGTTTGTTTACTGTACTAACATAGCAATAATTCTGTTCAGCAATCCCATCATAATTATTAGTTTTACAATGAAACAAATACCATAACACACCATTTAATCTACATATGTAGAGATAGATAAATTATTGTTTGTTAGAATTGAAGGAATATTGGTGAAATTCAACCAAAAAAGTCTCGTGCTACAATTACAGAAAAGAACAAAATACCGTCTGTTTTAAATTCAGTATTTCATCTTTAACTTCTATGGAAAAGTGGGAAATAGATAGCCCACGACACTTAACACGCTGAATGCTGACTACCAGTATACTTGTATAATCTAGTACACCCAGCAGTCAAAATGTCAATCCGATCTGAATTACAGAGGTTAGTTCAACAACTCGCAACTTTTAAGAATGCATGATGCAGCACTATTCTAGAATCAAAGTAACAAATTACAGTCTAATTATCTTGCCTCCCTAACTGTTAAAAATCCAAACTATAAAGCTCAAGAACAAATAAGATTCTTTAGACTTGATTTGTAGTTTTCATATTTGTTCAGTATGACAGGACTTATACCACATGCATCAGGGAGAGGCCCAATAGCTCTTCACCCTCACCCACCAACAACTTTTTAACCACTTTCTTCCGTCTAAGCTTGCATGCGACATGCAATGGACCAAATCCCTTGTTGTTCTGCATGTTCAGACATGCAGGATCTGCCCTGATGAGCATGTGCACAATGGAAACAGCATCACCGCCCTCAATGGCCCGATGAAGTGGGTTACAGCCATCAAAATAGTTTACTGCGGTTACATGGCTTACTAAGCCATCTGAAAAAAGATTTTTTAAATCACTAGACAAAACAATAAAAAAACTTTATTTAAAGAAATACTGCTAGAATTTTCACAACTTTATTGGTGATGGCACCTGTATACAGTAACCCACCACAATGTCATTCTCTCAGACTCAAATATATACTAAAGACATCAAATGAAAGTGTCTGGATACCATTATGGCAATGCTATTTCAGCCAGGTTTCATCTGAACAACTCTTATACCATAATTTGCATACACTCCTGTATACTTTTCTCCTCATCACAAATTCTCTATATTACTCCATCTTTACAGTGAACACACTGGCTGGCCACTTTATTTGGACCAATACCTAATAATGGGTTGAGCCACTTTTTGTCCAAATAAAAGCCATGACAAAAAGGCATAGAATCCAAAAGACACTGGAGGGTGTCCTGAAAGAGATTTCCCTATTCAGTCATTAATATTGTATGCAAGGTAGGTAGAGGATTGAGATGCCAAATGTGTCTTTCAAGTTCATCCCACAGTTGCTCAATTTGATTGAGATTTGTAGATATTGCTGGCCATGGAAGATGCCAGAAATCTTCATGTTTTTCAAATGATGAAAAACAATGTGGATCTGGCAGATGAGAGCACTGTCATCTTGGAAGGTGCCATTTCTGTTAGGGCATGCATAAAGCATTGTTGAATACACTTGATCAGAAATAATGCTGAGGTAAGCTTTGGTATTCATTCTGTCTTTTAAAGATACTAAGGGTCCCAGGGTATGCCAAAAAAACATGCCCAAACCATGACTCTGCCACTAGTGGCCTGGACAGTTTGGACCACAAAAGAGGGATTAAGTAATTCATGTGGCTCTCTCTAAGCCTGTCTCCTCCCATCTGTACAAAAAAGAGGGAAGCATAATTCATCATGCCACATTACTTTTCACCAGTCCTTTCACAACACAAGGCATCTTTTCATATTGGTAACTGTGATCAGTAGTTTATACAAAGGCCTCCTATTGCTAGTCCATTGATTGCAAAATGTTTTGCAAGGTAGCCAGAGATGGGTGTAATTGTCCTGCAGTGAATGTCTATGTTGGTCTACTGCTTATGATAGTTGAACTTTACTATCTTATCTATCCAATTTTATCCTCTTTCTGTCAAATATGTTTGCGGTCACAATTCCCCCTTCCAGTAGATATTTTCTTCACCTTTTTTCTATTGCTTATAAATTCAAGTAAACCAGGTCTTGAAGTAGCCTTACCAACAACACTCTTGGCCATTGTGGCATCTGCTAGATATACATCCACCATAAAGCCTGTTTCAAATACTATTGTAGTCTTTGCCTCTCCCTATATCTGTTGAACTGACTACAAATGTGCTTATCTGGGTCATATTTAATGGTGCAGGGATCACTTGCTACATCATGTAGTCAACCTAATTGGCATCTATGCAATTCAGATCAGGCCAAAGTTTGAAAAGGTACATAGGTCCTAATAAGTGGGCGGCCAATGTGTATCATTACCATTTATGGTTTGTTCAATTAAAATTCGAAATCAAGAATTATTAAATGCAGATAAGAAACAATTAACCATCCTTGTGTTAACACTTCAAAAACCACCATAATGTCTGGTTGAGTTCTTCTGAAGTAAGAGTAGAAAAAGTAGCAATGTCAGAATTCCTACAAATGCCATCTTGCACAACTGACATAATGAATGTCGTATGTGGCTGTGCTTAGTTGTTATGAACTTTTTGACAGATCTATGGCTTAAGATTCTCCTGTAATTAATAATATACAAAAAAGAAAAATGCCTTCCTTGAAAAACAGACCAATGAAATAAAACACCAACTAAGTCATTGATAAATGACCATGTTTATTATAGGAAAAACAGAGACAGCAACAGTAATTCCTAATTAAATGTATAGGTGAGAATGTAACTGACACATGGGTGCATCTCAAAAAATTAGAATATTGTGGAAGAGTTCAATATTTTTTGTCAGTTATTTCAGAAAGTGAAAATTGTATATATTCTAGACTCATTACATGTAAAATAAAATGTTTCAAGCATTTTTAATTTTAATTTTGATAATTACGGCCTACAGCTCAAAAAAATAGAAAAAACATATCTCAAAATATTTGAATATTCCATTTTGAGTTTGAGTAAATCACTATTTATGCAGTGTAAATACCATGAATCTCTCAGTCTGCTTCAGTACACAACCACAATCATGGGGAAGACTGCTGACTTGACAGTTGTCCAGAAGACGCTCAAGGCGGGTAAGCCACAGAAGGTCAATGCTGAAGGGCTGGCTGTTTGCAGAGTGCTGTATCAAAGTACATTCATGGAAAGTTGACTGGAAGGGAAAAGTGTGGTAGGAAAAGGTGCACAAGCAAGAGGGATGACTGCAGCCTTGAGAAGATTGTCAAGCAAAGCCGATTCAAGAACTTGGAGAGCTTCACAAGGAGTGGACTGAAGCTTGAGTCAGTGCATCAAGAGCCACCACGCACAGACGTGTCCAGGAAATTGGCTACAAGTGTCGCATTCCTAGTGTCAAGCCACTCCTGAACCAGAGAAAATGTCAGAAGCGTCTTACCTGGGCTAAGAAGAAAAAGAACTGGACCGTTGCTCAGTGGTCCAAAGTCCTCTTTTCAAATGAAAGTAAATTTTGCATTTCATTTGGAAATCAAGGTCCCACAGCCTGGAGGAAGAGTGGAGAGGCACAGAATCAAAATTCCTTGAAGTCCAGCATGAAGTTTCCACAGTCAGTGATGATTTGGGGTGCCATGTCATCTGCTGGTGTTGGTCCACTGTGTTTTATCAAGTCCAAAGTCAATGCAGCCATCTACCAGGAGATTTTAGAGCACTTCATGCTTCTGTCTGCTGACAAGATTTATGGAGATGCTGATTTCCTTTTCCAGCAGGACTTGGCACCTGCCCACAGTGCCAAAACTACTAGTAACTGGTTTGCTGACCATGGTATTACTGTGCTTGATTAGCCAACCAACTTGCCTGACCTGAACCCCATAGAGAATCTATGGGGTATTGTCAAGAGGAAGATGAGAGACACCAGACTCAACAATACAGACGAGCTGAAGGCTGCTATCAAAGCAACCTGGGCTTCCATAACAGCTCTGCAGTGCCACAGGCTGATCGCCTCCATGCCATGCCGCATTGATGCAGTGATTCAAGCAAAAGGAGCCCTGACCAAGTATTAAGTGCATAAATGAACATAATGTTGAACTTCTGAAAAGTTCTATATTATAAATCCTTTTTTTTTATTGATCTTATGAAATGTTCTAATATTTTCAGATATGTATTTTCTATTTTTTTTAGCTGTAGGCTGTAATTATCAAAATTAAAATTAAAAAATGCTTGAAACATTTTAGTTTACCTGTAATGAGTCTAGAATATATACAATTTTCGCTCTCTGTAGCATCTGCCTTTTCTACAAATCAGTGTATTTTTTGACAGAATGTGATAAAAATTTGGACTTAAAAAAAAATAAAATAGCTAGCAGAACACATTTTACCATGATAAATGGAGAATCTCTTTGGCCTTGTTGCATCATTCAGCAATGCACTTAATTGGGTGTCCCTGGTCCAACAAGCTGTTTTTCTGTCCCTGTCTGGCCCTGTGAGCCCACTAAAAAACAACAAAAACTTAATTCCAAATTGTACCTAAATAACTTTAATCAAAATTTTTTTTTTAACTTCCAGTTATCACTTGTTTATAAAATGAGCCTTAAAATCTTTTTTCTTTGTCTGAAAGTCAAAAGGATAATTAAAACTATTTAAGTACAAGTTTTATTTATAAATATGAATACTAGAAACATTCTTTTTTAAATGATTATTTTCTTTTTTCAAATGTATATTAATACTTTTAAAGATATGATTTCTTCTCAAATAGGTAAAAATTAAGCAAATGTTGTTTTCCAGTCTGAAGGATTAACCCTTCTAAGGTAGACTTAACCTTTATATAAAGCGACAACACTCGAGTCATACAATTTTTTTTTGTTGGATAAATGCATTTTAAAAAAAATATTTTCAGATTGTTTTTTTTTTTTTTTCAAAATCTTCAGACTTTAAAACTAATTAAACTTGTGGGGGGAACAAAAGAAAAGGAATTACAACTATCTAGATAAACAGAAGTACAAACAAACATGATTTACCAATTGACTGTGTCATCTTTCTGCTCATCAGCATATTCCTGTGCTGAATTATGCCTTTGTGATTTCGCTAATAACTCTGTCACACAGCAGGAATGTTGAGATGTTGACACAGAATTCTGAAATTCTATAAAGCAAAAAAAATTTTAGAAATAAAATACAAAGAATTTATTTTAATGTATTGATACTGATAATAGATAATTCCCTGAGATTTACTATTTCATTTTAACCATTGATCTGTTGTTATCTAGAGTTTTTTTAAAAGTGTTATTAATGTTTCCTGATGTCTTTGAATGGCAATAAGTTTGGAACCACTTATTATATAGAAAAACCCCATTTTGAAAACTAAGGAGTTAGAAAGAAAAATACAAAAATACATTTCAGGAGGTGGGCAAAGGTGTTCCACCAGAATGACTTCAGGGATGAATGGTCTTAGATATTCTGAGTGATTAGCAAAAGTGGGACTTACTGGTCTGGCATATTGAAGACAACGTGAGGAATTGAGACATTTAGAATTTTAAAAGCTAAAGGAACAGATGGATAGATAGTTGTTTCATTATTTTTTGGTTTCTCAAGCCACCAGAGTAATAATAAGTGTCACAGTGTTACTATTTTGTCAGTAATATAGTAGTACCCTTACACTAAAATGTATCAGATATTTAATTGGTGGTTTGACAGACTAGCTGCATCTCAGTAATTACCGTAAAGTGCTGTGTATTATACGTGGTTTTTTAAAGGAAATCTACCCTTTAAAAATTGGGTGCGTATTATACAAGATAACAAACGTCACAGACTTTTTTCCAGACCGCTGGGGCCATCACCTGTGACAGATGAGCAAGTGATAATACATACCTATACATTAGAAAATCCCATGTGACAATTTGACTGAATATCAATAAAATATAGTTATTCGTGTCTTTTTTGTGTTTTGGGGGATATGGGCATTGAATGTCACTGGGTTGAGTATCACTGATATTGGCAAATGAAATGGGTAGAAACAGAACAAGGAGTTCATATTGAAATTCTGTAGAATTTAATCACAAAAACAAAGTAGTATTTTTTTTCACAATTTTATTGAAATTTGATGAAATTGATAAATATAATACAGGATAAGTGACATGCATTGATATGATGTGCATCTAGATTAAAACCCATCAAAATCATCCCCACTGTCTTCTTCCCTCCACTGCAAGAACTGTTTATCAGCCATGGTAGCAGTTGTGTCGTAATAGATATCATTGTCGTCACCCTCTGATGCTTCTACTGCCTCATCATCCCTCAGCTCAGACCACAAAATGTCAGTCATCTTCGGTTCCATCCATGGCGTTGGACAGGCAGCACCTGAAGAAGCCCTTCTTGATGGTCTCGGGGTAGACTTCTTTCCAGGCATCTCTGGTCCAGTGGCAATGGTGGGCATGTCAGGTTGGCAAATGAGACAAGTGGGGGTGAAGGTGTGTTCATCCTCCATCATCCATGTATACCACCTCTGCTGGATCCTACGCTTGACTGGGCAGTTGCAATCTATATGACCTGTGGCATGTACATAATACCCCTGGGGATGATGGCAAGGTCTGTGTGAGTCTTCTTCAGGGCTGTCTTCACAGACTCAATGCAGTGGCATCTGAAGGCATCCAGCAACAGGATCTTGCAACACAGCATACTGTCTGCCCCACAAGGTGTTCACCCAGTCTAGCATGAGGGCATCATCCATCCACCACTTGGCATTGGCCTGGATGTGGACACCAGTAGGGAACTGGTCCTTAGGCATGATCTACCTCTTGAAGATGATGTATAGTGGGAGTTTACTTCGTCAGTCATACACCCAAGCATGACTGTGAAGCGGGTCTTCTTGTGGCCAGTCATCTTCATGGTGATGATCTTGATCATTTTGTTGTTGTAGGAATAGTCGAACGTCATGGGCATCTGTCAGCATTCCCTATGTGACTCAGGGGTAGTAATGTTCTTTTTTCATTTTGATGAACTGTTGGTACCTCAACAGCTGTTCTTCGTAATCATCAGGTAGCTTCTGGGCGATGGTCATCCGCTGCCATATGCTCGGCTGGTTGTGGGCAAGAAGCATATGCACCATTTCTGAGATACATTAAAGTCAGTTGGGTTTTTTGAGTTTTGTAGACAGAAAGTGCATGCATGTGCCTTTCAGTGATAAAGGAAAGTACTTCCTTCCAAGCTTGGGATAGGCCGCACCCTTGCCCCAATCAGCATGTTTCAAACATGGTATGACTTCAATCTCCTCCTGAGAATGTCACCAGGACCTGATGTTGGCCTCGTTCACTCCGAACCTTCGGGCTGCAGCTCTGTTGCCATGCTCAACTGCGTAGCTGATCATTTGGAGTTTATCTGTGGCAGTGTAGCTCATACATCACATTGGTGGCATGGTTGTGTGCAACAATATGTGGAAACAGGGACTGATTGAAGATTATCCCTGTGCAGAGTTTATATACGTTACTGTAATATGTCGGTCACTACACCATGGCGAGGGTAGCATAGTAATTTAAATGGAATTTTTCACAAAGACCTTTGAACACCATGGTGTAATATGTGAAGTATTCATGAAAACCTGATTTGTGCATTCCAGTGACTTGGTTTACCATATCATTACTGCAGCTGAAAGAGTGAATTTTTCGGATTTTTGTGAAACTGTTAAGTACGTTCCATAGAATATCTCCACATTTAGTTTATTCTGGATGGCTCCACTAAAGGAAAGATGATGTAATTTCTCAGTTTATTTTTAGTTGAAGATGGCCATTTGTCTATTGTATATCACCCATTCTCCTCCAGGCTGGTCCATTCTGACAATGCCTGAAGTATGAGTTAAATATGCCTGCATATTATAATGGCAATTGTGTGTTTTTGGGGGTTTTTACAGATCAAAACTGGGGTGTGTATTATATACGATAGTGTGTAATACATGGCACTTTACGGTAACTATCTTATTTGATTAATTAAATTTGTACAAAATGCTTTTCTCATCAAAGCATCATTAAGAAAGAGCTAATGTTTTATCTAATAAGGAATATTATTAAGTAAATGATAATATATATTAAATATTTAATTTATCTAATAAATGTTTTTTTTTACCTTTTAAATGACCTATGAGCACAGATTTAATCTCTAGGATAAATAAAAGCACATCAAACTGTACAGTGTAGTGCAGAAATTATGGTGTAAACCAAAGTGTAAATTGAGATTTGTATACTAGGGGGTGCTCAGTTGAAACCCGCAAGCTGGATACCATCACATTGATGCTATTTTGGGTGGGTTTCAGTTGAGTGTCTCTAGTAATTAAACCAAACTGTACTGAAGCAAAGACCAAAATACTTGCAAACAAAATTAGGTTCATAAGGCAGAAAGAAAGGTCCAAGTCAGACATTTGTTGGCATTCTTTGATACAAGATATTTTGTTTGATGTGAGCAATCTAATGAAGCTGGTAGAAAGACTACAGCACACTTGGCCATTAAATTTGTTTTTTTTAATTTTGTGGGGGGGGGCCTTCACTGGAATTGGAATAAAGTTGTAGAAATAATAAATACAGTTAGTTGTTTGTATTTTGGCAGTTTCAGAGATATGTTTCTATCGAGCATCCTGGCTCCAACTACAAAATCAAACACTGACCATCATTATCTCTTTGGTCCAGAACTCCTGAATCTGCATCATCTGAATTGTCAAAGCTGTAACGAGCAAACAGATCCCCATTAGCAAATTCATTGAATATAGTAAAAATAAAGCCTCAGGTAAGCTGATCATTATACTTAGTTTTAAAAAAACACAGCAAAAAGTTTCAAATTTTAAAAAAAGAAAAAACAAATATCCAAGTATAATTTTAAAATATTATATGACTTTTACATACACAGAAAACCAAAATACAGAAATTTGTTCCTGCTTAAAATGAATGGTTTAATGTATTTTAGCATCTTCAGTCGAAGCTACCTTTCTGTGCCACTTAGTGAAATTTCTGCATGGTGAAGGATCATAGTGCTGTGATTATCCACTAGAGAACATGCACCACAAAGGGCCAGCATTTCCTGTTTCAGCAGAGAATTGCTACTAGTTCTAGATGAGGGGGGGAAACCAGAAAAAATTCACATGTTAGGTGGAGTAAGGAGAACCCATACCAGAGAGGTTTGCCAGAATGACCCACACCCAACTGGGAACAGAACTTGGGGCCCCATCAGCCTTGGAAATTCAGTAAGCTACCCATTTAATCATCTTTAGAAAGATTAAGAGAAGGGGGGATGTTGAAATAGAGCATCTCTTTTTTTTTCTTTTTTTGATTTTCAGTTGATTCACAGTCTTAGAACAATACATAAAAATAAAACTACAAAAAAGATTATAGAAAGCTTCAATGAAAGCATATCAAGGAATTGGTAAGTGGAGCAACAGCCCTGGCCACTTACAAAATAAAGGGGCACTGAAAGCAAACAACAGTGTCATACAATTACATGAATATGTAAAGTTTCACAAGCTATGCTATTGTGTAATATTATTTAAGCTTAGGATATTGACAAATAACTAGTATTTTATTACTAATTATCAATGACAATTTTTTGGTAATGGTGCATGAATGAATATGCCTCTGATGTCTAAGCAAATGTTTTTTGTCCAACCTATTACTGGCTTATACTTGTTACTAACTTATAATAACTATTACTGGCTTAATATCTATTTTAAAAAAATACAAAATGGATTCCTTTTACAAAACAGGTTAAAATCCTATTTGAAACAGTACAAAATTGGATTACCTGAACAGAATCTATATTTTCTGTAGGTGCATCATTTCATGCATACTTTACCTATATTCTTTGTCCAGTAAATTTTTTTCAAATACTGCTGACTGAAGAAGAAATTCAACAGCTTCATATTTTCCTAGTTTACAAGCCAACATCAATGGCGTGTCCCCAAGTTTGTTCCTTAGGTTATGGTCAAATCCAGGCTACAAAAAGAAAATTATATATATGGTATAAGCTAGCAATTTTTATAAATAAGCAGCTTTCCAATGAGTGCATCATGTTTTAAGATCGTTACGGAACAAAGAGACTTACCAGCCAAATCTGTCCAAGCATGCAAATCCCTTTCCGAGACCGTTCACAAATACATTTCATGACTTGTTTCATGTGATGATCTTGGTGACTTTTGATAGTTATTTGTACACCTTCAAAAATTGGACATGAATACAAGTAGCCTGTCTCATCCATGATGGATGTTGTAGCACCGTTCTTCAGGAGCAGTTCAACTATCTTTAAGTAACCTAAAAAATTTTAAAAAAGGAATTTTTAGATATGCATATCAATTATTTATCATATGGAATATTTCATTGGTTTTTCCCTGTTCAAACATTAGCAAACAGGTTATAAGCTTCTAAGGTCTTGTATGCTATATCACATGACTAATACCACACAATTTCAACAGTCCCTTGATTACCTATACCTCTTTTGGAGAATGTGAATCTGGCACATAGCCCATATTGTGTTAAGACTACAGATATCTTTGACAAAGTTAAAAAAAATTTACTAAGATGCTAATTATATAAATGTGATCAGCTCATTTATGAAGGTTAGGGGGGGCTTAAGTTGCCTAGTTTGGCCTTCAGACAGTTTTGTAACATAATTAAGGATTTTTTTTTTAAAGAAAGAAAAAAATGCATAAAAGTTAATAGATTCTTTGATCAAAGGCTTAACACTGTTCAAGGGCTCTCCCTAAACATAAATTTATAAACACCCATTTATTGTTTATATGAAATATCTTTGTACTTTAAAAAAATGTTTTGTGTGTAAAGTAATTTGTATGTTCTGTCCACAGATGATTAATTCAAGTTAAAACTATCACGTGTGTATATGCCAAATGTTATTATGTCGTCTTGTCAAGACAATGCATTGGATGGCTGTTGTAATTAAGAGAGAAAAACAGAGCTGCATATATAGTCATATATAGCTGTCACAATACAAGAGAGATAAATAATTAGGTATGATTATAGGGAATGTAATAACTGCATATATAATATGTACATATATGACATAAATGATTAGAAAGATTAAGCCATGTAATTGGTCATGTGGGTGACGTTATCTGTGTTGCATACATTACATGACCTATGCGGTGGTATTGTTGGTACTGTGCAGGTATACAACAATAATACTGTAATATGAGTTACACAGCTAATTATGTAAATGCATATTACTGCATGTGTTCTTCCAGTAGAAATTATTTATAATACAAATACACAAATAAAGCAAATATCATGAAGCTAATTTATACATGAGTAATTAATTATACTGATAACAGGTAGATAATGTATTCAAACAGACACAGCCAGATTACAATGGTTACCTTTCTACGAATTTTACCAAATCAAATTTTTCTTCAGTTGATTTGAAGATATCTGTAGTTAATTCTATTCTGTATATTATTATGCATGTACGGCAATTATAAATGATATGGCCAAGCTTATCAGTTCACATTTGATGTCTGCCATTGATGACAAAAAAAAAAAAAGATTTTAAAAAGACAACTGAAGAACAAATGAGCTCATTAATCCTGTAATTAAAGAAAATGTGGCTATACCAGCAACAAAGAACTGCAGAGCAAAGTAACTGGACAAGGGCAGCATAATAGACAAATTTTAAAAGCAAGCAAGCAAGAACATAGAGATTTGCATCATAGGTATGTCTCTCATATTTGACACATTAGTATACTTGTTGTACTTATGTATGATAAAAATTTGAATATAAAATCATATTGCAAAAATCAGATGCAAAAAAACAGGGCCATTATATTTATGCTGCATAAGGACCCCAGACTGTGCTGTTATGCTACTGTCTTCGATACTAGTGGCACATCATGTATCACAGGTATCATGTAGAAGATACATAGAAACATTAGGCTTTAGAAAATATTTTTTATTTTTTCAATGATTGTGTAGTGTCTGCCAGGATAAAGAACACAATGACGTATTACAGGATATTAAAAAGAATAAAAATCTAATGTGTTGACTGAAATGATTGATCATTAGCATAACTATAGAATGCAAAGTAGAAGAAATAATTTTAAAAACAGGGTAACTACTGTCAAGTATGTAATGGAAAAGATATTCAAAATGAGATAAACTTATAAGGTATTTAAGTCACAGGGGCAGGATGCTTACTACTTATATAGAGCCTCTTTGATCCCCTTATAACTGAGCATCTGACATGTTTCCTAAATCCATTAAAATCCCAGCTTCAACACTTCCATGAATGAACAGATAAAACTAACAAAAAAAGAGGTTTATTACAATTTATTTCTTATTTTATCAATTTTGATCCAAAAAACAGAATATAACAACACTGCATTACCTCTTTCAGCAGCTAACTGTAAAGCGGTCCTCCCATCTAAAGTGAATGCATTGATGTCTAGCTTTTTATTAGAACAATGTTCACTTCCTGTCAGGATGCCAAAAGGTCCAAAAGGGTGACTGAACTGCACCAGATATTTGACAATTTCTATCCATTCCATTTTGGCAGCAATATGAAGCACAGTGAAACCAGTTGTCTGATGTTTTCGTCTTATATTTCCACCATTCTGAAAATTAGAAGAAACAATGACAAAGGCTTTTTTCTTTAGATACTAGGCATAGATGTTTAAATGTCAAAGCTGACACACTTTAGCCAAATTTTAATTATTACTCTTAATGTTTCTAACTGAAGACGCCCAAAAATATTTGTTAGGATCCTTATGCTCAAAACCATTTAATTATTTTGAGAACCCCTATCAAATCTACCTACCTCCAGACATCTAACATCCCAAAAATGTAATATTTTAAATCATATTCTAAATGTATCCATTTTAGATCACTTTGCAACTTGAAAATGTTCAAGAGTTTTTTCCCTAATAAAAAGGGAGGTCTAACTTCAGAACTATTAACTACAGAACCCATTTTGTTTTATTTTCACAAATTTTACCAATCCAAGGCATACTGCAGTAGGAAACAAATTTAAAACGCAGGAAAGATGTTTAAATTCTGTAAGTACAAAAATATTATAAATGAACCTACCAATCATGTGACCATGTGTTAGAAACATTGATGTTTAGAATATATTGCATATTTATGTGGCATATTTTACCACCATGTTGTATTACTTTATACTGACATGATAACATTCTGCCATGAGGATATTCTCTGATAATAAGCTGCTGGTTTGTAAAATATATAACTGTATTGCATATACTGAAAAAATCTATACAATATACAGAATTTTAATTTTGTTTTTGTGGTACTTTATAATTAAATAAACAATTCAAATTACTTATTTAATATAATATAGAAATGGTCATCAGTATATTGCTTTTGTTTACAAAATTAAAAACTGCTTAGGAAGAAATAAGAAAAAAAATACTTTCGAACTCTTAGTATACAGTATTAGTTAAAATTATTTTGGGTTGTAATACTACCTTTACTCACCTCATGTAACAACTGAAGAACATCAAGATGTCTGTTCTCAGCAGCCAAATACAAAGGCCAATTCCCTACACCACTCTAGCAAGAAAAGTGAAAACAAAAAAATCTGTTGATAGAAAAATTAGCAGAAATATACTTACATTTTAACAAAAATAGATATCAAAACTGTAATATGGAGCATAGTTGTACAAACAGTAAATATAAAATATTTTAAAGTATGCCTTATTTCATCTTCCACTAAACTCTGGCAGAAGCCATTTTGGTACTTATATAAAAGTTATATAAATCTATTGTAATCATGCCAGACCAGATGAACTGATTCTAATTTAGGATTTTGAGATTATATTAAAAAGTTATTTATATAATTTAAGTTTTTAATAAGGTTGTTAATCAAATTTCAAAATTCAGCAAATTAAAAAGCAGTAGTTTGAGAGCATGATACTTTCAAAACTAGCAAGATGGTGAATATGAACCTATCTGTATGCTTTTTCAGAATGTCTACGCATCCAGCTTTCCCAAGTAAAAATTCCATATAGCATATGGGTAGTGAGTTGACATAACACACAACACATTGTGGTAGTACTTGTTTTATTCAGGTGAATGTAAGCTGGATTTGGTGGCTGACCAGTAATGTTTCTTTTATTCTTTTGTACCAGCCTGTTTCTCTGATGATCTGTTCTTTCTAAAGTTGATAGTATTTTTTTTTTGCTTATTGGCAAGTTCCAGACATTCTTACCTTATGGGCTAACACTATGAATGGTATTCATTACTCATAATAGGGTTCCAGGCATTCTAATCTTTATTGAGTAACACTATTCATTACCATAGTAGGGTTCCAGGCATTCTAATCATTATGGAGTAACACTATGGCCACCTAAGATCAGACATCAACTCCACTAAACCTCTCTGGTCAACAGGGTTAACATTCTACACTAACCCCCATGATAAACTGTGAAATGCATAGGTGTCCCTAAAGATGTTTCCTGAACAGAGAATGGCAAAAACAGAAAAGAATCATTATAATGTTTTATGCCTCTCAAAAAAAGAGGTTAAAACAAATTGCTTTCAAATTCTGTTTTTAATAACCTGACAGCATTTTGTTATCACAACACAGACTTTAACATCTGACACATTTTACATGTTTTGTTCAGGACAGTGCTGCAGTGCCCAGACCATGGGACGTGTTAGCATTTTGGAACAAGAAAAAGCAACTGTTGGATAACTCTCCTAGAGTATTTCACTGATCAGTCCACAATCATGGCTAATGCACATTAAAAAACATTATCATAAACTCAGGAAAAAATATAATCAGTCAACAAAATTAATGATTAAAGAAAAAAATTTGTTTTTCTTGTGAAACTTTGCTTCTTCAACCATAAACAATCTGAAATATTGGTGACAGCTGAATAGGTTTGAGATCATGCAGACTCTAAATCAGTGTGGCACCAAAAAGTTCATTGGATCTCAGATCAGCTGTAGAATTTTGCCAGCCACACCATTAAAAACAACAGAAAAAAGATCTTACTTTTGGGTTAACATTGTCACCATCCTCCAAGAAACAATAGAGTTTCTCAGCATTCCCAGATACAGCACAGTCGAAAAGCACTGGCTTAACAAGTTCTTCTTGGCGTCTACACAGAGAAAAAATATACATACCAAGTGTTCCTTTATGGATGAATGTAACATTAATTTGTTTTAGCCATAATGAAATAGCAATTAGCCAACTAGGATTTGAAGAATACCATTATGTTAATTTTTTTTTGTTTGAATCTAACAATACATGCAATTAAAGAAACAATCACATTGTAAATGTGGATACACAGTGGCAAATCCAGGGGGAGGGGTTGTTGGATTGACACACACACTCACACACTACTACTGCTGTCCTGGGTCTGCCACTGATATGTAAATATGAGACAGGGTGTAGTTGCCTGTTAGTTAGTCTTCATTTAGTCTGGTATCATGCATCTCACCTTTCCCAGGCATCTCTAATCTTGTTGTAGATATCTGTCCTCTTGCACAGTCGCAGAGCTAGATGAAGACCCTGAAAAATTAACAGGAAATCTACTTTTATGATTTATAAATAAGAACATGAAAAACCACAGAAAATCCTGATGGATGACCTCATTGAAAGGCAGCCCCATATCACTATAAACTAATAATGATACAAAAAAAAAAAAAAAAAACTTTATTCTAGAACAGAAAAAAACAAGATGCAGGTATTTAGTTATAAATCTGTTTTTTTAAACGTTAAAGATACAAAAAGAAAGAATGAACAGTAATGAGAAATAAATTATATTTACTAATTTACTAAAATATATAACAGGTGAATGAATGAATGACTTACTGTATATGTTTTAGGAAAAAATTCCAGGAATGCATTAATAACATCAATGTGATTATTGATAACAGCATAATGCAGTGGAAGATAGCCAACTATATCAGCAATTGAAGGATCAGCCCCTTTACTGGAAAATCAAATTTTAGAAGAGTTGAATAAATAAATGAATACATAGCACTAAAGGTAAATTTAATTCTTTTTCTAAAAGAGAGAATATTTTGTTATGTTAAAGCTAAAGTTGAAAAAAAATTACCCATGAAATTTCATTTAAGTATATAATCCAGGGTAGGTGTCCCTGTCTTTCTATAGATGTTTTCTGTTTCAACAGAATGAGTTGGGGAATGCAGGATCTCAGCTATTCTGAGTGGTGGGAAACTAAAAGACATTTAAGGTGGGAACCCTATCCAAGCTTTGTATCATTGCTTTTCAGAGTTAAAAATCACAAATACGCTCTAAATAAAGACTATTTCAGGTCATCAGATTGGCTTCATCTGATCACAAAGTAGAATTTTATAAATAATTATCTGTAAGATGGAAAGTGTCATGAGATGTTAATAGACAATCTCCACCACCATGATCCAAGACAGATTATGGAGAAAGAGTAGAGTTCCTATAACTCTTCTACACTACACAGTAACCAACCTACCAAAATCTCTGCTGGAGCACTTAATATTTAGATGTGAGGGGACACCAGAGTGTCCAGAGGAAACCAACATGTTTAGTGAAGATCATGCCAGGAAAGTACACTTTAGCAGTTCAATAGGTTAGCCACTGAACCACCATGCAGCTCGACATTTTAATTCAACAAAGAACAGGTACGACTCGGGTTTTGTTATCTGAGGCCCTCGGCCTATAAGGGACTGCAATCTGGAACTTTAGTATAAACTGTATGCACACAAATTTTTTGTTGTTGAAATAGTGAGATGAATCCATTTAAGGGTCTGCCTAATGTTCGATGCAACACAGACAATAGGAATTCCATTAATGATTTAAAGGGGGTTAGAAATTTGACATAAGTTGAATGACTTCCTGCCCTCTGTAACTTAATCCAAGCACAAAAATAACATTTAATCGAGTCTTCATAAAAGAAGCAGATGCAGCCCAGTTCTGTAAAATCTTCCACTAAACAAAAGTAACAAAATCTATTTTTTATTACCTGAGAAGCTTTTCAACAATTTCAACATGACCTTCTTCCATTGCCATGGACAGTGCTACTTTACCATTCTATATAAAAAAAAATAGGTTTGGCTTTTATTGTTATCAAATGTTTAAGCACAAATAAAGCAACTTTTGGTGACCATGGGAATATGTTCCATCTTCATTGATGGTTATAAAACTTCTGAATGCACGTGTATCTCTTATAAGCCAACATAAACTCCCATGTAGCTAATCAAAATAAAGTGTCAAAGAAAATTAGATCAAAATAATTATTATCATTAAAATAATAATTTGCATATTTTAATGAAAATAAAATTAAGATGTAGTTGCTACACATTAAGTTTAGACCTAGTTTTAAAAAAATAAAACTGAATTGGCAACAGTAAACTTTTGTTTTATTTTACTATTAAAAATGTTCTTAATAGGAAATTGTTAACAAAGAGAGTCTCAAACCTATCTGTACCAATACCTAACAGGTGATAACCATTAATAATGCTAGTACACATTTTCTGAATATTCTTGTAATTAAAGAACAAAAGAATTAAAACTGCATTAACTCTTCTGAAACTGCACTAGCTAAAAGCACTTTCACTTTTCTTCAAAATCAGAGATTAAGCATTTAGAATTTCTACAAGTTTTCCAAATCTACCCTCTTCCTCCTTAACTATTACAGATTGTTAAGAAAACTATCAATTGTCACCATAGTTGCAATGTTTATAGCTATTGGCTTAAGAATAAAAAATCTGTTTGTTTTTTTTTTACCTTTCCATGAAGAGCATTGATTGATCTAGAAGTAATTTTAAGTAGAACATCTAAATTTTCTTTTCTGTAAATATTAAAAATATAAACAATGCTTTAAAATATTATTCAATGCATTCACTTGCAATTTTTTAAGGATAAAAATATACAGTTACAATTTATTATTGTTTTCTGGTACTTGTTCAAATCTTAAAATATGAATAAAAACAAATAGGCATGATATATTTCAAATTTCCACACACACACCCACACACCCAACCAACCAACGGAAGTATAAGACCAGGAAGCTAATTCATATACTAATAAAAAAGTAGGCAAATGACACTTCAGCAGAATCCTCCTAATTTCTTTTACTATTACAGAAATGGGGTAGATGGGTGGACTTATATTCCCAAAGAATTGGTAATAGTATTACCTGTTATATCTAGCAGCCAGCATTATCAATGTAAATCCATCCTGATCAGCAACCCAAAGATCAGTTTTGCTTAGATCAGAAGACCTTAAATCTCCCTATCAAAAAACAAACAAACAGAGTTTAGAAAATAACACAAAATAATAGCAACACCTACATGTACAAAATTACATTAAATCTGGAAACATTTTTTTATCTACTCTATTATGATGAAAATAGAAGGAACATTGATAAAATTCTATCACTTTTTGCATTCAATGGCAGCATACAATGAATTTTGGTTAAATTACAAATCAAAATATCTCCCTAATTTTTTCTAGTCAAAAGTTTAGCTAATTTTCATATTTTTCCTTGTTTTTTGTTCACCTTTTGCAAAAGATAGATACATTTTTAATATAGATTCTGATTGATAACTATTATGCATATATTTGCTTAATCAATTAAAAACTCTTTTAATACTGAAAAAAATGTCTCTCTGAAACCACCATTTTAATTCAGAAGTCAATCTCCATACTGTTTTTTAACAACAAAAAAAACAAATTCCAATATACTTTGGAGTGTATTTATTTAGATCATATTATAACATTAAAAGATAAAAAACAAAGCTAACTGCACCTGAACAACAAGCTTCTGAAGATGTGCCACCCGTAATTCTCGCTCACTTTGAATAATTTCCCAGCAGTCAGTATCAAAGTAACCATCATCAGCTCGTTGGCCCAGCCAGTCTTCTGCATTTAAATCAGCTCCTCTCTGTATCAAACATCTGCCCAGTTATGAACAGAAACAAAAAATAAATAAATAAAAAATATAGTAATCATTTTCCTTATAAATTATTGTTTTTAAAATACTGTAAAATTCGCACTAAGTCAAGAACAACTATATGAATAAATAAATTGATGCTCTCAAGTTAAGCAGCTTCCTAAAATCTCTATTTTTTAAAAATATTTTTTGTCTGCCTTTAAAAATTTTCCATCAAAAGAACACTGCAGTCAACAAAGTTTTACCATATTTTTTTAATAATCTGAGTTCATTGATAAAATCACAATAAAATATAAGAAATATGTAATCAAATAATTTTATCACATCTCAATACTTCAGAAACTGACAGTTTTTAAGTGCTTTTGAATTGGAATAAAGAAAAGTAGTGACATCATAACCCAAATGAAGATTATACAGCAAACAAACTTACACAACTGTGACAATACAAAGATGTTTGTGGTCTTCTTGACAGAAGAGCTATGCCACTGCCTTATTCAGCTTTAAAAGTATCAGAAATTTGCATTTACTAAACTTCCTTCAAATTGATGATACAAGTTGTTACTGGTTATAGTTATGGAGTAAAGACCAGTTGTTACATCACCAGTAATTCCTAATTAAATGTAAAGATGAGGCCATAATTAGTACTAAGGTCAAAGCACATGACATCAATAATAGTTCATCTACACATTTAAATAGGAATTTCTGGTGCTGCAATAAAGGGGAGACCAGAGCCAGTTGTTAACAGTATGCAGTATTTGTCTAAATTTATTATCATGTTCTAGCATTACATTTTCTACACTACAGTTGGAAAAGCATTTTGTCAAGGCATCAATGTCTGTCTCTTTTTTTCTAATGTTAATCTAGGTCAGTGCTTTTCAACGCCAAGAACAATGGACTTTTATAAATTGTGAGGAATGATTAATAAAAATGTAATTGCAAAATGATTATAAGTTAAAGAATTTTTTTTCATAATTTTACTAAATGTTTGCTTTAAAAAGGAAAATTTATTTTGTGAAAAAACAACAAAGAAAAAGCAGAGCATGCTGGGACAATCTCACCTGACTATATCAACTTGGCTGGTCATCACAGCGTAATGAAGCACTGTATGCCCACTATGCGGATTGGGTAGATTTGGATCTGCTCCACATACACAAATTAAAACCTAAAAAATAAGTACATTTATACTCCATTCTATCATTAAATTGTATGCCTCTCAGCATCTCCAATAAGTGGATCAAACATAACTGCAAGCAACATTATAAAAATAAATAAAACTTGAAGTTTATGATGCTTTTTTCCCCTATAATCCAATAAAGAGGTGGTTTATTTTCTAGTGCATAAATCTGCAGCTGTTTTACTCCGTTTGATTGCTAAAACCTTAAAGCAGTAAATAATAAATAATTGAACACAAAGTTTTAGCAATATTCTTTGTATGCCACTTGGGATGTGTTTGCACCCCACTACCCTTCAAATTTGTGTTGCTTGGCATAGCCATAGAGACTGTGACGCATAGGACATCATCGTGATAAATCCCTAACCCCGCATGGTTTACATTATGAGTGCATTGATTAAATACACAGCCAGACGAACATAAATGCTAACTAGTGCCTCTATGCTGGAAGGTGGTATAAGGTAGGAAAAAACTGACATGGTATATGGAGAGTTAAAAAAATCAACATACTTTATTATTTTCATTTATCAACATGTAGAATGGTGATCAAAAAGACTTCTTATGATAGAAGTTTTCAGGACTCGTGGCTTAGATTCTTTGTTAATTGAAAATGATCTGTGTTGTTGCTTCTACTGGTTATAAATATCTCAAGAAATCTTATATATATATATATATATACAATTTACGTAGTCATGGAAATAACTTTCCTTTAAGTGATTCTCCTGTCAGTTCTCAAAACCTTAAAAGGTAGGATTTATTTTGAGTGTTAGTTCTGCCAAATGAAGAACTAAGTACGTGATGAAAGTTTTTTGTACCGATACTTTTTTTAGAAAATGACCTGTAACTCATGGGATGGGGCGATGATACAGGACAAGAGTTTTTGCTTGTTTTAGTCAAACTCACATCACAGAGCGTAGTGTTCCCCATCAAGGCTGCAATCATAAGAGCAGACATTCCATCAGCATTGCACAGATCTATGTCAGCATTTTGGATTCTCATGAGAGACATCAGTAGAGGCAACTGAACAATTCCTGAAAATGTATCCATCATAACCTGACAGTTTGTATGGACAAAAAACTGTATCACAGTACAATTATTATCTAATCATCACAATTTCTGCTCTAAGATAATGGTTCTCATGTCAATAACCAGTTTCACAGTTAGCAGACAGTTGTACAATACATAATAATATATATTTAAATGAGCTAATAATTTTTTAAATTTTACAAAATATTTTAATTAGGCAGATTAAATATCATAAATTGGAGCTACTTTGAACAGTGGGAAAAACTTTGAATGTTTTTTAGAAAAATGAAACTTTTCTTAATAACTAACAATATTAAAATAACAATGATTTCATTTGTTTTGTGAATCATTAATAAGTGTTAACAATTTTATTTCTTTCATTCAAAAAATGAAATATTACTGCAGTAGTTCTGCAGCAAATGTTGAAAATGGCCAACCTAAAAGAGGTGTTTTTTTTAAAGTAGTGTAAACTTCTTGTTGGCTGAAGATGTGTGCAAAGAGTTTAGATCCCTTCTGGCAACCAAAGGGGACCTTATATACCTAAGAAACCATGCATAGCTTAAATTTTTCCTACCATCTGAACAGTGCACAAATTTTTTAAAATGGGAAATTTATACTTTGAATGCTATGCTACTACTGATTCAATTACCACTTCATCATGATGGTTTGTAATTACAAAAGATCTCCTGGAGCACATAACTACTGAAGCCATGGTCTGGATAAAGCTGTCAGTGTGGTAAAATCTGGACATATCAGTTTGAGAAAAGGCAGCAACAAGTATAATACATCTTTGGGAATATTGAGTAATAAGACCAATAACAAACATCAGGAATCACCAGGATGCCCAACAGCACTTTAAGAATAAGATGCAATAAAGCTGGTCACATTGGACCCCAATATACCAACTAATGATTGGACATACAGCTTTTACAAAAAAATAAGAAGAGTCTTTCTGCATGTGATGCTCAGAATATAAAAATTTCTCATGCAAGTGTATCAACAAAATTATTTCAAGCATCTAAAAGCAACACCTACCAATGATGATGGCACTCTGGTCAAAGTAGCCCCAATATGCAAGATATTTTTGAACAACACCAAAATGATTCAAGAATTCAAAGTACCACTCACTCAAAGGGTGACTTTGAACACTCAAACATATTTTTAAATGACCTTTCATTTAACTAAAGGTATATATATACAATCTATATATTATGGTAGAAAAAATTGGTTGCACCTAATAACAAAAAAAAACAAAAGAAATTGTTCAAAATAACCCCAAGTTATGGTACCCATTTTCCCCTTTTTATGCCCAAACTTCAAAAATTAATGCAAGGTGCTATGAAATCTAAGACAAATTTATCTTTGTTGATTATTAAGAAAATGTTCCCATGATGCAATACTACAGAAGCTGACTTATCAAACTAAAGAGGTGGGCATGATAATCTCTGTGCGCTTTTAATATTATAAGTATTATAATAGCTGTAGCATCCTGGATCTATTTCATAAACTTAAGTTTTTTGCTTTTTTTTAATGTTCAACATTTAGCTAAGTTTTGCTATAGCCAAGCAGTATGTTAGTTTCTGTAGCATTGCATTGTTTAGAAACTTGTGCCCATTTTTTTTAAAAAGTAATTTAACGTTAAAGGATTTAAAAAATATTTTGCAATAATTTTCAATATGTAAAAAATGCATTATGTATAGATACTTTTTTTAAAATGAGAAAACTTTGCTCGCTTACACTATCAGCATAGAAAGAATATTTTACCTGCTTTAGCTATAACATGGAGTAAAAAGTCGCCCTGGCTGTTATATTCACTGTTGACATCAAATCTCAATGTCTGCAATATTAAAGTGGAACTGTAGGAATACTAACATTTTTTTATCTCACTCGAGACTGATGGTGAAACCTACTAAAAACAAGAAAAATCTGAAAAAGTTTGAATTGATTCATCTGGGGTTTTTTTGGAAAGCTGGTATCTTACATGAAAAAAATAAAATAATTTAGAAACAAGGTTAGTTTTTAAAAATGCAAATAACAACAAAGTTTGGTTTCTCAGAATTAAAAAAAAAATTATTTCACCGAATTCAAAACAAGGGGTAATGAGTACAAAAGCTAATTATAGGTTAGTTGTGTACAAAAAATGTTTAAAAAATAAAATATGATCACTACAAAAAATTTTATAGAATAGAACAGGTGTGTTAAATCACATTAAAATAGTTTAAAGTTACAAAGAAATGACATATTTTAAATACTTTAAAATGGCCAAAAGGAAATTTCCAGCAACCAATATTATGTTAAATAATTTAAATTAAATATCTAGCAAAGTCAGTGCTCACTCTAACGTTTATTATAAAAGATTTCAAAGGGATGGTAATGTAAAAAAATAATAAAATGATAATAATAGACAGAAATGAAATTACAGCAATTTCTGTTTATCTTTATATAAAAATATAATTGATTTTTGTCAAATTGATTTACCTGTAACTGCATCTGAATTTCATCAAAGCACTCTGGATCCTCAAGCAGCTGAAATATGATCTCCTTATCTTGGAGACTGGGTTTCAAAATCAGTGTCTGTTCCTTGTTTAAGCTGTTGCGGAGGTATCTTGCAGGTAAAAGCTTGCGGATCTTTGAACTGTAGCAAACACGATCTGCCGTAAGACCTGTAATATGGCAGAAATGCAATGTTACAAATCTTTTTTCTATCAAAAATTTATACACCTTAGATATTTGGGGGATTTTTTCCAAAATTTTAATTTAACTGATAGTTATTCTAAATTATAACATAAATCAAGAAAGGGAAGGGAATAGATAGTTTTCTTCTTTTTGTGTTTTCATATAAATATACTTTTTTATACTTTATAAAAATTCTTACAGTTAACTGTTGTTAGTTCAGTCTGTAATATGAGAATAATTGCACAGATTTGCATGCACACACGTGCACACACACACACAATTGTGCACAAATTAAAGTACCGTAAATGTGAAACAACAACATGGTTTTTCATTGTTTTTAATTTAAAACATTGAAAGCTTCTTAAATATATATTTTCATCAATGAGCAACTATCTATGGTATACACTGCATTATTGAATCGTCGTTTGATGCTGGGCTTGTCATTGTTTCAGTTATTATATTCTTGATCAGCTTGAATGAGCACACATCTCTCACAAAAAGAAATTCCAATTAAAGTCAAAGTTAGTGTTGGAGTAGTCAATAAGATTATTAAGAACAAACCACAGGTTCAATATCCCCATCAAGGAAAGAGAAATGCAGAGAAAAATGGAAAACATCACTCAGATGCAAAATTAATACAAATGAGCCAGCAGGATCCCAGGAAAACTAGTGGCATGCTTAACCAGGAATTAGTAGCAGCAGCAGGTATACCCAGGTATCATTATTAACTCTCAGATGCCAATTTAAAACAACAAAATGCTATCCGTGGCTGATAGGTCAAAAGAAGACTGGTGCAATGTGTTATTTTCAGATGAGAGTAATTTTCTTGTTCAAGATCAACTGTGGATTTTTATGCCATTCACCTGGTGAACCCACAACCAGTTCTCACTATAATCAAATTGTGAGACATTCAGAAAAGAAAAATGTTCTAGGGATGTTTTTCTGCATAATGAACTGGTTCATTAGTGCCTCTGAAAGGCATGATGAACAGCAAGAGATATACTAAGGTTATAAAACAGTGTGTCAAACTAGAACTGCCGATGATGTCCCCAAATGCAGTTTTCCAACAGGATCTGGCCCTACATCATACACAAAAATGTGTTACGGACAACTTCAGGATAAACAATACCAACTGTTTATATTGACCAGGAAGCTCACCAGATCTAAATCCATGGACTATATGTAAGACTTGACTTTGATGACTGAATTTTACAACTAAAGAATGAATTATCAGGTCTCGTTTCATGACTAAGACAAAGAAAATCTGTGAAAATTTGGTGCATTCAAGATGTTGATGAACCTAAAAGATTGACATATCAAATAGTAAGGTTTGTTCCATACTAAAAAAAGTAATTTTTTTTCCATCTTGTTCTCATAAATTTGCACAATACTGTGTATATATTATTTCAGGAAATATCCTTAGTAAAATTTAAATTTTACAGATTAAACAAAAACTGATCTTTAAACAATCCACACCATTTTTATTCTTGATCTTTGGAGAAATTCCCTTTTCCACCAGGTAAACCACCAGTTCAGAATTCTGGGCTATACAGGCCAGGTGCAGCAGCCCACTTCCATTCTCAAACTGGTGATTAATTCCTAAGAATCAACAGATAAATAAAAAATAAAATAAAAGGTGTGCTTTAAAATAAACAATCTACAAGAAATTTCTTTTCAGTTTTTCAAAATTTTTTTCCCACCAAACAAATGATGTATGAATGGAAAATGATAACAATATTGTTTCTGAAATTGTAGTTTCGCTACAGTAGTGAACATTATCTTATGAATATTTCTTTCTAGACTTCAAAATAAACAAAGATCTAATGCAAAATTAGAACCAGTCAAACTCTTCCTTGGGGATACAGAGAGGTCAGCACCCTTCACTTTTAGAGGTTGAAGGACATGGGAATTCGCAGAGAAAACCCAGTGGCCATTTGAGGAAGAAAAGTAATAGGAAAGGAGGTACACCAAACCAAGCCACTTCTGAGTGGGATACAGCTCAGTCAACCCCCAACCATAGCAGTCCACTAATGTACCAACCACTACCACAATGCCCATAGATAGCAAGAAATATTTTCTATTTTTAAAACTCAAGACTAGATAAAAGGTCTGGCTTCTGAACTTGGAAATTCATATTTCATAGTAGAAACTTTGATTCCATTGTGAGGAAACTGACTGGTCTCTATTAATGGAAAGTTGATATTTCTTGCAATGAGTGTTATAATCTAAAGTACCAAAGTTATCAGTTCCTCCTTTCACTATTAGAGTAAAAACTAAATAAATAAGGAAAATAAGAATCCAAAGATTCTGAAGAGAAAACAACATGAGAGCAGTTTCAAATGATAAATAAAAAATGGGTGCAGTTGTTTCCCTTTTTTTTGTTTCTTGTACTTTGACTATCTGAGAAACAAAAAAAACTTACGTATTACTGACAGCTCTAGAAGACATTTGAGTAGTCGAAGAGGTCCACACCTTACAGCCAGCTTGCAGAGATCTGAAACAGCTTGACGTAAAACCGTTCCATCTATACCTTCCAAAAGCAACTCCTTTAGGTCTCTCTCCTGTGGCCACAAACTAGAAAATTCCAACACATCTCCATATTTATGTGGATGAAAAGACAACTGAGGTCTCCAAAATGTGTTGCATATGTTTATAAAATTGTTGATACTTCTTTTTGATAAGTCTGTGAAACAAGGTGCTTGATAAGATGGGATGCTGTAAGCATCTGTGCACCCAAAAACTGAATGATTATAGCCGTGGTTAAAGGTATGAGAATGATACAAGTCACAACTGCAATGTGATTCATCATCCAAAATACCTAACAAATCCTTATGGGAATTTTTTGAATATTTACGGTTACTGTTTCGCAGTTGCTCTGCCTGGTGTTGCCGCTTGATGTTATAATTTGATGATGACATGGGCAAAGATGTTTCAAACTGTTCGCTGCTGCTTTTTGATAAAAAATTGTAGTTGTGTGCTACCTGATAAACCTGGTATGTGCCATTTTGGTTCTGCATGAGGTGCACCGATTGATAGAAAGGATTTGAAGGTACCTCATCATCATCACTCAAGCTCCTTGCAGACTGGGTGAATAGGTTCTCCCGCCAATGTCTATCAGTCTGATCTTGATTTTTGTTTTGATGTTTCCCATCTGAATTTGAAACACAGGTTTCTAATGTGTTTTGAAGATAAAAATTAGACATTATGCTGCAGCAAAGGGTGCTGATGGTAAGTCCTAATTAATGTCTAAATCCATTCATTTTGATTGTTCTTCTTTCTCTTTAGTGCACAACACTTGTGCACTATTTTCATTAAGTGAAGAGAAACCCTTAGACCAACATCAGTAACCTAACTGCAAATTCCGCATAAATAAAATTTGCTGGTTTAGCTCACACATCATGAACACTTGGCTTTGTCCAGGTGGTGCCGTTTATTTTACTGCTTTTTAGTCATCCAGTCCTTGCTGAAAAGTTAGAATTAATAAAATTTATTTTCTTTAAAGAAAAAAGAAAGAAAAGGGAAGTTAGTCTTTGGTGTTTTATCTATGTAGGTATTTAAATTTTTCTTTTTTTTTCATATACCAATTTCTGACAACCCTGGTGAGGGAAGCTTGGTGTCATGGTTTTCCACCAAAGAGTCTATCTGATGGGCCTAATGCTTCAACTTTGGCAGAAAGAGCACTGCCAGAACTATTCATTTTCAGATGTGGGAGGAAACCTATATGACCAACTGGTGAAAGAAAGAAGAAACCATGCCAGGGAGGTACGCCAAACCGAGCCAACCCTGACTTGGAACTGAACTCGGGGCCCCGGTCTTGGTAGTCTAAACACCGGGCCACCCATGTTTAAATCATTTAAACCTCTACCAGTTGACTAATAGCACTAACTAATTGATTAAAATTTATAGTAGACCTCTATGCAGCCTTGATCTTTATATTTTTAACCAAATAATTCAATTATTTTAATTTTAAAAAATGTCTGGCAATAGTCTGTGGATTTAAGTTTAAACAGTTTCACTACTCAGCCAAGTTTCTTGATTACCATGACGTCTCAAAATCATGTGCGAGTTCTTACATATTTTGGGTTCAATAACAAGATCTCTCAGTGTGGAGTCCAACAAAGCTTTTGACAGACTGGTGTGTGAAAAAGTATTTCCAATAATACATCCATCAATTTATAAATATTATCATCAGGTGCAATTAAGATGAGATAAATTACAGAATAACTCCTCCCACCAATGCACACGCATTGGCATATTCGGGAATAATAAAATGTTTTATGGTCGACCAAAATCCAGTTTTATTATGCTAAAAAACAAACAAAACAAATCACAGAAATAATATTGCATACTGTTGAAATGAAATTCACCAAATGTTCAGTCGATGAAAGCAGCACTTCTCCCATAGTGGCTTTTGTAACATATTTTTAAGAAAAAAGAGAGTTAACATTCTGGCAATCATGAACCAGACCAGAACTGGGAAAGAGAGTTAGTTTATGCACAAATGAATCAATTTTAGGAACAACCTCTAAAAATTTGCTTAGCCAGTGCATTCACCCACACGAAATACCCACATCATTAGACATTTTGGCAAACTATGGTACCTGGATAATGAGCCTGTTGACTTTGAAACTGCTAACATCAATCTAAAAGTTCAACAGCTTACAATGTTAATTCTAAGAAGCAAGTTTATTTCATTTTGCACAATGAAGATAAAACATTATGCAAATACATTTGCAACATTATCAGAGCCTGGAAACTGTTTCCTTCATAATATGCAGAGTAACTCACTTGCACGAGATTTACGTGACTGTTTTCAAGAAAAGGTTTGAATTTTGTGACTTTCTTAAAAAAAAAAATTCTGACTATTAGGATATTTTGCAAATGACAAGGTCAGTGGAGATGATAATAAAGTCCATCAAAAATGTTTAATTATAATTAATATTTATTTTTAAAAGACATACTTAAATAATAATTAAAAATCATAATCTTAATTACTGCAGAAAATGTAAATAAAACGATGTTGCTCTCTACATACCCATGTGCTTTATGAAGATTACAGAAAGGAAAATTTGTAATATTTTGGTAAGAATTCATAAAAAAGATGCAACCAACAGAATGAAAGTTCAAAACCAACTCCAGCAACTTACATTATTAAAAAATCACAGAACAGTCCTTCTTACTCTGATGATGGTGGCAGCAGAAAGAGATTGTTGAAACAGAATCTTTAGTTAGTTCTTCTACCGAAGCAATGGGAAATGATTAAACTGTCTTGTTTCTACTGACAGCAAACTTTGCAGAATGTTCTGTCTTCTATAGACTATCATGAACTGAAAGTCTCATTATAGTCCAATTCTTGTATCCCTCAACAGCAAGCAGCTGGAGTAGTAAATACATCAATTAAACTTTTGAAAAAATGAACATCTTCGTTTATGTTGCTTTTATTCAACATCACAATTTAAAAAATCAATTAATATATGAGAAGCAAATTAAGAAAAAAGAAAGAAAGAAAAATGTGAAACATGCTAGCAATGCTGTTCAGAAATTCAGTTGGTTGCAAATGAATGTTGAGCATGGAATCATGGGAAGTGTAAAGAATTTCAATAATCAAACATGATGCTAACACTATTTTGGCAAAAGCATTCTTAATAAGTTTTAGCAATGCATAGTATTTTGTTATATCAACAAAACTTCAAATAATGTTTTATTGTCTAAAATAGTAATTAAAGACAAAAAAATGCTTCCAGAAAAAAGTAATAAAGTTCTGTTTTCAGTAGGGTGATGTTGTCATGGAAAAAGTAATTGTCAAAAAAAAATGGTGGCAGACACTATTCTGAAGACTGCAAGTCATCACTGGAGATATTCTTAATATTTTTTGTTCTATATGCTAGCTTTTTATATTTCAAATTATGCTACTGAGAAGATGCTAAGAGCTGGTTTTAAAAAAAAGAGAAGACAGGAACTAGATGTAACAGAGTACCAGCAACAATTATTCCTAATACATATGAGCTGTACATTTAATTTGGAAATACTGGTGTTGTAATAACTGGCCCCAATTTCTTCCACCTACTTTTCAATTGTTAATGAGTACTACAAACTAATTGTA
The DNA here is from genome assembly GCA_018389105.1 of Nautilus pompilius. NCBI lineage: Eukaryota > Metazoa > Mollusca > Cephalopoda > Nautilida > Nautilidae > Nautilus > Nautilus pompilius. Next base: position 2,480,464 of record JACATO010000308.1, on the reverse strand, counting down.
GAGACACCTATAGGGCCTAGTTTATTTATGAAAAAAAAAGACTATCTCTTTTGAGCTTCTGGAAAATTTTTCTCTATTTGTTTGAAGATATGTTGATAATGTATTTTCTAATATTTTGTATGTTTGCATTTCTGATGAGAAATGAGTCAAAACTGATGAGGGAATGCCAGTCTTGGATGTTTGTTAATTGGAACTAAACATAGTAGTCAGTCATCAACTATGAACTGACACATACTGGCAGTTATCTTGACTGTGTGTCTGATGAAACCCTTCATGATGTGAAAAGAAAGAAAGAAGTCTGTAGTCATTTACTGCATTTTTTGAAGAATAAATCAAGTTGGCTAATCTTCCCAACTCTCTCTCTTTCATTCATAAATAAGTTGAGTTGGAGTATAAGATGGGGCCAGATCAATTATGGAAGTTAGCCAGACTTTCAGCCAGTCAGAACAATATGTCAGATCCTTCACAACACTGTCAGATTGCAATGCTGTCTACAGTACTTTCAAGTTCATGAATATTGATGAATTGTTTGCGCATATCATTGAACTACTTTGTGGGACAATCTACAGGATAAATGGTGTTCAAATAGCTTTTAAACATGAATCATGGAAAGATATTTGAAACAAACTGCAAGCATTCACATTAAAAGCCTGGTGTCTATTTTTAGTCAGTGCATGACAGCACTGATTATCAGGTGATCCTGTCATTTGCGCTGTGTTGAATCGCCTACGTTAAAATGCCAAACAGGTTGGTTTTATCTATCTTCAACACTTTTATTTGATTTTGAGTTTCTGACCATAGTCGTGCACTACCTGTTACAAATTCCTTTTCTATGCATGAACCTGAGGCAGCATAATGGATCATCTGTGAAACTGTCAACTTCCAAGTCGGTTGTGATTTGTATGGTCTTCAGTCTTAGCTATACATCATTACTATGTCCATGACATGCAGCACATTGGCTTAGCCCATATTCCTCCAAATTTTCCTAAATATTACCATACCTGCTTTTGTAGTCATAATCTGGGTTTTCTCTGTAGTCTGTAACATATCCTTCCTTTTACGCCAGTCCATAAAATACTGACACCATATTTCCTGTGCACGGCCATATTATCACAGCCAACTTAACAACTCTCAGCTTAAAAGCTGCTTTATATGACTTGCCTGACTTTACAGGAGACATTTTTTCATTTTTTAATGAGGTAGAGGAATTGTTGGGGGGTATTTATACATATCATTAGGATTGAAAAAGACAGATAGAACATAATTGATGACCGCGCACTTGTTTCTGGTTGAATGATTTTGCATGTTTCATTGAGTACATTAATGAGCTGACCCATCAGCAAACGTTCCAGGCAGTAATTTTTGTAGTCTGTTTCAAATAAATAATTTTACAGTTTATTTTAATAATTTGTCTTTTTTTCATTTTTCATTTTTCATTAAAGCAATTTTATGAGCCTATCCATAGATAAGTTGATTTGGAGCATAAGTTGATGCCTGGACTTTGAAGGAAACATATCGACTTATGCACCAAAAAATATGCTATTTCTAAAGAAGAGTTTCTGATCTTATCTCTACTAAAACCATATTAACAAAAGTTATTTGCAAACCATTTTTAAGTTCTTGATGCTTCTCTTTGTAATAGAAACATTTCAGAAAAATAAGCTTAAAAGTAAATAGCTAAATTAACATAAATTAAGTTAGATATGTACAATAAACTGTCTTATCCTATTAAATTAGTTTTTCTGAATTTAATTTTTTAAAAAACTTTTTGTCTTAACAACATTTGGAAGGTTTATAAACTTTTTTAAAATGTGAAAAATTATTTACTGAAAAATTCTTTAAGAACAATGATATTAGATTAAGCAAAACTAATGTATAGTAATTGAGAGGGATCTGGAATGGAATCTGACCATAAGAAGCAAAGAGATTATTTTGCAAGTTATTTAGGAATTTTCATGTTTATAGATTTTATAGTAATTTTTTTTCTTTTCTCATCTCATTCCAGTAAAATGATAGCATCAAGATGATCATTTTTGCTTGTTTTTTGGTATCGGATTTTTAAAATATCTTTATCAAAACTGTAAATCATAAAAACACTAAAATAATATTCACACTTCTGATTACATCACTGGATTTGTAAATCAAAACAAAGACAAACGTCTGCAGAAGTTCAGTAAGTGCAGCCAAATGCAATTAAAGCTGCAGAGAGAGATGGGTTTGGACATCTACGGTTTGCTAGCCACATGTCAAGAAATAACAAAGCTGCTGAAGAACATGGCATTATGGGAGGGGTGTGTGTGTGTGTGAAAACCTCCAAGAATCAAAATATATTATGTAAAGATAAACCTTCGGCTTAATAGCTGGTTTCAAAAAAGGTGCATACCTTGCTACATTATGTTGCAAATCAAATATCCAACAGCTGCACACAGAATAGTAGCAAAGATGAAACATGCTTGAATGTGCAGACTAAAATGAATAGAACTCAGTTAATCCTACAGTCCAGCCTGAGTATATTCTCTTTTCTCCAAGCAATAATGATCATAAAACATGGGGGTACATGGTCACTAAAGGATAATCTCAACATTTTTGCAATAGATAGAAACAAGTATGTTGTGACGATAAGGGAACACTGATTAGTAATGTTACTACTATTTATGAGTTGGTTTCAAGGCTAAAATTAGTTATAAAATATTACCAAATGCACATAATAATTTATTAAACATTCCTATATAGATACTTTAGAGTAAAATGCCATTAGATTATAGTTCTAAAAGGAACTGTTTTGAAGTGCAAGTAAAAAAAGAAAATTGTCAGAACCCTACCATATGAATGCCATAACATGTCATCTTGTACAACTGATGCACAGCCAAATGCCGTACAACAATCAATTTTCCACAACTACAATGCACTCATGTTTAGAAAATACTGAAACTATAAACCAGGGATCTCAAACTCATCACTGCACTTCACAGGTATTCTGCCATAGCATCCTTCCTGCTTCACTAAACTTGCTATTTTTTCCGTGATGACATAGCTACATTTCACTGCAGCCCTGTTTAACTCTATTCACACCGGTAAGGCTTTGTTGCAATTTAAGTCCTTTAAAAAACTTTTCCAGTGTACCTTTCTGCAAATTTCCCATAGATGTTGTAGTTGCTCCAATGGTTGGATTCATAGTGTCATTTTAGATGATATTCTTTTGCCACTGTAGTGCTTGACATGTAAATCAGACAAGCTCAACAAAAAAAGGAAGTTGCCATTTCCCTTTTGACAGAGCCGTGTTTAAAAACCATTATTTCTTAATAGACTATAAACAAGCAGAAAAGCTAACTAGATCCACTTGTAAAAACACTATCAACATTTTGTGCACCAAACTTAGTGTGTGAATAATACTACCTCTGATGGCCATACTATGAGATGCGCTGTACTCTTTTGTTATGAAGGAGTTGCAGGCCATAGGAGAGCAGAAAGATACTGCTAGACTTTCCATGAGCCAAGTTACATTGTCTTCATATCATACTCCCACATCAGTGAAAAATTACAAGACAGAAGTTTCTCAATACATCGCAGACAAAAGAAATCAAAAACTGCTGGTAGCATATTTTTTAGCATAGAAGCAAGAGTTAAAATGGTTTCGAAGTTGATAGACAGGATCTGGCATATTTGATCTTAATTGCTTATCACATAGCCATATTAAGTTTGGAAACTGCATTGGTCATGCGGGCCAGTAAAATATACTTTGTGGAACTCCTGATTTAAACTGACTAAAAGTCCCTTAAAATTAGTGATGTAGATAAGTTACAAATATTAAGCTTAGTTATGTAGTGGTTTATTAAAAGGCTTCTGTGTTCCTTTAATCAACTGTTTCGTGCTTCTCTTTCATTTGCTTCTGCTACAATGGATATCATTTCCTTTCACCTTATTATGGTAGTGAGGGAACTGAATCGTTTAAACTCTGCACTAAATACAAGAGAAACAAGCAAATAAAGACTTGTATTTAACTATTAAAAAAGAAATTTATCTCTTGATTACATCTAAGAATCACGACCACAGAACATAGATGTTTTCATTATCATCATTTCTAAGAAACCCAAGTATCCAACTGTGCAAAAATAAGTTAGTACTATTTTCATATCATGGTTGACCTGAGCTTTATGAAAATATTTTTGGCAATCACATAATTGTATATGAAAATAAAAATTGTGAAACGGGAGACAACTCCTTACAACAAAATACATAAGAAACTGTTTAGAACTGTCGAAGTTATCCCTCGTGAAAAGAAACAAGAGGAAATGTGGATACTGGGAGGTTATTGCGCGGTCACCAAGCACAAATGATGCACAGGACACCAACTGACATCAAACGTGTCAGATGTATACACTGTACCTACAAGTTAAAATACTTTCAAATATTGTTCCCCCAAGTGTCGCTACTGCTTACAACAAACCTGCTAGCTCAAATGTTTAAAAGACTCTGGCAGAGGCCAAGAACAGCCTTTGGACAGCATGTGTAAAGTACAACTCTGTCAGGGCATAGTTTGATGTAATAATGGATGATGATGATGATGCTAAACCAGATCCTAATCAATGCCCCCCTTTTTTTTGGTGATTTGGAGAAAAAGATTGATTGCCCTAAAACTCTACTAGTTGGAACTATAAAGGTAATAAAATAAGGATTTTATTTTATGCAATTTAAAACAATGCAACAGACAGGATGTATGTGTTATAGATCAGAGTATATGAGTGGTACACTATATGGTAGTGTGAATGTTGTGTACACTGCTAAAACTGTTTAAAACTTTTTTTAAAAATATATATATATACAGGCTACTGACTTTAGAATTTTGATCTTCACTTAATTTTAATTTAGACATCTAAAAAAAAAGGCAATAAAACATGCCAGGTAATAGAACTATCTGCTGAACATGTCCAGTATGTGCACTTGATGATGGTGATAAGATTCTAACAGAAATATGAAAGGTGAAAATTGTTGTACATATGCCCTCCTTATTGCTAAAAACTATTTAAAGTCACGGGTTTTATTTGTTTTTAAATAAATTAATAGAGTTGAGTATGATAATCAAAGGTATGAGTGAAAATATTAATTTTGACTAACTAAAAACAAGTAAAAATAGTGATGTAGACGAAGGCATGGGCGGATTGCCATAGAGCACCAGTAATTCCTATAGATGGGGCAACAATCAACATCATTTGCTGTGCCTTTAGCATGATACTGATCACAGCCTCTTCTGTACGTTTAATTAGGAATTACAGGTGCCGTGGCAACCGGTCTCCCCTGGCGACGTAGACGAAGATGTGCGCAGAGAAGAGGATAATGGTCAATTTAAGAACAAAGGGTATTATTCAAAGTAGAAAAATATTTCGTTGGTTAACAAAGTAAAAGCGAGGGGCAAAAAGCAGCAGTTAGTGTTTGGAAATGAGAATTAAAAGGGGGGAGTGGTAAACACTGAACCCGTGTTTCTGGACTAACTCTCAAGTGTATTCAAAGATCGTATAACAAAGATAAAAAAATTTTAAAAAATAGAAACACCTAAGAATAATCAAGTTAACTTTGGGGAGCTCACAATATTAGCTCCACTTAACCGTGCACAGGTAACTGTATATACTTCTACGTAGCTCGTTTTTAAATAAAGCATACCTGGTGCACTACTAATACCATTCATCTATTAGCTGATGACCAAAAGTCACTTGTCGCCGGATTCTCTGACCACGGCTCGCAGCCCCAGCAACTGGGCCCTCAGTACATACCAAGAACTCGCCTTATTGCCGTCCACGGCACCTGCAGGTGTCGCATTGACACGTGACTGACATCCCCTCCCCCCTACAAACGACTATCTGCACTCCGTACGAATCCACGTAAGGTACAGATACCGGAACAGTTTTTTTTTTTTTTTTTAATGTGTGTGTGTGTCGTGTAACACGGGGCCGCCGAGATGCCAAGAGGTGATAGCGCGAATCCCGCCGACAGCCGCCATTTTCAAACTATGTTTGCTCGCGATTAGACTTAGCGACGGACCGGGGACAAACAAACAGACAGCCCTTGTGTGTGTGTGTCTTAGTAAGCGCCTTACTTTATTTATGGAAGGGGTCAACGAAGGGTTCTATTTCTGGCATTTATTTCGATACAGCCGTCTGTTAAAATCAAACAATAACTTTCTGTTTATTGCTGTCATCTGCTTCTGGCGGACAATCGAAGTCAAGGGCCATAACCGTCGTTGACTTATTTCTACTTAAATGTAATGTCCCTTACCTGCTTCCATACTTTTCTTGGCGAATTTGTCGAAAATTCGCTTTGATCGTGAACTGCGCGGAAGTTTAATTTTTTTTATTTTTAAAAAATTTTTTTATTTAACAAATATCTGTTTTTTTGAGGGGGTGTCTTTGGGCACGAATTAGCACTGCGCTGGTCTGTATTTCAGGAAACGAATGCAGTTTTAATAGAAAGTTTTGTCGCTAGCCTCCAGCAGACGGGTATTTCTAAAATTCGGATTCTCTTAAAAGATTTGTTTCCACTCCGGCTACATCACCTATAGCAGGGGTGTCCAAACCCCGGCCCGCGGCGACTTCTGAGAAGTAGCTAGTATTTGTATCATCCACCATGAAGCCCTCTGTGCCAAGATAGTCCAGCTCGGCGATGTGATGAATACCGTTGTGAAAGCTGTAAACACAATTCGATCACGAGGACTCTTCCACAGAGAATTTCAAGCTTTCCTGTCTGATGTTGGTGCTGAATATGGAGACCTGCTCTGGCTTAGCCGCGGCTCCGTGCTTCGGAGGTTTTACTCCCTGAGATCAGAGATCGACCAGTTTTTGAAAGAAAAGGACCGCCTCTTCACCAGCCCAGTGACCCTCTGTGGCTAGCAGACTTGGCATTCTTAGGTGATATAACTGATCACATCAACAAGAACCTACAAGGCAAAGATCAACTCGTCCCGCAGCTTTACGCATTCCTCACGAAGCTCCGACTCTTTGAGGCACAGCTACGCATCTTCAATGCCGCGCACTTCCCAAGCCTGTCAGAAATTAAATCTACGTCATCAACGGCCGATATCCGGAACAAAAGGGGGATATATGTGTCTGTGATCACGTCACTCATTACAGAATTTTCTCAGCGCTTGCAAGACTTTTCAGCCATTGAGGACAAAATCAAACTTTTCGCAAATCCATTCACTATCAACATAGAAGTTGTTGAAGAAAGCATGCAGTTAGAAATTATCGATATACATCGCGATGATTTTCTGAAGAATCAACATCAGCTTCTCTCTTTACCTGATTTTAACCGGAGATTGGAAGAAACCAGGTTTCCTCTGCTGAGACGTCATGCTAAAAGAATGACGAGTCTGTTCGGCTCAACATATATATGTGAGCAAGCATTTTCACAGATGACGCTCAACAAAAGCCGATTGCGAAGCAGAATGACAGATGAAAATCTCTGCGATGTTCTTCGCATCGCCACCTCAAAATTCACGCCTGACCTACCCGCCAAAACCCAACTTCACAGCTCCCACTCAGCGCAGCCGAGTTCCCATTAAAAGTAAGTTCGAAATATGTTACACATGCATGTATTATTTAGCCCTATTTCCTAATAGATAAATATGTATTTTTTATCTCCCCTTCATGCAGGTCTGTCAAGGGGAACAATCAGTGAGCAGCAATCAGAGGCTTGTGTTTGGAGATTGAGCGGCCGACTTTTTTCTTAAAGTAATAAAGTCTCATCTATGAGAAGCATTGTTCTCTTATTGATTAAGTCCACTTTGATAATCCCGGCAAGGCAATTTGTGTCTCGAGTTTGGTGGGTGGGTGGGCCGACTACTAATGTTTGTTTTTTTTCCAAATACGGTTCTTACGGGAAAAAGTAAAGACGCACCTGTTGTACTATATATCTACTTATACGTTTATAAGTAGTAAATGTTCAGGCTTGCTATATATCTATGTGGCCCACGGACGAAAACGTTTGGACACCCCTGACCTATAGCTTCGCATTGGCCATATATCATACTTATGCTAAAATGAAAAAGCAAGCGACAACTGACTATAATTATCAATAATTTTTTAACTTTCAAAATTCGAAGTAAAATAATTAAAAAAGAAAAATATTTAAATACGATGCAGTGATAGGACAGAAAATATTTTTATCTGCCTATTAACATTTTATCAAAAAATGAAATTTTTATTTGCGGTAAAGTAATAAATTTTTAAAATAGAGAAATATGTGCCTGCGTTTTTCCAAAAAAACTAATAATAATTGCCTGTTTGAACAAAAAAATTAATGCGTTGAAATCATATTTTAAATTATTTAGAAAACAAAGTGATAACCAGAAAAGACGTTCAATATTTAAGTATTTCGAATCTAAGATTACAGAATTATTCCTTGCCTAGCAGCTTGAAGTTCTCGTAATAATAAAAGATATATTACTTCTGAGTTAATATATTTTACTTAGTTAAAAATAAATAAATAAGAAATGATAGATAACAAGATGTAGAAAGAAACCCAGGCGGGCAACCGATGAAGAAAAGAGTCGACTCCGACTGGGCCTCGAACTTAGTGGTTCAGCACTTTACCACGAGACTACCACACCACTCTTCTATTTCATTTATAACAGCAATCCTGCTTGTTTTAAATAATAATAATAATAATAATAATAATAATAATAATAATAATAATAATAATAATAATAATAATAATAATAATAATAATAATAATAATAAGTTAACTAAACATTCTTTTGGAAACAATAAGAAAAAAGTTAATCATTTTTTATGCCATAAATCAGTGAAGTAATTTGTTATCTTTACGGCATAGAATTAATTGAGAGGAGTGCCAATGTTTTGGGGTGAAGCCGAAGCCATTGATTTTCGATCTAATTACGGCGTCACATGCAGGAGCGCCGTCCGTCTGTCTGTTTGTGTATTCAGGCTTATGGCAGGCAAAAAATACAGCCTACAGTACGATAATTTGACTAAAGTTAAAACAGAGATTTAACACAAGTTTATTAAAACACTGTGTCTATCCGAGATAATGTAGAGGGGACGTTCCACTTTGCTATCCATTTGTACAATTTTTCTTGAAAGCTTCCCAGGCCGGAGAGGTCACCTTTGTTTGCACCACAGGCAGCAGCCACTTCGCCCTAGGTGCCCATGGAGCGCATTTTATGTGACAACAAATACTTAGCGAGAAGACATTGGCGACATGCAGGCGGCTGGTGGTCTGTCAGCTCAGCAACCATGTGCTCCAAGAAAGGTATGAAGGTATTTTTCCTGAAGTATTCTTCTGATCTGATGCTTTGTCTCCCACAAATCCACAGCACACATTCTCCAACAAATGGGCAATTTGCTGGACGTTTCCTCTCATCGTATAGTGCAGAAAACCTGATATTAGGTCCTCTCTCGTGCTTCTCCACTGCGCCATGCGCTTCTTGTTGACTCCAACCTTACAGAACTTAGTGATGGAAAATAAAATTCCTCAGCAACCCTGTCAAACTCTGCTGATTATCATAATACGTCACATCAAAATGAATCTGCCTGGCTCCGGTGAAGGCACCGCTATACTATGGTCTCCCGTCACAGAGCCAGTTCATGGGTTCCTTCAGCTCTGTTGAATGCACACCACGGCGAGGCTTTGCGGAGTGGTTCGATGCTGCTGTTATCTTCTTACAAGGGGCCGAAACGTGTCTGCAATCTGTTGAGTTTAGATGATGGACTTTGCAGTGGTCCAAGAAGGACTGCGTCTTTCATATGCATCAACAGACCTACTGTGTTAAAACGATACTGCTTATGCTCCAAATCAACTTATCTATGGATAGGCTCATAAGTTATTTTTCAAAATCGTATTTTTTTTAAAAAATCAACAGAACCTTTAAACCTTCAGAAAGGATATTTCGTGGAATCACGACCTGGTCGAAGAATAGGAAAAAAAAACAAAACAAAAGGACGAGTAAAAGAAAAGCACCAAATTTACATATCGACAAAAAGAGCGAATTAAGTCTTCTGGTAACTTCCAACATGAAATAATACAATAATCAACAAGTTTGTCAACTTCTGGATATGCAGTTAAAATGGGATGATCTGGTCTGCGACGATGGGCTACGAGAATGAATAAATGTCCAGTCTCCTCAGTGCGCCGGGAGATCGGCTGGGGGACAACAAATATGATTCTTCAGGTTGCCCGACTTAGCAAATGGTAACTTGTACTTCGTTCTCCCCGATGACCTCTGTGATCTCTCTAAATGGTAAACAGGATCTTTCCAAACATGAATTAAAATTGCAGTTTAAACTCGTGGAAATTATTTCCAAAATGTTGACAAACAGATTTCAAATCGGATTTCGGTATTTAATCCTGAAACAAAGACACGTTGGCCTTTCAATCGATATCAGAATGGATATCGTTCATTCGGTATGTGAATGTTCTGAACTGATGGCCATGTCAGCAGTTTTACAGAAAGAAAGTCAATAATTTTTTTGGGTTTGAAATTTCGCGAACTTCTGACTCCTAGAAATGGCGAGTAGCGCGTGATTGTCAGGGCGGCTTTGAAGCTTCTGCATGCAGCCTTTTCAGAATCCGAAACTACGCTATCCCAAATAAAGTCAGAGTCATCTCTCAAACGAGAAAGCCTCTTTACAGCGTGTTCTTCGAATCTCACCTCTCCCGCCAGGCAATCTTCTCTCAGACTGGATAAATTTACTGGTCTTATCAGTAATTTCGAAAATCCTTTGAGTTATTTTCTAAAACGTGAAAAAAATTTTTAATGTTGCAACTTTTCCTGACAGCTCACTGCTTTAGATTAGATTAGAGTGTCACCCGACTGCTCTTGTATACTTTCCATGGATCTCTAGCAGGGATCGTATCGCTTCTAAAGGATCAAATTTAACTGCGAAACGAGAAAAACATTTTTTTTTCGTATAAGTGTCTCAGGACACTCAGAAGATTTTTTTCAAAGTTTTGAACTGTTGCTAGACGTTTTGGAGAATTTCTTAAAAATGTATTAATTCCTCGTATCAATGCTAAAAAGTCATGCATAAGGGAGTTTCCAGAAATAGTCTTGAACTACTTAATTAGTGCATTCATTTGGGGATGGATGACTATTGTTTCGATTTTTTTCTTGTTCAAAAACGAGCTCCAACTTTGGATTTTTCCTGAAAAGGGTTGGCACCATTATAACACTGCGCCTTAACATTTTTAATATTACATCCAAAAGAGAATAAGAAATCTTTAATCACAGTAGAGACGAGGTTCACTCTAAATCACAGTGCTTTAATGAATATAGTGTGCAAACACTAACTCTCGAACTTCAAGCACTTCGATACTTGTCTACATAGATGACAGAATACAAAATCATGACTTTTGTCTTACGCCAACCATTATGTATATTTATCAAATCAAGTTTCCACAAATCGACTTCTGTTTTGATCTTTTGAGAAAACGATGTCTCGAAGTAGCTCTGGATACTGTCAAAAACTCTCTGGTCTGGATTTTAGTAATATTAACGTGGATGGGTGATCACGTGTAACTGAAGTAGAACACGAAATTTTGAATTTTGCCCTTTTTTTCTCCCAGTTTGAGTCGGTTCATCTTGTCTGTGTGTGTGTGTGTGTGTGTGTGTGTGTGTGTGGGTGTGTGTGGTTTTTTGGGGATTGAAAAAAATCATCAATTTCTTTATATCTAAAATGGTATGTATAATGCTGGGTTGCTATGCTTGGCCCCATCAGTATTCGCAGGTAACGAATTAACTTCAATTCCCCACAGATTGGACTCTCACAAAGTCTTACGGCTAGCAGCACTAATGTCCATAGATACACCGTGTGAGATATATTATAGGAAAGGAGCCCACTCCCACATCACAGTCGTATCAGGCTGACAGACAAGAATGCTTCAGCCAGTCATTCCCGGAGTCTCAGGTGGTCACGAGTCATCATAGTCTTCAGACAGGTTCTGCTGACAAAGACATCTAACCCTTAGTTATCAATGATTGTCTGCTGGATACAATAGTACACAGAGGTAGTGGGAACGTAATAAAAGCGTTTATTTTAACTAAAAGTATAACTTGTCCAGCTGTTGGATTATAATTCCTGTAGCCACGTGACTTCAGGTCCGTCCGAGGCTTTGAGAGTAACAGATAAGACATTGAGCATAATAGATTCAGGTTACAGCGAAGAGTGAGACTAAACGATGGACTTCTCAGTAACGCGTTCAATATTAAAACACGTTATTGATTGCTTTCAAAGCTTTGAATAAATTAAAAATTCCCCGAAAAGTCTCTCTCCAATTTTTGTTTCTTCTTTTAGGAAATCTTTGGCAACTTCATTTAACATAACAAACGGCCGGACGGTCACGTGCCGGGTTATGCAAATCGGGAGCCGGCTGTTGGCGCGCGGAGAAGACATCGCGGGCGAGTTTGCCGAGTCAGGTAAATCCCGATACAGATTATTATTAGACAATGGCCGTGGTGGGAGCGCGCGCGGGTGACCGTTGAGCTGTAGGGATTTTTTCGGGGAGGACTCGGTCTTGTGTGGCATCTGCGGGATTACGGCAGTAACTGGGTCTGTGACGAGTTTAAGCGAAGACGGCGGGGAAGGTCCACTCGAGCTGTAGGGGGGGGAGGTGAGGACTAAACTAACGAAAAACACACTACAATTATTATTATTATTATTTTTACACGTACAAAATTTACAGCGAACCGACCGCTGAAGTTTACGTCTCACAAACCCGACCAAACGCATTCCACGGTCCGAACCAGCTACACCTGTTCCAACTGTTTGAAACCTTCATCCCTTTCGTAGATGGATCCGCTGGTGTCGTAATGGTGGCAGAGCCACTTCCGCGCTCACTTTTCTGCAGTCACCGCGGTTGTATTTACCGAACGTGCGCTCATCCACCTCTGCACCGGGGTTATAACTTACAGACACCTACATGTTTATTTGTAAATATTATTTGGAAAAAAAACCACACGAACAGACAGACCCTCGTACGGCGGTCGGGACGTCGTCTCCCGCTGTTACTACTAATGGCCGCCGGTTGGTGGTCACGTGGCAGCTTTAAAGGGGGATTTTCAAAAAAAAAAAATAAAGTCTGACTTTCACTTTCTGTGTGACAAATTCATGTTACGTTCAGTAAAATGTTTGTCTTTTTAAAGTATGCTAGCAAAAATCAATGTGTGGCTTTCTGGTGCTGTGTTTATTGGTGATATCAATTAATTAGAATTTATTCCATTTGTGCAAATTGAATAAAAGCAAATATAAAACAAGAATAAAATTCTTTACTTTGAAAAGTGGTCTGGTAGATTTTAAATCCACCCCCCCCCCGGAGTAGGTAGACGGCTTTCATGGAGCCGTGCTTCACAAACGAAAAACCATAATGAAGTGATGAATGTACTTCAGAATCTGGGCAGGGTTTTAGGCTACCGCACATCGGCCTTTAAAGCCGTTTTCAGGCCACCAAAGGTCTCATGGGTTACACTTAGTTCAAGTTATACCGAAGGTATCTCAGGATCCAAAGAGTACCAGAGCCTGGCCAGTCACCTTTCAAGGATTCGTTCACTCAGAAGCGACCAGAGATTTCAATTTTCCAACATTTGGCCTTGCAGGCCTTTTGAAAGCCATCAACTGCGGGTTTTGATATCATACACGGTATAATTTTGGAAACTAAGAATAAAAATTCATTTAGTAGTTTGCTACAGTTTTGTCGTCATCTTATAAACTGGCCCCGTGTTGGTCAGGTACTTTTTCAGATTCCTAAACAAGTCAGCTGAAACACAACCGTTAGGCTATTTCAAAAAGCCTCTGTTTTCTCATAATTATTTTTTTCAAGATAAAAATAAACTGGGATCTTATGGAACAAAGTTTAAGTGTACAGCTTATAGGATGTTAAGAAATGTATCAACAACAATTCAATGTTCAGTCAAAGACTGATGCCTGTTTTTCTAATTGATATAAGACTTTTGTTATAAGCCATTTTCTTCCCGTGCAGCACAGGAATCCATTCCAGACATTGGTATCTTTCTTACAATATTTTGTTTGCCTGCTTATAACATTTATGCATATCATATGTACTTGCCACTTTTTTTAATGATGCGTATCATAAAACTTGCTTTATTGCTCATATGATATTTTTATTTATAACTGCACGCTTTTATTCTTATATTTATAATTACTTTTATTGTAACTCTTTGTGCCTGCACTTGAAAATTAAACGGTTGTGTGTTTTAGTATTTTTCCTGGCATTTCATATTTAAAACAATATCAAATATTTCAGGGTTAGAAGTGGTTGAATTGTAGATATCTCAGTGGCCATCCTAATTGTAAAAATATGTTTTAAAATGATCTGTTATGCCTAATAGGTGCATTTTTATCAAAACATCGTAAATACATAACTTTCTAACGTTGTCATAACAGATTTGAATATATGCTACTTTTTTCTTTTATTATTATTATTATTATTAAATTATTACTTTAGGAGATGATAATATCTCAGTAGCATTGTACTTTTGTTATTTTTCATTTTCCAATAGTTTTTGTTCACCTTTAAGATATTCAAATGCATCTGTATAACGTATAATCAATCAGTTGTAAAAAATGTAAATGGAGACTCGATCTTTGGGTTAATTGTTTAAAAATATAGTTTTTGATTTTTAAATTATTAGCAAAATGAAAGGGTTTGTCTGTCTCTCTTCATAATATGACTTTTGTCATGAACGAATGAGAAGATATTGCCATGATTAAATGCAAACGTCTGATCTACACCTGAGATTAATGTGAAATTCTAGAGCACTTAGTTGATCAGCATGAGGAAAATGATCCCAGAAAATTGGTTATTGTTCTTCGAATCAAAATCTTAATACATAAGAATAAAAGATTGTTTATTTGTATTTTTTAAAAATTGTGAATATGTCATTAGTAATTTTTGATAGTCAAAAGTAGATTAAATTATTTTTAAAATTTTTTTTCTCTTTGTTTCACTCCTTGATATTTTTCTACAAATTAAATTCCAGTATCGACTACTGGAGAAAGTCTGAAGAACTAATTGTGACTCCCTCGTTTTCTATGGCCAAACGTTTTGCATATTTGTTTTCTGAAACACTTCCAGGCCACAGGATGGCGCGAGGCGATGATTCAGCTGAGCTGACTGTTGATTATCTGGATGTGGGAAGACTGGAGCGGAGAGACGAAAGTATCTTCAGGATGTACCAGTCCGGATTTCAGTGTGACGTGGCGCTTCTCGTCCATAAAAACTGGATCAACGTGCACGGGATCGTTCTTGTCGCAGCCAGCGATTACTTCCGAGTGATGCTGGAGTCTGGGTATCGCGAAAGTTCCAGCAGGAGCATAGATTTGAGCAGCTCCTTCGACAGCGTGGAAGTGCTGCGCAGCGTAGTGGATTACATGTACACGAGCCGGATATCGCTGTCGAGGAGCGCCGTCGACCAGGTCCTCGGCGCCGCCGACATCTTCATGATGAACGACCTGAAAGCTCACTGCGCGCAGTTTCTCTTTGAGCAGCTGCAGCCGCAGAATTTCCTGACCACCTGGAAGCTGGCGCACGTCTACTGCCTCCGGGAGCTGGAGGTCGTGTGCGAGAGTTTAATCAGAGAGAAGTTCTGCAGCGCCATACTGAACAGAGATGACTTGGCGTCGTTTTCGGAGTCTGATTTGAAGACAGTGGTGGAGCGAGGCCTCCTAAACCGCGCTGGACCCGCGGCCATCGCGGAGTTCTTCAGCCTCTGGGTGTCCGTGGATGTTGAGGCGAGGAAAACAACGACCAAAGGGGAGCTGCTTCGCTTTCTGCAAAACCAGCCGATAGACATTGCGATCGACATAATTAAACGGTTACTAAATGCCACCACAAATCGGCTGTTCAGGTCGATGGAGATAAGTAACGACTTCCCCGACTTCCTCGGTCAGCTGTCCTGGAAGAGGGGCACGGAAGCCACAGTCTCGAGGCGCGAGGAAAATCAGTTCGTGGCGGTTCTTGTGCGGGAAGACGGCTGCAGCAAACTGACCTTTTTCTGCGACCAGGCCAAAAAGTGGTACTCCAAGTACTTACTACACGTTAGTGGCAGGCCAGTCGGCATCATCAAAGGTAACTACCTGGCAACCGTGAAAAACGACCAATATTCTCAATACGTGTCTCTGCTCAGCCTGACAACAGGAGATCAGATAGTGACGTCACCCGCTCCGAGATCCGACACGGTGGTGCCGGAGTTCCACAAATGGTCAGTTGACCACTACTGCTTCAGCGGAAGTCTTCAGGCGCTGGTCGGAGGCGTGAACTCCCAGACGGGCCAGGTGGCGCTGTCCGTCTACGGCTACAGCGTGTTGGACGACTGCTGGTCACTACTTTTGAAAATCGATAACAAAATCTTTGCCAGTCTGAAACGCGACGGACCAGGAGGGCCCTTTCTGGTGACGAGAATCTCAGTGGCAGCCCGGTCAACCTGCCACGACGACATTTTCGTATTTGCTACGATGGCCGCCAAAAGCGCCAGGGCGGGGATGAGAGCTGCAGAAATGCGAGAGGCGTGCCACGTGTTTCGAGTTGACATGGTTCAAGGCAGCAGCAGCGAGCTGTGGGTCTGCGACCGGTTCAGTCCAGCAGATCTGAGCGAATGTCACTGCTTTATTCATAATAACAAACTGTGTCTGGTCGAATCCTGGAATCACAGATTGCGCGGGGACGGTCGGCCTCGGATGACAGCTGCTTGCCTGATGAAGACTCTGAATATGAACCTGAAAAGCAAAATGAGATGGAAAACAGAGAAGCTGGAATTCAGCTTCCCTGACCTGGAGTATCTGCCGATTGTGTCGAACACGTCAGCAGTTCTTAATACTCCGTTTCTTACAGGCGAGAAACTGCCAAAGTTTTTTGAAAACAGGGTGTACGTGGACATGCGAATAGCCCCGCACTTTTACCGTGTGTACACCACCAGCCCCAGCTCGTCCGGCTGGACCTGTCTGCCTCCTGTGCCGATTCCAGCTGTTCGAACCACCAGCCTGTTTTGCATTTACTCTTACAAGCCCATATGTCAGATTATTGACGACAACGATAGCAAGTCGTCCGTGGACATGACTGGTTTGTACTTTCGTAATTTTCGGCTAAACGACTGGTCAGGTACGTGGACACCTCCGGCCGCTAAGCTCCGTCGCTGAACCATTAATTTTTAAAAAGTTTTAGACAAACTTCGCTTGAAAATAAGAGATGAGAGTCTCCACAAATCCCGATAAATTTTCGCCGATAAAAGAAAAATGGTAAGGCACACTTTAATAATTTATTTCAGAGAAGTAAAGCGAGACTTCACGAGATTATCTTTTATTTATTCAGAGAATTTTCCAAAATTTTTTTTTGTTGTGAGAAATATTTAATGTTCGTTTTACATCTGTGAACTTTACCGAGCCGCGTTAACCCTTTACAACAAATAGACATTTGTGGATTCATTCAGTAAAATATTTTCCCTAGAATAAATTAAAAAGTGGGTGTAGGATTTATAACTTTATTAAACTTTTAAACTTAGCCAATTATTCTTTTTCTTTTTAAAGTAGCGATTGTACTTCACAAAAAGTTATTCTTATTCCATCTTTAATGACTGGTTATTTGTATCAAAGTGAATTCTGATGTTAACACATCCTTCCAAAAGTGTTGCATACCAGAGAGAACGTACAATTGAAGACTGGCAAGAGTAGCATTCCCTGAAAACAGCACGTGCCGTCCTGCGTCATGATGATACGTAGAATGATATTGTTTGGTTTCTATTCTATTCCTTTTTTTGCTCGTTGGTATCTACAAGGGAGACAACCCTGGTGATGCAGCGTAATGAGGTGGTTGTCCGCTAGGAAAAGTTGCTAAATCCCTACTACAACTTTTCATTGTCTAAATGTGAGAGGAAATCGGATATTTGAGTTTAATGGAGTATTGCGATATGAAAACTTCTATTTATGAAGATACAGATGTTATCTTTTTATTTCTAGATATTTACAGTATTATATCTTAAAAGCTGAATATGTTAAACCATACTGTTTTATATTAAATAACCCATTTAAAAGACAATACGCTGGATTAATACTTTGTTTCTTTAACCCTTTGAGGAGCATGCCCGTATATTTACAGAGATTAGGTATTGATTTTAACAGGTTTCGCGGGTTGTAGGAAGCCCATCCATGTCCTTTCTGTAGTCAACGAGAAACGTACATTTACTATGACAATCAATACCCTCCCCCGATTTCTATAAATACACAGGTACGTTCAAAGGTTTAAAGGCATTTCAGTTATACAATATTTTCTCGTTTATTGGTACTTTCTGGCCGGGATATTCTAATTAGTCAGAAGTTTATATTTTATTTCTTGCATGTTTGAACTGGGCTGCATTAAAGGTCTGATTAACCGGAGGGACAGTAGCAGGAAAGTGTCGCACCTGTATTTGGAGGAAAGTTATCCTCCTCGGTTCGAAATCCAAAAGTCCTAACAGAACGTTTGGTTGTATTCCAAGAAGCGATCGCTGGAGTTCGGCCAGCATCATGTGATAATTCTAGCATTTCTTTAAACGAGACAAGCATCTTTGAATAGCGAGTAGTTATTATAATTTTAGACACGGTTCGCCGGTTCCACACACTGAAATATGGAGACAACAACAACAAAAATACGTGTAAGCAACACTTAAAACGTTATTGAGTTGACACTTCTTTGTGCTAAAACTAACTATTCATCTAAACTATAGTAGGACGTAATAAGTTTCAGGTTTTTTTCGGGGGGTGGGAGGTTTGAGATTCTAAGTAAAGATTCATTTGGAATGGGATGAAAAGAAAAGAAAACAGCTATAATAGGATTTTCTAAATTTGTATCTCACGATTTGAAATTTTCCTCGGATTTCATAGTTCCACTCTCAACCAGGCTATTAGTACTTGCATCCCATTCTGCGTGCAGGTAGGATAATGGCGAGCTTTTATACTGATTTCGTTTCCAATCCAGCATCGTCAGTATCCTCATCTTGTCTGAGATCGCCGCTGTATCTGGTTTTTCGGAATATTCACTGTTGCCACATGGCCAGCAAAGTCCTCGTTTCAAGATGGCGTATTCACAGACGCATGCTGTGCGTTCTCGTAGATTTACTGACCTAAAACAGGAACACTCATCTCCCGCTCTGCCCTTATCATCCGCTGTTTTTCATAACTTTCATCGATTTAAAAGTGGATAAATGCCAAGGACCGACCGTCAACTCAGCAGTGCCAATGCGTCTCGCGTTTTCCGCGTCAGAGAGAATTTCGTGGCGCTAAGCGACACCAGAAACCAGCTTGCTCACGTGAAGCAGTTCTGACATGCTAAGGGAGAATGGACGGAAGTGAATGTGCTCACGAACGTTTCTCCTATAGATTGTGCTGCTGTTAGCACGGCCAGGTGAGAGGAAATTATATGGAAGCAACTTAAAAGAGAAATCTTAATGAGAAGTAGATTGATTTAACACAC
Organism: Nautilus pompilius; assembly: GCA_018389105.1. Lineage (NCBI taxonomy): Eukaryota > Metazoa > Mollusca > Cephalopoda > Nautilida > Nautilidae > Nautilus > Nautilus pompilius. The sequence goes on along the minus strand of JACATO010000308.1, from coordinate 2,460,997 downwards.
ACTTTCAAGTGTTTACTCTTTCACAGCCGATCCATGGCCCCATAGAGACCCCAGGTTCTGGGCGCAGGTATTTCATAATCTCGGACAGAGTTTAAAGTACCGCACGTCGGCCTAAAGACATTTCTTCTCGTGCAGCACAGGGTACCACAGCTGTTTTCGTTTATAAATAAAATGAAATATTCGACGGTTTTTTACTCGATGTTGATGATTATTATTTATACAAGTGTCTTTGTGAAAATGGTAAAACCCTTGACAAGCGCTCGTCTGCTAGTACTGCGCGCCCGTGATCCGGTGCCAGCCAGATTTCTTATCCACGACTGGGACGGCTTTTCACGTGCGAAAAAGGAGTTTCTTGGACTCCCTGTTGGCTTTGGCTGAGTGGAATGGCCCGGACCGGCGTGGTGATGGTCTCAGCGGTTTCTTTTGTACCCGCAGAAAGCCCGTTAAGTGGTCTGGAGCCCAACCGCAGTCTGACCGAATAGCGCCGCCCTCGGCGGAGAAGGAAGCTGCCAGAACTCTTCAGATCAGGCGGTTGACGGACAGTGGAGAGAGTCTGATGGTGCGGTACAGAGGAATGGAGGAATCCCCGGGCTAGATTCTGATCGCATCTTGGATCCATTTGGGCTGAACCTCAGCCATTTTAATGACTGGTCAAAAGAAGATTTGGGAGTAGAAATACAGCGATATTATAGCTGCTTTTAAGCCCCGAGGGGGAACCATCAGTAAGACAGCTACAGAATGTTTTTCGCAATAACTATAAAACAGTCAAATAACAACTTGGAAATTGAATCTGAACGTCAGTAATTTGGATGGTTTGTTGTTGTTAGTGATACGTCTTACATTATCAGGGATCATAAATACAAGACACACAAATCGACTAAGGCTATGCATGTTATAGCGGGAAACATCTCTTGATGCAACCATTCGACATCAGAGATGTTCTGAACAATCAGCTGCCAGTTGAAGCAGGGGGGTGATATTATTTTTTGAATACAAAAATAATATACTTAAATTTTGAGGCAAAGAGACGGGTTTTCTTCTGTCAATTTTACCATCTTGATCTACCTGCTGTAGATCTATACCTAAATGCTAACTAAGAGGAACCGACCCAGCTCCCACCACCCCCCAAAAAAGATGAATTCATCCATCTCGATAAAATGTAGTATTAGTATTTTATTTTGTCTAGAAATAATAAATACAAGAGCAAAATGTTCCCCAGCTGTTGAACATTAAAAAAATTCAATGCATCCAGCCAGTGCCGGGCAACGGAAGCCAGACTGTTGTTGCTTTGGGCCCACGCTTTAAGTGTGAAAATCGGTATTCGAACTGTGTGGCTTGAAGTGGCTACATTAGCAGAATTTATCTAAGTAAAAATTTGGCTTCTCAATGGTGAACTCAGGACAAGGCAGATTTCATTTTCAAATAAATAATTTTAAACTGATAGCCCTAAAATTAGAAATATCTATTAGTGATTTTACTATAAGGAGCTGTGTAGCGTATGGCCGTGGGACAAGCAACCTTCGAGTTGAGCCAGCCTGGCGGTGGCGCATGTCCCTCAATCACTATGGGAACAGGAGGAGAGAGTGTGCCAGTCGTTAGTCTCCAGCAGTAGGACTTAGATGAATAACGATTGTTGTTCCTTCTGTAAAAAATATGCGAAAAAGAAAACAAGACAATGGTCGAAGATCAGCAAAAGATGAGCTATTAAAATTGCGAAAGAAACGGAGGCTAAAAAGAAGAGTGGAGCCATTGAAAAGTTTGTTCTCAAGAGGGGAGAATAATGAAAGCATAAATGACAAGACAGTGAAGACTACCAACAGATCTGAGGTCAAAATCTATTCAAAGACGGAATACGTGAAGAAAAGAGTATAGATGCTGATCGTAGTGGCACTGCAGCCGATTATACGGTTTTAGAGAAGGGACATCGCGAACGCGAGAAGCTCCATCATGAAACTTCCACCAAAAAATTTCAGCATCCTGATGATAAAATGAATGATGACATACGAATTCCAAATTTTAAAGATCATATGTTTTGGCCAGAACATATAAGAATGGCTAACTGATTTCTTAGTAAGGAAAGAGCCACAGAAAATAGACTAGGACGACTTTTCAAAGGATCACGCAGATTGGAAAATTTCAAACTACAAGAAAACGAAAGCTACCAAATGAATGGAGAAATTGTAAATCGTAAATGGCTGGTGTACTCCACATCAAATAATTGTGTATTCTGCTTCTGTTGCAAGCTTTTTGGTAACCGTAGCATGGCTTCAGGATCTGGGAAAATGCTAGTGCACGTCTCTCTGAATATGGGAAGTCAAATGGACGCTCGACAGCTACCCTGCATTGGTTCGACCTCGCACAAAGAATGGACAAGGAATGCGCTCTGGATAAGCTAACGTTGGCAAAATGTCTTTGAAAGTCTGTCTCCTAGCCATCGTATAGTTTCTTTCTAACACAATATGGCTACTCGTGGTTCAGTTGACAAACTGCATCAGCCACACAATGTAAACTTTCTGGGACTTGTACAGTCGACCACCATCCTTAGTATTATCCCCTGACCAGCCCTTTCGGTAAGGATTTCTCACACGCTACACACCTTCCGTCGTAAGTCGATGTCAGCCGAAGGATCTTGACGCGGAGTGCAAACGTAGCTGAATATAGATGTAAAAGTCCATTTCCTTTCCAACTCTTTAGCGAAAAACTGCTGAAAAATAAAGCGACATGACTTCATTTCCAGGTAAAGTAAAACAGAATCTATTCCCGCATGCTAATCTATACAGGTAAAGATTCTTCGAAGACCTGTCGAATGTGACAAGCCAATAAAAGCTGCTTGAAAAAAAAAATTTTTTTTAAAGTATAATACTTTTCTTAAAGGAACACTCAACAAACAGAAAACGCTTCTAGTAATTTATCTGATTAATTTTTAGGGGATTCCAGTAAATCTAAAGTTTCGCGACTTTATACCGCGCGTACAAGTAAAAAAATTAAGCAACTTGTTATTTTTCCGGTTGACGAGAGATCAGAAATAAAAACAGAATCGAAAATTTGACAGAAATCAAGTTCATTCACTGCAAAGTGCGTTGTCTAGGTTGGAACATCACGAAATAAAGGGCGTTGAATGGCCCTTGAGGGATCTAAACGCCTGATAACTGTCTAGCTGCACGAAAAAGATAATTTGATTTACAAAGCCATGTGTTTAATGTCTGAATGATGCGGAATCTGCCATTTCCTTCACCATATTCTCTAGCTTGTGGGGTGTTTGTGTGTGATGTGACCGATAACTGCTTCCCATGATGCTGCACCAATTTTATGAACGTTGAGAAGCGAGGATTCAGTTTCCGTGGGACTCGGCGAATGGGATCTTTTTCGGGCTCTGTGAGAACGCTTCATGCTCTCGACTGGTGTCTGGTCTACCAGGGCGTTTCCTCCCATTAACCGAACCTGCTTCTTTAAGCCTTTTCTATCTTCCGTCGGATGGCCGTTTCGTGTTGTAATGTTCCTTAAACTCTCGTTTCTCAACCAAATTCAGTTTAGCGAGGCACAAGATGCGGTTAAGCCTCTCCTCGATTGTCACCATTTAAATTTTTACAGCTGTCGAAAACTGGAACCTTCTAGAATTAACCCTCTATTATTATTATTATTATTATTATTATTATTATTATTATTATTATTATTATTATTATTATTATTATTATTAATTATTAATTATTTTTTATTATTATTATTATTATTATTATTATTATTATTATTATTATTATTATTATTATTATTATTATTATTATTTATTATTATTATTATTATTATTATATTATTATTATTATTTGCAGTGACGTTAGAAGAGTTCTAAAAAAACGTACAGAGAAAGATTCAGCGCTGAATAAAGGAAACAGGGTGGATTCGATTTTGCTGCTTGAAGGATGCGACGTTCCGAAGAAAAACAAAATAAAAAAGCAAAAAGAAAAACTATCGTGGTAAATGAAGCCAAACAATTTTAAAAAAAAAAAAAAAAACGTTATTCGTGAGCTTATCATTTTCATTTTGATCCCAGCTCAGAGAGACTTTAACAGAATTTCATTACCAGAGACTCTCAACAACCTTTGACTCTTGCACGGTGTGAGAACCGTTTTAAGTAAAACTTTGATGATGGCTTCCTCCTTTGCAAGAACTGACAATCAACTTGGAGGATAAGGAAACACTACTTAAAACTCCTCTTTAACAATATTTGATAGAGAAACTATGTCAGTATTTAAACCACAAACTGGAAATATCATTCATAAGACGTTGATGAACGAAAAGTTAAAAGTTGACCCTTTTATTTCCTTCGCCTACGATCATTTTAAGATGTCGTTATAACAGAATTCACTTCACTTCGTCAGTACTTTTCCGAGTCTCTATTCATCGAGAGTTCTTCAGTGGCGGTTTATTCCCCCTTGATGTACGAGCAGCAGCTATTCTTAAAAGTCAGGATGGAAAGTGCTGCTATAAGATTCAGCCATCCTACCAAGTTTCGGTCTGTTTAACCAGATACTGGTTCCCAAGCTCAGAAGTTACATAATTTTAAAAAAAATTTTTAAATTCTGTAATATTTCGTAACCTTTTTCTAGTTTATGGTCATGAACAACACGGACCACAGCAGTGCTAACCAAAACCCCAGCCACGGCCGCTCCATGTTTTTATTCGATCGCAAAAGAATTTGCGCAATGAAATCAACGTTGAGGGTATTTCTTTGGAAAATTTTAAACTCTAGTTTAGTTTTAATATTAAAATAAACATAGTATTTCTCCAGATTCTTATCTTTAAAATAAAAATCAGTAAAAGCTGAACAATTCCACATGTGGTCTTTGGCCCCCCTCCCAGTTTTAAATATCCTCCGCCGTCTTCGGTTGCGGATTATATAAAAATTTTTTCTAAGATGATCTGAAAACTATATTCATTGTTATTGGTGTTCATCTCAGTGTGTAATTTTCTATCATTTACGTAAGTAAAAAACGAAAGAAGTTCTATAACTGCAACCTGCGGAATACCATTGTGACAGGCTGTGACCGCATCTGGAATTCGTCACGGGGTCGATGATTAGCAGCCGATGCGGCAGACTGCGCTTTGGGTCACAGCAGAGGAAAGCGCGGGAACTGGCTGATGTTCGAACACCCGAGTCGTTCATTTTCTAATATATTCTTTTTAACAATTTGCTAAAACGTTTTATGTCAATAAGACTTCGCCTTGGCACAAAATTTATTTGTACAGTTTCAAAATTTAGCACTCATTTATTAATTTTCTCCTTGCATGAGAAAACAAATTACCGTTGGCACGGTAATCCAAATTTCCATCAAGGGCCACCACAAGAAATATCGTACATATCGCTTGTTTTATTGTCATTGATCATCATATAAGATAACCGAAGAAAGTGACAGGCTCAGTTCTGTCTTCTATTACAATACATAGAATTTACACACACACACAACCTGGGCATAAGTTAAGTATCCACTATAATTTATCAGAAGTAATGAACTGATATGGACGCTGTTTATAAATAGCTGAATGTAATCTTGATAATCAAACAAAGCAATGTCACTCAACTAGTTATTAGTTACAAATTACTAATTTAAAGTAAAGCAACAAAAAACTGCTGTAACAAATTTTGGTAGAACGACTGACATGGAACTGTTACAAATAAAAGCCTTGGTAGCGATCTTCAGAGCAATTGCTGTACAAACGTTTACTATCTAATATGTTTAGTACAAACCTAGGGTTTTCCTTTTTTCCCCCTTCTTCTCCACTTTTGTAGTGCGGGTCCCCTTTCTTTAATTCTTCAGCACAGTTTGTCCCCACATATGTTCTATGGAATTAACATCTGGATCCTATTTACTGTAGCTGGTCAACGAAGCCTGCCGTTGTCATCTACGATCACCGGTCTTTGACTAAGTGGGCGATTCATACAAAACCAGCGCGCTCAGGATGGCGAGGTGATGCTGAGTGAACAGTCTAAGCAATGTTTTTATTGATTGCAAGCTTTCTTTATCCAGGCCATTAGGCGGCCACCGACAGACGGAAGGAAGTCAGTTCGTCTCCTTGCACTGGTCTGCCATACTGATTCGGCAACCACCATGGATGAATGCACCTGACCGAAAAGGCAGGAGAGGTGGAGACATCGACAGACTGCCAACATCCTGAATACATGGATGTCTGCCACAACGGGGCGACTCGAGTTAGCCTGGCCTCGGAGATACGAACACCTTCAGCCGGTGCCCCTGGTGAGTAAGTAGAAAGAGTTCCTAGTCCCGCACCACGTGAGACCAGGCGCTTCCAACTTGGGCAGGGAAATCCTTTGTGGGAGAACCGGGAAGAAAAGCGAAGAAAGCCCCATGTCAGGGAGGTAGAGCGAACTGGGGCGAGCTCGCCCCACTGATGGGTTGGGAATAACCAACTCTGTGATGCAAACCCTGTACAATTTCTTGTCTGGAGCTATTCACTTGGTGTCTTCTGCCACAAAACGCAGCAGATTTGTTTTTTTTTTATCATTTCTACTGTTCTTCACAAAATAAATTAATAACCGTGTTGATATACTAACCCTTTTATGACCAAACATTTAGCAAGAAAAACGTTGAATACGAAAAATACTTTGAAGAAAAAACTCTTGTTTTATTAATGTTCCGCCATGAATTATTGTAACCTAGCTCTCATAGTGCATGCTTGCATCAATAAATTGATTAATATGAAATATGAGATATTTCATTGGTGAGTCACTGAGTCGTTCACAATTATGGCTCCCTGTGTAGACAGGGTGTAGTTGTAAGAAAATGTAATTTGTAATGTGATACTGGATCCAGATGAAAAGTTCCATTATGACGCCTGAGGCATTTCTGTTACGTGATTGTTATTTTCTGCAAGCCATCGAGTCTTGATCTCTGGACTCTGACTGAATAAATCATGTGTTGTGATGCTCAGTTGGATGTTCCCTATATTAACAAAACACGTAACTAGGTAAATAAACAACAATACAGCGTGTACACGTTATATGATACGACTCGTTCACCCCAGTGATTTCTTACAAAGCAACAGGTTTTTTTTTCCCCATTTATGAGCGGAAATTTCTCAAAATTTTTAATTACTTTTGCTTTCTTTAAATTTCGAGAGATCTTTTTGCGTGCAAATTTTATATATAATTTGTGCTCCAGTAGGAACTTTTGAATTCTTCATTTATAGGCAGATGAACTTTATATAAGGGCGTTCAAGTGGAACCTTGCTGGCTGGAATGAAATCGTATCCGGGCCTCAAATTTCACTTCAACCATCCCTCGTAGATGACAAACCGAAAGTAGACATCTTCACCGAGGCTAACTCAGAGAAAGGGCCCGCTGGATCACGGTTTTCTATGACTGCACAATCTTCGGTAATTAAGGTACATCCTCATATGTAAAAGATTTGAAAAATGCAAATGAACATCGAAACAGACTTTTTTTAAAAAAAAAAAATGGCTTGTTTGTGAGATGCTGGCGTGAAGGAGGTTGGGGTAACACGTGACACCGTGCGGTAAGTTATGGCAGGGGATCGTAAATAAAGGGCAGCTTTATGTCATGCGAAGGAGGTTATGGAAAACAAAGCACCATTGCTGTAACTACTGACAACAACAGTGTCCATTGTACCACCTGGAGATCCCAGGATCACGATATGGCTGTTGCACAAAAAGAAAAGTGTTATCAAAACTGGATATAATTTTGTGGGAGAAAGGGCTGTAGGTGGTCAAGTCTCCCCCCCACTAAATAGATGACACCTGTCTTCCATTGAATAACATAAGTTCTACTATTTTGAAATGACTTGTATAAGTAAACACAACCGTAGACCGCCACGCCACCCAAACTCCGCATTCCCTGCGCGACTCGGGGAACGTTCCGAGATTTACAAGTTTCCAAGTATTGGCGCCATGTTTGATAATAATAATAATAATAATAGTACTGCTGAACAAGTGGTCTTCGGGCGGGTCGGGCGCCGACAGGGATTTATGATAGGAACAAATACATTATTGCGCTCAGTGTTGCATTGGAAAAGGAAGCGATGAGTGTTTTCTTCTTTCTGTTGCACGCAGTCAGCTTTATTCGCCATAACCGCAGTGGGAGCGACGACGACGGCGGCGTTCGTTCGTCTGTCTGTCTGTCTGTCTGCTGCCGGCGGCCGGCCGCGTAGCTCTCAAGTGAACTAAATGGTCTGCTTCCTCCCCACGGATCCCGAGCTCCGATGAAAACGTTCACTGCTAAAAAAAAAAACCCCAAAAAACGCAACTTTATTTGAATTCCATCGATTTTCTTCTTCATCCGAGTTTGACTGACCCGTGGTGAGTTCCTTTCCTCCATTCTGTCTGTGCGTTATCCAGCGGTGCCGAGTTCAGGGCGCCCCCCCCTCCACAATAGCTGTCATTATTTTTCAGTATCTTTTAGGGGGAGGAGGAAACACCCTAGAGTTTACTCCCCGAAATTGTGTACCTTATATTAGTTAATTAACAATATTTTTATATTGTGATCCGTTCTAACGTGCGTCGAGTTGTCTCCCTTACACCGATTGCTGGTTTTTTTTTGTTTTTTTTTTCACGGTTTGGTGGCCATTAACCAATATATTATTGAAGAAAAAAGAGTGAAGCCGTTGGGGAGGGGGATGGTGATGTGCCTCCTCTGGGAAAGAGGAGATGATTCCAACAACCATACCCCTAACTCTAGAGTATCAAGCAGGTTTCTCTAAACGACGCTACTCTCCCCAGCGCACCATCTTGTAGAATGGAGCTCTGCCTGCCCCCTAATTCACTTGGTCCTCAGGCCTGGCCACCGACCGACCGACCCCTTGGATTAGATTGGTGCCGTATTTAAATAAGTTTTCCGATTTTAGGCCTGATAAGTCATCTACAGGCACATGGTAAATAGCAAGGAATACTTGGATGACAACCCGCCACCATTGGAAGTTGGGTCTTTTTGATCCTTTATTCTGCTTCCTACAAAGAAGCTTCAGAATTTTCCCCATTTGGAGGGATTCTGGGGGTGAGAACGGGGTGTGAACTCCTCAGCCGTGTTATAGGTGCTCCTGTATAATGTTAACCATGAAGATAAGACTGCATATGTTAAGTTTCACGAAAGCCTTTAACTGCCAGATGCTGCCATTGAATGATGCAATGTCTGAGTTCTGTGATATTGTTAATACTTCAGATAAAGACGCCAAAGCACCTGTTAGTTTTCTGTCAGGGGTGACATGGAAAGTTATTGGTGATGTGTTACAGAAACTAGACAGTCACTTTTGGCGTGGGAACGACTCATATATATATAAGGTTTCCAGAATTTTTTCAATAATTTCCATAATGCAAAGAAGAAGAAGAAGAAAAAATGCAAGGACTATTGTCTTCTCAAAACGTAATGGTTTTCTGCTGCTGTTGTATGTCACAAGCAGAACTGCTCGCAAACTGGTTATAGGCATCCAAGCTCTTGGAATCTCGGCAGTTGTCGGTGAAAATTAATTATTACTGAAAAAAATAATTAACCTTATCCAAGTAGCGCATGGGTAGAAATATTCATTCATTCTTTGTCTATAGTGCAGTAGTATTCACTAGGAAATATTTAAGAGCCGATTTGGATGAAGGAAATGTTTAATAGGGCTGCAAGTGTTATGTATTACTGTTAGATAAATGTTTCATTTTTAAAATGTAGTTCAGCATATTATAATACAATGCTTCAATGCTTAAAATACAAAATAAAATTAATTAAATTTTAAAAGAAAAATAATAATCCTATTAACCTGGCTCTATTTTTAAGTGGAGGGTGAAAATATCTCAGACTTGTAATATTCTGTTGATATCAGCTTGCCTTTTCTGATACAGTTAGATTAAGGAGCTTATCTAATGTTCATTTGTTAGCTGATTGATATTAATTTTTAATAAACTTCAGTTTGCTAAAAGTTGCTTCATGTGAATTCAAAAAAGGATTATATTTTGCAGCACATTACAAGAGAGATGGAAACTTCTTTTCTTGGGAGAATTTTCCAGAACTATAGTAGCTTCTTATTTTTAAGTTTCACTTTGAATATTCTTTCTTGTGTTGCCTTACAGAAAGTCATTCAATCCATTTTTAAAAATCTTTTGCTTCATGACCTAGAACAGAAAGTTTTGCAACATCTTTAAGCGTGATGTTCCATGGATCTTCAACAAGGAAAAATTATGATGAAATTTTTGGAAATCCTGGAATCTGAATTTGATTTCTTTCTGCAAGTATATAAAAAATTGTCTGAATACCTTTTCATCAATATTATTCATGCAGACTTTCTTCAATGAAGAGTTGGAGAGTTAAAAAGCTGGTGTAATTCTTGATTGAAATTTCTTCCATGTAAATCTTAAAAGCTTTTTTCTTCTGACACAAATCCTTTCTAGTTGTCTGTTTGATTAATTTTTTCTCCTAAAGCTCAGTTTCAATGATGTTCAACATCTGAATCATATCTGTAAGAAAAGCAACTTGTAGCCATCAATGAAAATTGTCTAATTCAGGATGATTTGCACTAAGTTCTTTCAGAAATAACTTTGTTATGGGGAAGATTAAAAAATCTATTCAGGACATTTTTCTTGCTGAGCCATTGAACTTACAAATGATAAAGGACTCCCATTATGAGAATAAAGTTTCTTCAGAGACCCCTGGAAAATGCAGTGATTGAGCTCTCAAGCATGACTGTAGGAATGTAGCTTAAAATGTTGCCAAAATCTTGATCAAACCTTTGATGCCAATTTTTTTTGGTGTAGTATAGCTCCACAAATCAGTCTCATTGAGATCTTCACAAAAGAGTCAAAACCATAATTTACCCCTGTCATAGCCACTGTATTGATGAATGACCTGCTATCAGTGTATCCCAGTGCATGTTTTTTAAAAAGTTTTCAGTTTCCAAGTTGTTAGTCCTTCATGTCTGACCAGTCATTGAAATCATAGTTAAAATTTTGTCTTTTACAACAACAACTCATACTGTACAAAAAAAAATTAGCCGTGAAATTGATGTTAAATATGTTGAGTCTATGCTTATGCTAAAACATACACATTCTCTCATTTCATCAATCATTGTAAGAAAAATAAGTCATATGAAAGATCTTTTGCTCCTAGGCATAGGTGGTATCAAGCAACTGCAGTTTTCCTCTATTATGGAAACTCTGGAACAATGTTGCAAATGGCTTCCATGCAATCTTTTACAATTTTTGCATTGCTAAATTTTTTCATTTTATGTGCCAAAATCTTTGCAATTCTATATATGATTTCTTTAGTTTTTTGTTCAAGGCACACAATAATGCCTTTTGCTCAGCAGATATATAGATACTTAAAAGATAGCATTTTCTCTTTCCTTTTTTTATTTTTTAAATAGAAAATTACTCTTGAAACCATGGTGCATAGTACTGTGATGTCTTCAAATTGTAACATTTTGGAATACTCACTATTTCACAGCATAGCAGGCACATGGTTGATCCCTCCTTCCTTGCCAAATACAAAAAAAAAACTAGGGAGAAAAACAACAGTTTGTGAGCATGCTGAACTCCCACATTGGTAGTGTTTGGGAATGATCAGTGCGGGTAACTAGTGGTAGTTCTTAGAACAATATTTTGCAATACAGAGCACATCAACTTATTTGAAAATAAAATGTTTTATATTTCTTACATTGACAACTGTCTTATTCAGGGCTCTAAGAAAGGCAATGGTGGATAATGTGTTGAATACCACTGCTGTAGTGTATAAATTAGATTTTCTGATTGAAGCAGTCTTCTCTCGATATTTGGCCTTCAAAAGATTATCTAGTGGTACAAAGTAATTATTCATAATAATATCCAATCATCAAACAAATCTTTGGACAGAATTATAAAGAAAATACGGTAATTATGTCACTGCTCGCATGTTGATCATTCAAGAAGCTACCATAGGTAAAATTTGATGAACACTGATTGTGTTTTGAAAACCACCTGTAATATCCATTCATCAAGGTGTCAATTATGACAACATTTTCTCTCAATTCTTTTGGGCATTTGGAAGCCAGTTATCAATTATTTGCATGTTCTATTGCTTCCTTGGAATACTTTCCCTTGGAGGAAATGTGTAAGCTGCTGTTAACATTTGAGGACTTTGGGGCTTGGTCATGGAACCGACCCAGCTCCCACCACACACTTGCAACTTCACATACATACCCCAACAATTGCACCACACCCCCTCCAAAAGTTTGAAAGCTCATTATTGACAGCAAACTGGTACATGTTTGACCTAATCATGGATTTTTTTAAAATTGGTTTCTGTTGTTTGATAATTGAATACTAATTTTTAAAGCTTGGATATAACTATCATCAGGCTATTAATGAGCTATTTCACAAATCCTTGTCTGTCTGATTTTGTGTTCATACACAGCACTAAGATATCTTTTTAAAATTACATCATTGTCAGCAATCCATATAAATGTATACTAAAATAAGTAAAGCTGAAACTTAAAATAAGAACATATTATTTCTTTAATTCTCCACTGTTTCAAAAAGCAATTATATTTTTTCATAGATGCATAGGGTCTTAGTTTTTTTTTTTTTTTATAAAGATGGCTCTTCTCCAAAATTTCCATATGTAACTTTAGCATTTCAACTGTGTATGTTGTAATATAATATATACAATACAAGTGTTTAGCCATGTGTATTGGGTGGTTTGCAATCTGAATAAATAATTTTTGTTTATGTATTGACAAAAGTTGCTACAAACAAAATATAGTGACAAACAACAAACTGAAATGGAACTACTTTCTACATGTGGATGCTCCAAAATTACAAAAATTAGAGACTATAATGAGGTAAGTTTGGGAAAACGGGCAATCAGTCAGTACTATATAGTATAACTAAAATATTCTGCATAGGATTCTTCAAGTTTCATCAAGTATATAATTAAATGAATCCTGTTTATTGAAGACTGCATACATTGGAAATTTGACTGATTACCAAAGTAAATGCAGGCATGCACCTTTTTACTTCTGTGTATTATAAAATTTATCAAATTTGAATTTATCTTTTTTTAACCTGCTTTTTCAGTTTAAATAGATATATTTGCCATTTTAGTTGAATCCTATATATATATATGTCATTTCTTAAATAATTTTGTTAAGATAATTAATAATTTTATTTATACATAATTCTGACTTCACACAACATCTGTATAAAATTATTAATATTTTTATTTGATCTAAAAGTTAATAAATCAAGACATTTCAAAACCTTTTAATTAAAAAATTTGTCTAAAATCACAAAAAGATATATTAAAAACAAAATTAAAAGTTAATTTTTTATTATGTATTATCCATATTGATTAAATTGTAATATTTTTCTTTTTCTATGGTTGTATGTTATTTTCAATAAAAAGTATTTTACAGTTTTTTAAGGCATATCAGAAAGTCTTTATAATGCCTTTTAAGTATGAAATAATTTTATAGAAAAATGATAGATAAAAATGGCTGGACGATTATGCATATAACTTGCTGTTTAAAAAATATCAATTCCGCCAAAAAAAGAGAACTTATTTTACTTATACATTTTCTGAAATTAGTATTACGGTATCTAAATATATATTCTCTCTCTTTCCTTTTCCACTAAAAATATTTTAAAAATTGAAGATTTGTCTCCCTGTAACTATAAATTGTGCAAAAAGAACATGTTGTTTGTGAATAATAGGAGATAATTTGAAACTCTCTATTTTCTGAATTTCAAGTAGAAAAACAATTGAAAACTCATGTGAAAAATGTTTTATGCACTTTTTTAAAATCTCAAATGTTTAATAACATCAGAAAAATATTTCTGTAACAAATTTATCATTTAAAGATTTTATGAAGAATTAAAATATTTCCATAAATTAGACTAGGTTGGAAAATCAAATGAAATTAACATCTAAGTAATAATGAAACAACAATGGTAAAATATTTAAAAGAAAAAAAAAGATGTATTTGAATTTAAATTATAATTAGCAAACCTAAAAAATATATATACTGTAAATTAATATAAATAGTACAGTTGTAAATCAAATGGAGCATGTATACATATATTGATATATTGATGTGAATATATGAAAGAGAGAAACTTTTTAATGTATTTAACAAATTATTGATGATAAAAAATTGATATATTCATTTTAAATAAGAATATTATGACTATAAAGAGTATGATTTGCACAAGTTTTTGATTGAGAAAAGGTCACTTAAAAATTTTTTTTCCCTAACCCTTGACTTGTTTCGTACTGGTACATAAATACTCTAGTGTACACACACTGAGCTATGCAAATGTATTTACTTTTTTTTTTTTTTCTGTGAATTTATTATGGCCTGGGGTTTATGTAAATAGGCAACCTTTTTATTACCACTGCCACTTGTGCTTAGATTCTGACTTTCTATTAAAGTACCTTTCGAGCTGGATTGGCTGGTTGTCTTTTTCTGCTATTACTGTAGTAACTGTTTTTTTTTTAAAAACGATGGCAGTAAATTGCATACCAGATTTCTGCTGAATGTCACTGATAGTATCAAACCAACAATCTGCATACCAAAGTGGGTTTTATTCGCATCCTTTGTAGTTATTCATCACTAGGGTAACTACAGATATTGCATCTTTTAAATACAATTTAAGCATGATGTACATGTTTTAGTTCATTGTGGTGATATGTTAAAAATATATCCTGCACGTTGATAAAGTTTTCTCATTTTTTCTTTCTGATTTCACTGACATTCTTCATAAATGTTAAATGTTAATATTAAAACAAAAAATTTATTTCCATTAAAATGACTTTGTAATTGGTTTTATTAAAAAACACATATTTTAGCATCTGGTCACCAATGTAGTTTTCTTTTTAATGCAAACAAGAACCTGTTGAATGCCACTTTTTGGTTATCCTAATTATAGTATTAAGGCAGATGTAGGAAACTATGTATGTTTGTTTTCCAGGAGTATTCAGAGAATATTTTGCTAGTAGTATCAGTCAGATTTTGTTAATTTAGATAGCTTTGTCAGTGCAGTAGTTGTGCAGAAATATAAATAGAAGGATTGCAATATGGTCAGACTGACTGATCTCAGCTCTGTTCTTTATTGATCAGTTTGGGAGATTAGGTTATCATGTTTAGAGTATAGTTTTCAAAATGAGATGAAATGTATTTGTTTTGCTGTTTTTTCATGATTAAATCAAGCAGTATTTTTGGAATTAAAAGAGAGAAATTAATGAAATATAGCATAATTTGTTTGCAATATGTGGAATCAAGGTCTCATTGAAATATGCCTGTAACTGTAATGTCTGGAGTTGTGGTGGATGGTGCTGATCTGTTTGCTACCACAGATGTTAATGTTGGTGTAGTTAGCTGACCCCAGCTAGAGATTTGGCTTAAGAAGTTGTCCCTCTTCTCAATGGCCCTGCATTGAATCACTTAATTTTATGATACAAGTTTTTGCAGAAATGGGGAAATGCAGGAAGAATACTGAAGTGTGGGTTTGCAAACTTGTAGGAACGAATACCTCTTTAAAAAAAATTTACTGATATGTTACAGTAGACATAGTAGCCTAAGAGTGCAGGGAAAATGGCTTGCATACAAACATTTTCTGTCTTTTGGAGTCCTATCAGGAATTTTGTAAGGTGGCTAAGAAGGTTGACATGGCTTATACAGAGAGAGGTAAGGTTCTATTTTGTTGTAATATAAAAATACTACTTGGAAACAGAACAAACAAAAACAACAACAAAATAAAGTTTGATTTTCTTGATTATTCAAAATGATGAAAAAATATTATTGGTCATTTTGAAAATTAGAAAGGCTTAAAACAGAGTAAATACAAAAAAATCTCTTGTTTCTCAGTGTTACCAATCAATCTGTTATTTTAGTTCATTTTTAAAGGGTTAAAATTTGCAATCTCATACAGTTTAAATCTGTCTTATGGTTTATCTTAATATCTATAGATAGATAAATGATAATTTTTATATATTGGTTCTTTCCTTATAAAAAGTTACCTAAGTTTTTTTTTTTTTTTACTCAGAGTGGGGTAGTGCATTTTTGCATAGCTGTGCTACAGAATATTAACACACCAAATTTGAGGTTAACCATGTTAAAAATAAGCAATTCTCATGTCATTTATAGTCTTAAAATTAATTAATGAAATGCTAAAAATGTAATCTAAGCTAGAATTATCTTTTTTCAAATGACTACTTTTTGCACAAATAACAATGATAGTTAATGATCCTAATATAAATATGCAATCAGTGTAATTTTTGATTGGTGAATCTTGATTTTTAGTTAAAGAATTAGTTCTCAAATATCATAATCACCCGCACAAGGAGATGTACTGTATTGTCTGATCAAATTCTTTAAAAAAGATGTGGTTAAACACTTAATATTTTTTATTTCTCATCTAAAATAAGGCTACACTGTAAAACTCATATCCAGCCTATGTAGATCAGACATACTGTTCCAATAAACTTTAAAGGTGGTTATATTTATATTTTGATCTTAGTTCACTAATGAAAAATATTTTAAAACTTATTCTCACAATACACAGCCATCTTGCTCAAGTTGATTAATTTTTTTCAACCACAGTTGGAAAAAATAAAAGTAAAAAATTTGAAATGATTTACATATATTGTAGACTTCAATGAAAGAAAGAAATGCTTTTGTTCCTTTATCTCTCGATCTCATACATTTTAGTTCAGTTTCTATCATGCCCTAAATCAGTTTGTTACAATATTTATAAAACAGAATAATTTCTTTGTTAAAATTTGCAAGCAAAAATAAAAATTGCTTTTCAGATGATTATTTTTAAAAGTTAATTATTAAAAAAAAAAAAATTGCTTTGATGTAGCTCAGGTAAAGTTTTGATTGCTCAAACATGTAGAGTTGGCAGACATTTGAAGTGTTACATAATTAGTTACTTTGACCATGAAAGCAAACATTTAGAGAATTTCACCAGGAAATTAAATAATCTCAGTGAACTCATAACAAAGACCTCAAAAATAATTTGGCAGGAAGATGATAATGAACTTCAGAACAAATAATTATTTGTTAGATATCAAAGTAGTTAATTTTGACTGGGCTGAGGATTGATAAAGAGGATATGCCTATGTTTAAAATGTAACAAGTGGAGTTACTATAAGTTCACATGATAAGGTTTATTCCCTTTTTTTGTACTTATGCAATGAAAATCTGAAATATAAATTTGGCTTGTTATTGCAGTTAGAAATTTAAAAAATGAATTTTTTTTTAAAAATTAGAAATATCTTTAACTCTTGGAATTTTATATTTTTCAAAAATGCAATAAATACCATAGCATTTATTAGTAAAAATGTACAGCTTGATTCAACTCATTTTCTTTTCAGAATATAAATTAATTTTCCAATTATACATAGAATTTATTAAGCTAAAGTGTACCCCACTTCTGAAGATATTTTATTTTCATTTTTTCTTTTTGAAGGCATTAATTTCAGAGAATTTGAGACTTTGTATAAAATTGAGTTGTACATAAAATTCATCAAAGATGTAATATCCCTTATATTAATTTAGTAATGTGAATGTAGAGTGATTTATATAGTGGTATGTTGGTAACTAATGTAAATGCTGGTTCTTGTGGATCCTTCTGTTCGTATATATTTATTTGTGACTATTATAACACTTGCACAAATTTTAAAAAATTGTATTACAGGTGATACGCTATGAACATGAAACAGCTGCTACTGAAAAAACAAACTTTAAACTACATCGCTTGTTTTATTCATTTGATCACTATCATCATTTAACAATTGCAAGGCATATTGGTAATATACTAACCATAAAGTGTTTAGTAACCCCGATATTTTTAGTTAAAAGAAAAAGATAACATTTTCAAACTAAAACTGCATGTATTTGATTCTGACCATCCAGTGGTCATATGAAAAAAAAACAAATTCTGTCCGCTCTTTGTGACTGCTTTGGCATCGTATTAGTGTGTTGGGTGTAATTTGCCACTCCCTTCATAATGGGCTGTTGCCTTATACTTTTGTTCTGGATCTGTGTCTGGGTGATATTAGATCATTTCCTTGTACCAGAGCTGCTCCAAGTTTAGCTTAATTAAGTTTTACTTAGCAAATTATAGGAAGCCATGCATAGCTTACACAAGGTTCTCCAAAGAAGAGAAATGTATATTGATGCAATTTTTGCATTGATTTACACTATCACTATTAACTACCATTGTCATAAATACATTGATCAGAATGATGCGAGATATTGTGATTTAAATTGTGCAAATTTATTGAGAAAACATTTCCACATAATTCAAAATTGACTATAAAATCTGATGCAGACTTTATTTTGCATGATATCTGGACATTGTTCAATAAATTTAGTAGTAACATCATAATGATAATGAATAATCAGTTTCTATATACCCCTATGACCTTGTACCATGATGACCACCTTTGACTTGCACTACAGCATTGTATCCACACCTTACACTGTCACCAGAAGCCTGAAGCAGTCTTGGGAGCAGTGTGTTTTACTCCTCTATTTAGGCTTTATGAATTTCTAGAATGGTCCAGGATCATATTTGCTAACCAATGTGTATAGAGAATCCATCCCAGATATGTTCTATGGGGCTTAGGTTTGGAAACAAACAGGTCATGGAAGATGTTGGTTATTTTCTTCTTCAAGGTGGTTTACAACTATTCTTGTAAGATGGTCCCTTGAATTAATATCTATGAAAGTGAATTTATTAATGATACTGCATACAAATGGTGTAACCTTAGGTCTAATTACCGTATCCAGAAAGTGCTGACTTGTAACAATTCTATGATTTTAACCCACCCTCTCCTAGAACATCTCTGTAAAACATTACATACAGTAAGAAAATATGTTGGTTTGATTTTTGCCAAATATAGTGAAAACTGAATTTACTCATCAGATAAGAGAACGTTCCAGTCTTTCAAAATCCAGTGCAAATGAGCCTTTGCCTGCCTGCTCCAGTCTTGCCATATAATGTGCTGGCATTAGAGGTATATGAAATATTAGACATCTAGCATACAGATTATCAGTGTAGCCATTTTCACACAGTCTGACTGGAGATACAGGCTCTAGACATTTACTGCAATTTTTTGTAGATGGAATGTGCTGAAATAATGCAGTAACATTGAGCCAAAAAGGTGATATAATGGTTATTATGATGGTCAGCACCCCCTCCCAAATGTTTCTGAATTGAACTGGTCTCTGTATCTCTGCAAAAAGTCAGCTGATAACACTTTGTGTTACACCAATTTCAGCATCTGCATCTGTATCTGTCAGACTTTTGGTCCATAGCCTAAATATGGCTAGGTATCACTGCTCATTGATAAGTCATTGTCAAAGTGCTACAATGACAGATTTGATATCCATTTTATTTTATGCAAATTTAGAATCTTTTGACAATGGTTTGTTTTGACAGATATACCCCATGTAGAGACAAAGAACAATATGCTGCACTTGAATTAATAGAATTTTAAAATGAGTCTAGTGTTGAGGTGACAAAGAGTTGAATTCTGCAATACTTAACTGTAGTTGAGGTGAATGTTAGTAGTAGTACAGTAGTTCTCATATAAAATATTCCTATATTCCATTTGTTTAATTTCTTAAACATTTTTGGTTAAACATTAAACTGTATTGAAACTATTTGGTTATCATTCTCCCACCCCCTTGGTGTTTTTAGATAACCTAAGTAATTTATTGTTCACTTGCTTGAAACCCTTAAGACATTTCTCCAATTCCAAATCTGTAAATCTAATTTTTAAAATCTTTCTGTATACACTAACTATAAATTCCTAAAACCTGGAAACATCTTAAATTTTTTCTCAACTATAGATCACCCTGTATGAATGGAATATTAAGGATATAGATACACTATGAATGTAGATAAATTTTAAAAGTTTTGGATTTTATATGTAGCAGTTTGATAATTATTTTTTTCCCTAAAATTTTAAGTAGCAGCTTAAATGCGTGATTCTTGGCATTTAAGCTTTTTGTAAACAGTTTTTTCAGAATGTTTTGGTTAATTTTTGGAGAAGAACCATTTTTATCTTTTGATCCAAAAATGAAAATGTTAATCCTCATTTTTTCAAAAAAATTTTTTGTGATTGTAGAAATTATTTTAACAAATCAGTAACCAAAGAGACAAATGAAGTTTATCAAATTTTGAATTTATAGCATATTTTCTGGCAGTCTACTACACTTGATGACATTTTAATGTAATGCATTAAGTATTTTTTTAATGTTATCAGGAAAAAATATTATTAGTTACCATGAATCATGTACTGTTCGTTTTTGCTTAATTTAAAGGCAACGAGATTTTTGATTTGACCATTAGGTGTTTTTTTTAATCCAAATTAAGCTGACAGTTTTTAGATAAAACCCATAAACTAAGAATGAATTGGCTAAATCTGGGCAAAATTTAATGTGGTGACCAGGAGTTCATAGAAACTCAATACCTCAGCAATTTCCACTAGATTTCATTGAAAAAACAGGAAATACTCCTGATGAAATTTGGAAAGGAGATAATTGGGAAGTTTTAAAAAAAATGCTTGGTCTCATAATATCCTGGATAAGTAGTTTTCTTTGTATCATTAATTTCTGAAGAAGAAAAATCTGTGGAAAATCTCTGGAAGGCATGTAAAGTCATTGGTTTAAGTAGGTTTTATGAAGATTTATAGGCTAAAACCAATGTATGCATCATTAAGAAGCCTGTGATATTTTCATTTCAGTGAACACTCATGGTTTTCTTTTATGAACAACTGTAAAAGTAGTAAGCTATTAAAAAAGACAAAAACAAAGCCACATTGTTTTTTTTTTTAAATTTTTGGTTAGATTGGCATGTATTTTTCTTAGTTGGGTACATGCCATTTGTTTATTACCAATAAATTACTAATATATTAACATTGACAGACATTAGGTGTTTTGGCTACTCTTGGGAATTTATGCATTAGTTTTTGCAAAACAATTTTTTATAAAAGCAAAGATAAATAAAAAGAAAAATGTGTAAGACTGATCAATTATCAGAATGATACTTTTGCTTATTCATTAATCAATCATGCTTTATTTTAGTTGATGAGCCAAATTTTTGTTTACTAATATAGTTTAACTGATAAAATACCTGACAAAACCCCAAAATGTTAATGATAAATAATTAGCTTATTGATATTTCTGAGTGTTTACCTTAGTATATTGCAAATTTAGGAAAATTGTTTCATTTATTTACTGGACTGAATCCTAACATTATTGCTAACCAGGGAGTAGAGCAATCATTTTAAAACAACGACATAATGAGCAGAGTGAAAGAGCTAATTAACTAAGCCTATTTGCTTCAAGGGAAGACTATAAAGTAAGCAGTTTTCACTGGTGTCTGAAATTGTTGTTATAACAACATAAGTACTCTGCATAAATGTTGTTATAAGTATACAAGTTCATATCAGTTAGAATTTTTTGTGAAACTGCTGCTGCTATACAACCTGTGCATATATATGCTTTTGTCTTCTCTTATTTGTAGTGTTTATTTACAATACATATGCTATGCACCATCATAAGGATATGTATGATTTGACTAATTAAAAAAATGGAATGTTACATGCGATAGTTGGTTGGTTGGTAAAAAAAACACTAGCTGTTTTTCTTTAATAGTGAACAAGTATTTTTTGAAAAATAAACTGGTTGCAAGTTTTAATCAATTGTATTATTTTTTGGCTATTACTAGCCTTTAGTACCAAATTGATATAACTTATGGATGTCTTTTAAAATGAGCTTTGAACTAAAAATTTGTCATATTTAATCACTTATGTTTTGTTATTTTCTCTTGACCTTGAATGATAAGGACAGAAAAATTTTCAATTGCTCAACTTTCTGGATAAAAAAAGTTAAATGCATACTGGCCTAACCTTAACCCTGCTGAGACATGAAAAGTAATACAAAAAACACAATTCAAAATTCAACACTTATAAGACACGTTTGCTTTCCAAAGAAACAACAACAGTGGAAATTGAAATTGTCAAAATATTAATTTTAACCCATCAGTATAAGTATATCCAAATTAATACATAGCCAAAATATCAAAAGCAGCATTCTACAAATATGAATTTAAAATTCAACAGAGTTATGAAACTTCTAAAGGATGTCATAATTATGATAATTTCCTCTCTGGAAATAATAAAAAAAAAAGGTTAAACATTTTTGTTAAACCAATGAACATAGCCATTTACAAATCCAGATAAATACATAACCATGTAAAACCCAAAGTATTGAAAGTAATACTGGTCTACAAACAGTTTCAAAATTGAAAATGATTATGAAAGTCTGTTAAAAGTATAACTTATTATTTAAAGTCAAAAGCTCTTAAATTATATTGCATAAACACAAACTTTTCACCACCGCCTACATTCAAATGGTTTCTTATTGGCTCACATGTTCATTGTTGCTGAAAAGCCATTCATTGTGTATTGAAAAATGGAAGTGCACATAAATACACCTGTGCCAGTTTTTGCACTGTAGATTATTTCTTTTTCACCATAATAAAGGATCTTCATGTTTGGGTAATAGGGACAAGTAAAAATGTTTTTTTGATTTCTTTTTTTATAACAGCAGTGCCCTTTTTTCTGTTTTCATCTGTATTTTGCTTTCCTGTAGAAGAATTGACAGCTTGTTTTTTTTCCTGTTGGTATTTATAGCACTTTAAAAGTCTTGGAAATTCACTATTGATTTTGAAATTTGCTTAACCTCTGCGTCTTTCATGCTGTTCAATGTTTTCTTTAACCAATGCCTTATTATATTCATAGTGTCTACAGTTTGTAGAAAGGTCTAAGTTGTGGAAATATAGGGTTTTTATTTGGCAAATGCTTTTATGAATGCTTTTGCACAATTTCTTTTAGCTGATTTTCATTTGTCAGGATTCTTTCAAAAGTAGTAGTGGGAGCTATTTTTGGAAAAGTTGTATAGATAAAATTAGCAAAATTATAACAAAGTATTATATTCTTTTGATTAGCAACTTTTGTGTTATCTTCAAAAAACTTTTAAAGGAAGATGTTTTTCAGCTAGGCTTCATTGATAGTTAGATATGGAATATAATGGTTTACTACTTATGCTACAATTGGGTGCCAATGTTCAATATTATCTTCTAGCATGTAATACGAACTGTTTTGATAGGTGGATATATCTTACATAAGCATGTGTTTAGGAACCTTCATTTATTTCTGAAGGTCACCTAGCTTTCATGAGGCTGCAGAAGAATGGGTGAAATGGCTAACCCTCAACTTGTCCCCAAGGACCAAATAGACTTTATCCGATGGTATTTTAACTTTCTTTAAACCAGCCAAAATTTGCTCATTTGTGGTTAGCTGTATGTGATTTTTGAAATAAATGGAACTACATTTAGGATGGCTCTGTGCCTTTCAAAATCAGGTGTTAGCCAATGACTGGTCATACTAAGAAATGGTGCCTCAGTGGTACTAGCTGTCCAGATGTCTGTCTTCAATGCTATACTTGTCATTTCCTCTTGTGACATCTTTTAGAGTTTTTGGAAAACAGCATTGTACATATCTGCTATCATTGCTTAACTGGAAAGGTTAGCTGCAGTATGCTGTAGTTAGGGGACAAGTGTTTGGGTAACTTTCTAAATCCAATGTCTTACAATTGAGTAAAGTTGTTGTAACTCAGCAGAAGTTATCTCCTTTATTCTTTTGCATATAGCTATGACTTAAAGATTTCTGATGTCCTATAACTTTCTTGCATCAAGAGATTCCTCCATAGTTAGTTATTTACTACAGCCTGAGCTGGATTCTTCAATTTCCCTTTTTGCAGCAGCAGCAGGGTCTTTTATTTTTTTGCTGAAGCATTTCTGCAGTGTATTTAGTGGCTTGTTTTTAAATGGTTTATCATTTTGGTAGTTGTAAATGTCCTTGCAGTTTTTCTACCTTGAAAGATTTCTTGATTCCATCAAAGCAACATGAAAGGTTTACAATCTTTCTGAATCAAAAAATAGTTCCATATAAAGCTTTCTCTATCTATACTTCTATACTTAGGCACTTATCTGGAAATGGATAATGTTATTGTACAACCTGCTACAATAACAACCAACTATATTATAGGTTTTATGACATCCATAATTAAGTATTGTAGTATCACTAGCAAATACAGCTACAACATTTACCTTTTCTAAGCAGAAGCTTTGTGGCTCTTATAGTAGTACATTCCTTGCAATCATTTCTTATAGTCTGCATGGTACCTAGGTTAGTTCATCTATAAGAGAAACAATCTGAATGACATCTTCATCACCAAGCTACTCAATATTTTAAGGGACAAAATTGCTTTGCAATTTCTGTTCACAGATAATATTACTAAAAATAAATAAATAGGTAAAAAAAAAACAGTGGAGAGGCTTTCTGTATTATGAAAATCAGATTTTAATGTTAAATTGGTTGATGGTTGATTACATTGGAATATGCATATTCTATAATAAAAACAAAGTTTCAGACCTAGTTTTAAAACTTCACATACTGCAGAGACTATTATAATAATGCAGTACAATATGGGCTCTCCATGATATGATCAACTCTGATTTCATCCATCTTTTAAATATTTTTCAGTCTAGTATGTATTTTTGCTTATTTTTTTTCTTCCATCAAAATATATTGTCAGAATGCTGCAATATATCAAGTTCTCAAAGGTTATATAAACTGAGCAGTTATTCAGGGTGTTTTTTTTTTTCTTTTTATTTTTCATGCAAATTTTTATTGGTAAGATTTTGGGTGGATGCCTACAAATTTGGACACAAAGTTTCATGCACACATCTGTCTCAGCAGAGGGGATAAGCTCTTTAGTTTTATGTATTTTCTTGCTTGTGATGATACTCTGTATGAAAATAAATTTTTAACTTCCCAGAAGGAGCAAGTCAAAAATTGTCTTCTATTTTACTAATCAGTCAAACAATAATCAACCATTTTGATAACCAGCATATCTCTAGTATTGATGCTTGTTAAGATAATTGCTTGATGTGGCAATGCGTTTATTTTCCTGTTATCATTTTCAAAAAGCTCCTAAAACTAAATTTTTTAAGGATAAAAATGTATTTGTTTACATAAATGTATGCTTAATTTTATATATAATTCAGATGGTTTAGATCAGTAATTACAATTTTGCATGACTCAAAAATTGGTGGTGCATTTTAAAATCAGTTTAGTATATTATTAGTTACATGTGTTAGATTAAAATTTCTAGCAAAATGTATTTGTAGTCAGTAGCGCATTATGCATGTTTGAATAATTACTGCATAAGCTTTTAGTCAGGATACTTTTATGTAACTAAGTTTATGGAGAAATGTTTCATGTTTAATGTTACATATAAAGTAATGATTAAAACAAGTTTTAAACAATTTAATCTGAGGTAGGAAAAGATTTTGTACATAAATTTGCAAATGTCTTGTTTTTTGTGTACATTTGTGCTTCAGGTTTTAATCAAGTGACTAAATGTTTTCAGACTCTGCAGTGATGATTAGTTGGAAAATATCCATTGTTGTTTGAATTGGTTGTGCTTGATTGATCACTAAAGTAGCTGTTTACCCTTATAAAATAAGCAGCATTTTATACATTCTTTTTGTAAATTCACTACATTATTTTGAGTGCAAATATGGTATAGTTATTTGTCAGATTTGTTTTCTGTCAATTTGTGTGTGCAGTGTTAATTTATGATTTGTCTGTTAATATTTCAGGCACTAAAAATTTTTTTCTTTTATGGTAAATTGAGCATTATGAAATCTGCAGTGAAATGTGAAGTTTGTGTGTTTTTTAAGTTCAAATAAGAAAACAACACTTTTTAAGTGGGTAGTTTGTGAAACTGGTGATAAGGTGCAGGACTATCAAGTCTTGGTGAAATAATATTCTGCTTCCTTTTGTTATTTATGGGAATGTTAAAAAAAAATTAAAACAAAAAAAAAATTCCCTCCAAAAACTCAACTTTGATTTAACAACAGGAAAGTAAGAATCTCTAAGATATATAATCTTTTGGCTGATTAAAGGCTTTATATGTTAGTCTTCTAAATGTTATCAAACCTTATCTGTTTGTCTTAAAAGTGTAGTAAATAGTATGTTGGTTTTCCCCTCTATCTTCTCTGCTTCTGGTCAGGAAAATTTATTTCTGCTGGTTATCATTGTCCAGATTTATTGATTTCTATCTGCTTCCGAATGTAAAACTGCACTTGCTTGCTTTGACTAGCTTTTATTCTTTTTCTTTTTTACTGTCTTTCTCTGCATTTGATGTCCTGACTGCTCTGTTTATTAATGTATTACATTATTTGATCAGTTATTATCAATAAAGTAAGTTCTAAAGACAGATGATTATGTCATTGCCAAATTCTTTCTTTATTGTTATCTGCTATCAGGCCTTATTGCTCTGTAACCACCCCAAAGGAGAGTAAAAATTGAATTAACTCCATTAATAGTCATTTGTAGTTTGATAAGTTGAAAAGCACAATGTCAGTTCTGTGAAATGGTTTTGTGTACTGCGATCTATTTCTCCATCTCTATGGACACCCAAATATTGTCTGTCTACTCAGAGACTAAAGTGTCCTGCAAAATGGAAAGTTTACTTTGATGTTATTAATAAAGCAAACATTTTGCAGGTTTGCCAAGAGGGACACCATTAATTTCTCTAATTGATTTTATTTCTACATACAATTGAAGTTATATTTTGATATTAGATAATGCAGAAGCCTGAACCATTTTTTGTTTTAGAAAAGCTATGTAGATGTTTCAGATATTATCACAAATTAATGTAAAAATCTATTAGCATCAGCTTCAGCTTTTGGCATTCCCTGGATCCGATGGAGTTTCAGCTGATGTAGAAAGGTTTTCAGACAGAATGTGAACAAAGGCAAAAAAAAAAAAAAACAGCTCAAAGTTCAGTAGTGTTTGCTCTGTATTTTTCTAATTGTGTTGTTAATGAGAAGATGCCTGTCCGATTCTGGTAATAGAATTTGTGTAAAGTTTTGTTTGGAGGTAATATAATACATTAACCTACTCTGGATTGAAAATTGTTCCATTAATGGAATTACAGTTTCTTTAGTATTTGCTTGGTTTCCTGGAGTATGTTTATGTCATCTTATTCAGAATGGAAATACACTTTCTACCATCCAAAAAAGATTAAAGGCAAGTCTTTTGGTGACTTTTTACGAATAGAATTTTTAAAAAAACAGTCAATATGGAACATTCATCCAGAAATTACTTTCTCAAAAAATATTAAAGAAGTCATGGAATTTTTCTTTGTTCCATTTCACTGTTGTAAGAAAAAGGTAAGAACTTTTAAATTGTATTTTTTTTTTTCATGTTATATTTTCTTAAGTATATTTAAAAACTTTGCTTCATATCATATTATAATATTTATTTACTGGTAATATGCATTTTCCTAAATTCTGTAGCTTGTTAGATACTTTGTATGGAAGGTTAGTTTTGTATTGCAATCGCTGATTTAGGTAAACAGTTTAGGCACCATTAAATTTACAATTCTAATCACAGATGGGGTATAAAATGGCTTTAAATAACTGGTTACAACTTTTTTCACTCCCCCTTTACAGATTTTTATAAAATAGGTGTAAATAAAAAAAATAATAAAAATTTGAAATCTAAAATGAAAGAATATGAAAAGAAAGAGAAACAAAGCTAAATTATCTTTCATAAACTAGCAAAATTTTTGTGTTCTGTTTTGGTGCTTTTAACTATTGATTTCATTCAGTTTCAGAAGACGGAAATATATGACTATATGCTTTGTTTTTTAATGAAATTAGATTATTTTGCCAGTTTTGATTACATTTTTATATGTAATAATCTTTATTGTGAAAAAATAATAACAAAGTCTTGAATAATTTTAGCATACTTTGTTTAGGAATTGATCCTTTTTTGTATTTGTTTCTTCAAGTCATTATTCTCATATAAAGTAAAATTTAAAAAAATCAATTTGATACACAAATTTGTATACTATCACTAAGGATTGCATTAGCTTTTAATAAAAGCATGTTTAAAATGTTTGTAGTTTTTTATTCATTTATAATCAAAAGATCAATTTTGATAAAACAAGCGTTTAGTTGAGAAAAAGCAAATCTTGTACATTAACTAAATGTTTCTACCTTATTGCAATTTACTAATCAGTAAAATATTTGAGTTAGCAATCGGAGATTCCTGGTTCAAATCCAAGCATCAGCGTTAGTTTCTTTGAGATACTGAAAACACACATGCAACACTTCATTATACTTGTGACGTACTAACTTAGCTACAGATATTGCAGTGAGTTCTGTAGCATAACACCAGATTACTACAGTACTTTATGGAAATTGGTTGTAACACATTTGCCATGTTGCTGTCTTGAATTGAATGCCAAGATAAGCCCAAAGGCTGCACACTATTGGTCAATAATTTAAAACCGTCAGCAACTTGTAACTGGGTAATTTTATTGGATGCTTATTAACTGTTTCAGTGTTACAGGCCCAGCATTGTGACCTAACTGTAAGCTGCAAGTTGTGGCCAGGATAACATCATTGAAAATTGCAACAGACCCAGCATTGTGGTCTGCCAAACTTGTTGTAAAATGGTCTCTCTGATTCGTTAATAGGAAATTTTACAATGTAATACGATGTAGAAAACTACTATTTTTATATGCTATACATAGAAAGGGTTAGCTGTTTCACTGCTAAGTTAAGTTCTGGTTTCATTTACCTACTTAAAGATTGCAACAACCATCAAAATAGAAAGCAAAATTTGGACTTCATCATTTGTTACCTGGATATGCTAATGTATGTCCATGCTTTATGAAATTAAAACATGAAAATTTTGCATTGTGCAATATTTATGGGATGGAACAAGAAAATTCAAAGACATCTGTAGTTATGCCAATGTCTTCAGTTTCTGTAGTAGACACAAACACTGAAATTATCTGTGCAAAATTGATCTTTACAAAGTTCTTAATTGAAAACAAGATAGTTCTGAAGGTATTTGCTAAAACTGGTATGTTTTCAAACATGTTCAGAAACTGTAGCATAGCTTTACGCCACAGGCGTAGTAGGGAAAAATTAGCTACATTTCTCAGCACCTGAAAAAAGGAAGATCACAAATCATCACCAGTCTTACTATCTACTATTCCTTTAGCTTTGCAACAGATTGGAGTAACCACTATAGTTTGTAACATTTGACACAATTCATCAGGGATATGACCTATGTGCAAGTCAAAATCAATTTTAAAGGGTTCTTAGATGATGTAGGCTTAAAATGCAAAAAAATGCACATTAAATTCTTCATTATCAAAATTTTGTCTAGAGAGATGTTTTGCAACCCCCCTCAAAAAATTATTATTCATACAGTATTTGCATTCACTTTACCAATGGTTAGTTTGTAAGTCAGTACTTTTGCTACCTCTGAAAGTTGATATCTCTGACTTAGTGAAAACTAAATTTCTATAATATACAGAGGTTGACCTCAATTCTTTGACAGAATATTAACTGGCTCAAATAATGTACATTTTCTCTGGTTCCCTCTTTCATATCTTTTTACAATTTTTTGGATTTAGATCTGAAAACTCTATAGGCTATTCCAACATCTTCACTATTTTCTTTATAGTATATGAGGTGTGCTTGGGATCATTGCCTTGCTAGAAAATCTAATTTTTTCTCAACAGTTCATTTGCTTATGGTGACATTTTTTTTCATTTCCAGTTTGCTCTTGTATGCATATCTGTTTATGATTCTTTTTAATGCCATGCAACATCTAGAACAGTGCTTTAAGATTACCACTCTTTAAAGTGGGCATGATACATTTCTCATGAAGCTTTTCTTAGATTGCTTCCAGACCATGGCTATACCATCTGATGAACAGAGAAATCTTTATATTTCCATCTATAAAACATTATCCAAAAATTAGTGGGAGCTTTTTGACTTTTTTGTTTTGTTGCAAACTTTAGTAGTTTTGCTATATTCTTCTTATTAATGAATGACTTATTTTTAGCTACTTTTCTGCAAAACACTATCATACAGTCTATTTCATTATGTTTAGTGCCTCATAATGGCTTTTCCACATTCTGCTAGCTTGGTTAGCTGTGTGGATCTCTCTCTCTCTCTCTACCATCATTCTCCTTTTCTGTCTGAAAATTCTTTGCTTTTTAGGGCTGTTATCTTTTTCAGAACAGTACTGAGCTGCTTCTAATATTGGAGAGTGAGAATTATTTGTTGGACTTTTTTAAAGTGACAACATCAAGAATAATTAATCTATAACCATAATCTCATTGCTTTTTATTTTAGCTTTTCCATATTCGGAAGATTTTAGATACTAATCAGTATGCATTTCCATCCTTCATTTTACTTTTTTTTTCTGAAGTTTTTACCAAATGGAAAACAAATCTTAGTAGAAAATAAAAAAAAAAATTACTAAAAAAGTTTATTTTTTATATTGTCCATAATTTTTGGATGTTGCATTTATTAATATATATTTTTAGAGATAAGGAAATTTCTCCCTGTAAGTGGCCTTTCTTCAGTATGAGTAGAATTTAAGAAAAGAAATCACATTTTAATATCTCCCCACAAAATTAGATTGTGCAAAAAAATTCATGAAATTTTATTATGTATGTTTTTTTTTTTGGTAGACAGAACTTTTGAACTTCAGCTAATTTGGCTTTCAATCTTGGTTGCTTCCTTGTCAACTAGAAAGATGCTTTAAATGCTGATTAAAGATATTCTGTATTGCTTTACAGGTTTCTACTGCTACCTGACCAGTGCAAATCTTTAAAAAAAATTTGGAGTAGAAAAAATCTTTTGAATTTGAATCTACTACTTCAACAATAACTAATAGTTTATTTTTCTCTGTAGATTAAGGAAAATAATTTTGGTTATCTTTAAGCTGATCTGTAACTGCCACCAGAGATGTAATTTTTATTGTATTTCATCTCTTGCCATTCTTCCTTTGTGGAATGACTTGTGCCATAATGGCTTTTTCAGAATACATTTATACTTAGTGTACTAGTAATAGAGGAATCTGACTTTTCAGTAGTAGAATGCAGATGTTTATAAACTATTAATCATTGGATAGTTTTGATGGCTTAAAAAAACTGTCAAATGAAAGACAGAAAACATAGAAAGAAAGAAAAAGAAATATACATATAATTTTCATTTATGGGACATGGGGGAATCTGTTTTTTGTTTTTTTAAACTGCTCCAATGAAGTTTTAGTTGTAGTTTTTACTAATTAAGAAAATGGAAGAGAATCTCTAGGTGAAATTATTTTCATTTCTTTATTAGAGCTTCAATCCTTTGTGCTCTGCATGTGCAAAAATAAAAAAAAGTATCAAAACTGGCAAGGTACCAGCAGATCACTCTGGCTATATCAATTCCTTTATAAATGAACTATAGGAAATTTGTAATACCGATTTAGCACAGCATAACACAGCATGATCTTAATAATATTCTGTGGCACTCTAAAGTATTATTGTAATAAGTGTTCTTTTCTTTTTCATTTTGACAACTACAGGAATGCATAGATTGGTAGGAAAAAAAAGTAAATAGCTCTGCTCAGTTTAAAGGCAATACTAGGAATATTTGAATGAAGCTTAACCAAATACCATTGTGAGAATGCTATTACAAGTGGATTTCATTTAAATATCCCTAGTAAGTTTTACATACCATTTCATATTATAAAGGCTGAAAGAAAGAATTATTGTGTACCATACAATGATAGACATTTTTAACATTTAATTGGTCATCTTTCAGTTTCAGTGAGATTTATATTTTTGCTTTTTAATAGAAGTTTTTATAACAATTATTTGTAAATGGAAATAATATTTTTTTGCATATTTGTATCCACATTTTATTTCTTATTAAAACATATACTATGTATAAGTAGGGAATATGGGTGTTGAAAGTTACAGGGGTAAGCTGTAACATTGAAAATATCGCATAAATAAGTGTAAGGTTTTGGCAGTTTTGTCCTGTGAAAAGGCTTTATTCAATACATTTATTGTGGTAATTAATTAGAACAAAAAAACATTTAATTATAAAGGTGGTACTGAAAGTAATGAGTCTTAATTAATTATAGGAAATTGCTCTTTGGATAAATCTGTGATTTTATTCATGCAAAATATAACACTTCATAGAAATACCAGAATAAACCCAAAGGAAGTAGATTGTTCGAATAAGTTTGTTTTGGGGTGTCACAGGACTGGCCTACTACACATGGGTTGTTTACAAAATTGCTGTTGGACCGTATAGACCATTGCTTTGCTAGACTAAGTACACATTCTGGACTTACATTTGAATGTTTTTAGGGCTTTATCTCCTTTGTGAGGAACTGTTTGTTTTAATATTTTTCAAAATATACTCATTTCCAGTGGATGCTGTCTAGTGCTGCTGCCTGTGGAGTAACCTTGGTACTGCTGATGTTAATGAGCAGAGGCAAAATTTTGTGTGAATAAAATCATAGCCCATTACTTTCAGTATAATCCTTGTAGTTAAATTGGTTTTCCTAAAGTATAATTGTTTTGTCTTTTGAGTTTAAACTTGGATAAATAATGTTATTTGGAATTAGAAAGTTGCTTCTCCTTTTAGGATTGGAGGACACACCAATTTCAGAATCACTAAGTCAACAAAATTCTAGAAACGTAAAGTAAAATGAAAAACAATAATAACAATCTTTAAAAAGTTACTGATTTGTACATGATTTATTTAATAGTTTTTCTGAATTAAGCAACTTAAATAACTTACAATATTACAGTATAAAATGGCCATTAACTAATTGACTATTCGATAAGTATCCATTTTGGACAATGTTTCATACATCATTATTAAAAATAAATAGTATTAATTCAGTGGAGCTAAATGATGGATTATAAACAGACAGTAATGTATTTTTATTTATGAAGTAAAATAAATATAAATATAAAACAAATGTTGCGTTTGAAGATATTAATTTAAAAAAAAAAAGAGTTAATTCTGTCTTTTATAATGTCCATAGTTATAGCCAATGGCAAAATTACTATTAACTTGCTTACCTGATTTGAAAGTTTGTTATGAAAGAAAAACAATTTTCAGTATTTGTTCTATAAAAATGAGGCAACAAATTTTTTGTGTAGTGTATAAAAGTGTTGATTGATAACTTTGAAACATTTTCTAATCAATTTACTTTTAAATCATGAAGATGCATATCTATAAATTCAGAAATTGAATGAATCTTTGCTTTAAGATCAGTGGGTTTTGCTTTGATGAAAGTGGGTGAAGTTTGGAAGAGAGAACCTCTTCAGACATTAGCCGTGGTTGACTCTAATAATAAAGCATCACCTAGCTTCATTTAAACATGACAAAAATTTATTTAAAAATTATCAAGAATTATTATTTCATTGTTAGAAATAGCCTAATATGTGATAATGGAGTATTTATAAAAATAATAAATAAGTATTTGCATACGATGATAAAATAATTAATCTAAAAATCAAATCTGTTCTACTTCCTTAATCATATTTCAAACACATCTATCTGAAAGTAAAACTAAACTGAATATTAGTCTGAATGAACCACGAAGCTTTTAATCATAACCAATTAACCAATCCTCAAGCATTTAGATAAAATAAAACACACATACTATTTATCCCAATCAGAACTGTACAAGATTACTGATTATGGAGAAACATGTTTTGTTTTGTTTTTTCCATTGAGGTTTATTTAAAAAATTCATTACTATATTGAAGAAATGAACAGTAATTTAAAAGTTAGAATAAATGACAATTATTAAGAGCTTTAAACGCACTAACTCTCTTCCCAAGTTTCTCTTGTACAATTTTATTTTTAATTATTTAAACACATATAAATTATGCCCTATAATTTCTTCTTGTAAGTAATTTAAAAAAAAATAGAAAATTTTTACTTTGGTTGGTTGATTACCATTTCTTTTATTTCTTGATAGGAACAGGCGGCAAAAGTTTTGATATATTTTAGTTTTCTTTTTTAGTGTAGAAATCTCTGGAACCATTTTTTTATTAAAAGAAACTAGAAAAAAAAAAGCTTTGAAATTTTTTTCTAGATATATCAGGAACAGGGCTTCTTATTTATCAACAAACATTTTATACATGATTTATGTTACTAACATTTTCAAAAAGTTTGGTTGTCATTGAGTTCAAGCTGCCAACACCAACCTTTTCATATGATTATATAAAACATCAGTGACTTTTTATACATACTGGATTGGATGACATGGAAACCCATAGGTAGACTACTGGTCTGCTAGGTTGGGGGCCCTAGTTCGAATTTTGGTAGGTCAGGAGCAGCTGGGCTTGGCATAGCGGCTTATTGCTTTTCTTCACCAGCTGGCAATGTGGGCTTCCTCTCACATTTGAGAAAGGCATTGAGAAATTACCTCAAATGTTTATCTCTCTGGTACAGCTTTTCGCAGCCATAGACCTGAGTCAGCAGACTGTCAATTGAGCAAGATTTCTGGAGTGTTTACATATTAATGAAGTTTCAGTTGCTGCTTTTTAAAAAATGAGTATTTAAACTTATAGCAGCATATGCTGAAGTTTTGTTAAATTTTGTAGTGTTTTATTTTTTAAAAAAACATTTTCATAGTGACTATATAAGTTATGAAATTCAGGGGCAGATAATTTGCTTTTAATTTGTCTTTTTTTGTTATTAATCATTACCATTTTTACATTTTCAAAGCATTCACTTGTGTATAAATTCTAAAAGTAAGAACTTTGTTATTGATTTAATTATAACATTATCATGATTTATTATTTTAAAAAAACATTAATATAAAGGAAAAAAGGCAGCAAGATATCTTATCTACCTTTAATAACCAAAAAATACATTTTATTAGAAAGATGTTTCCTAAGAGGTTACTGTCAATTAAGTTTATGATGTGTGACTGATAGCTAATTATAGTGTAACTAGGAGTTTCCCTAAGTTCTAGGTCCCTGGAAATGTAGCTGTAGCTTGTATAGCATTTGGTTGATATGTATAGCTGACAGAAGGATTGCTGAGAAGGAATTTGGTGATAGACTGACATGCCACAGTAAGTGAGGGTTTGCCTGCCTGCTGGCTGGGTGTTTCTGCAGGGGACAGAAGTTTCCATTAAGCGCACACAATGGATTATCTGGCTAGAACTGATCCACACTATCAGACTCGCATGGAAGTTTACTTACCACAAGTACCAAACTGCATGAGTATATTATCTACATTTGTTGAGACCTCCCAGAACAACTACATAAGTGGCTATGTGAAGCTGATAAAAGTAAGTAGTGTGTAATATAATCTGTCAAGTGTTTTAGCAACATGAATGTACAAAGTCTTAGCACAAAGATTATTTTGAAAATTTAATTTGTTTTGTGTAAACAAAGATGCATGAGAGATCTTAAGTTACTTAGAACTAAGAATCTTTTTTGTGGTAAATTCATCCAAAATGTATAGAAATTATTGTTTCATTAAAAATAAATAAACTGAATACATTGAGGAAAAAAGTTTAATTCTAATTTTTATTCCTTAAAAATTCACTAGCTCAAAAGTGTATTAATAATCTGACAACTGAATTTTGTTTGATAAAGTGGTTAAAATTAAAAGATATTTACTAAATATAAATTATTTTAAATGCCTACTATAGAAAGTTGTAAATATTAAGTGATTAACCTAGAGTGCTGAGCCTAATTTCTTAATATTTTTACTTAATTCTGTGTTTAGTTGAAAAATTGATAATTTTTATTGTAAAGTACATGAAAAGTATTTTGAAAACTGATTTTAAATTCCATTGTCTTCACAACAAAAGGCAGTGCTTGCAAAAAGAACTGGTGCAGTTAAAACTATCTTAGTGAAACAATGTTTATAATTAGTTTTTAGCAGGTTTCATAATAGTTGCTACATCTGAATGTTTTATCTCAACTTTATCAGGCTGCTAACCTTTCCTGTGTACTTAAGTTTCTAAAGTGGATAGCTTAAGTGTTAACGAGGTTCTCAAAAAAACAGCAACAAAACATGTCCATATAAACCAAACAGGTAGGAGAAAGTCGAGCATAATTTTTCTTTCTTTTATGGTAAAAGTATTGAGAGAGCCAGCAGGAAAAATGTCCTTTGCTAATCCATTTGTTAAACTATTTTGGCTAACATAATTCTTTTGAATTTAATTATTTTTTCTTTAGTGTAAATTCACATTTTTGATTTTGATATCAAATACTAATTAATATGTACTTTAGTCAGCAAAGATCAGCCATCAGTTACTATTTTATGATAAATAAATGGGTAGTAGAAGCTGTTTGATTGATGGTGATATATAGTAGCTTTGTTTTTCTTAGTATTAATAATTTCCATCTGTGCATGTTATGTTAATGTGATTTTGCGATCTGGGCCCAGCCAGTATAATGATTATAGGTAATGGAGCATAAAAAAACTATCTAGTATAATGCATATTCTGTATTTAAAGTTTACTTGCATAAAAAAAAAGACTATGAAATATATATTAAAAGATTTTATTGATTCAAGAATTACTATCAAAAAGATTTGTCATAAGGAACTGACAAATAAAAATGATTAGCCAAACATTCTGGAAGAAGCTTCATAGATGATTATACTAACAACTTTAAAAAAATGAGAAAATTTTTAATATAACACTGCTTTTTACAAGGTTTTTGTTTCTTTTTAACATTACAAGAAACTGAATTGTAGAAATTATGCTAAAATTTAGGACAAGTTTTGTAGATTACTCAGTTTTTACTTAACAATTGATTGCTCCAGAACATTGCAAAACAATTCAATTATTAAAATACCATTTTTTAAACATTAAATCTGTAATTTGTTACTTGATTAGCTTAGCATGAACAAATAATTATGGTTTTTAAAATGCAAAGGTTTTTGAAGAATTTATTGAGGCTATAGCATTATCTTATCTCATGAGACCATCTTAGTGGGATGATAGTTGGTGAACAAAAATCAATTGATATTGCTACCTCCCTGAATAATTACTTTCTTATTAGAAGCATGTTTGTAGAAAAATGTTGGTCATTTGTCAGAAGTGTGTGTGTGTGTGGAGGTTTTTGATTAAAAATATGGAGTAAAGTTTTTTAAAAAATGTCTGTTTTAAATTATAGATAGATTTTAAAATTAAAGTTTTAATGTTGGGTTCACTTTGCTGTAAAGGAAATTAGCTATTTTCTCATCAGATACTAACTTATTGATTAAGTTGTTTGTAGTAGATTTGTGGGAATTGCTATAGTTTAATTTCATCTGAGAAGAGGTAGATTGAAGCACAAAATCATTCTGTTTATATTATGTCTCTTAAAATATAAATTGGATTTATTGGCACTGTGACATGTGCATGATACACTTTTCATATGTATGTACTTTATTATGAATATTTTATAGTTTTACCAGATTCACTTGTCAGTACAAATTTAATTTTTAATACTGGCACTTGCATTAGATAAAACTGTGTTTGAACCAGATGCAGTGAAATATCTTGATTGTTTCTTGTTTTGTTGTTATTTTAAATAACTTAAACATACTTTTGGGGTGAGGTTGAAGGTGCTAATTTGTCTCATTGTCTCAATGTGGTGAGTAGGAGAGTAATTTAATTCATCTTCTAGCTAAATCTTCTAAACAGTCATGGCATAGATATCTTTGCTAACTGGGATGTCTGAGATTAGGATTTCTTATAAAGACCTTTTTTTTTTACTTTTTGGGATGCTTGCCAGCCACCAGTCACATCATAGACTATGCACAGGAAAAGATATTAGCTACTTTTAGGACAGCATCTTTGCCTTTATACATACATGTGATACTTACACCAGTGTTGGCATATTTCTGTCTGCCAGCCACTTGGGTATTACTCTAACTCCAGTAAACCAGTAAACACAAGTCTTCATAGATACATTTAAGGACTTGCCTGCAGGCAACTATAAAAACATGGGTGCTGTGAACTCTTGATGCACTTATTTTTTTTATCTTCTAAGAAGCCCAGTAATTTGAAAGATTGCTTTGTCATTTAATTTAATCCTTTTGCAACTGCTAGACAACATGGAAATTTCTTGAGTAAGATAAATAGGAGGGGTAAAGTCATGAGTTGTTGACAGTGATAGATATTGATTTAGTAAATCAATTGACTGATCTAAGCTGAATTAGCAAAATGTGACTAAGGAGATAAGCTGGAGCCAAGAAATCAGCTATTAGGTTTGATGTGTTTCAGCATTTAAAGCTTTACTGTAAAAGTTTAAGCCTACTCTCTTTTATGGTCATGGCTGATATCCATGGTTTCTCCTCTCTTCTTCCAGTCCTTTTTTATACGAAGATGTTTCAGAAAGTAAAGGCACTTTATTTATTTGTAAGCCACAATTGCACTGTCTTTGGACCATGATCACTAGCAAATCCTTCAATTGTCAAAAGAGGTGAAAATTAGATTAAACAGTATCTGGACTATGCAGAGGATGTGGCAGAGGTTCAAAGTGCAGACGCTTCAAATATTGATGATTCGCTGAGCATTGTGTGATCCTGCATTGTCATGCTGCAACATGT
This sequence comes from Nautilus pompilius, assembly GCA_018389105.1. Lineage (NCBI taxonomy): Eukaryota > Metazoa > Mollusca > Cephalopoda > Nautilida > Nautilidae > Nautilus > Nautilus pompilius. The sequence continues at coordinate 2,422,471 of JACATO010000308.1, read as the reverse complement.
AGCATTGCTGGGGTGTCCTGGTTGATTTTCCTCCACTAATGATGTTCAGTCATTTTTAAACTGTTCACTCACTCATGCTTTTCTTTGCACTACACAGTTCTCTCCATATTGCACCAACATTCTTTGGTGGATTTCATTTGGCAGAACACCTGCTCACAGAAAAATAATTACAGATTGCTGCTAAACTATTTACTAGTGCCAGAGGACATATTCAAGTACTCGTACCTGCTTGATGGAATATGGTTTACCACTTTGTTCCATGTAAAAAGCACTGGTGTAAATATTGCCTTTATTTTCTGTAACACGTTTGTATTTTGTACATCAAACTGAAAATTGTTAAAAGAGCCTTATTTATTTATTTACTTATCTAAATGTATACATCAAACCTTTTCTTCAACTATATGAAAAGGGGTGGGTATACATTTATATGAAATACATTAGTGATTTTTAATACAAATTTCTGTCCACTTATTAATGGTAAAGTAAATTGGTAGTCTTTGGATGAATTTGGAGTTCTTTTAAGGATTTTTTGTATTTCACATAAGGCATATCACCTTGTTTCAAAATCTGCTTTTGCAGCAGCAGAATAAAAAGAAAAGCTTTGACATTCAAAATGTTATTAGTTGTAACTTAATCAGATTTATTGCTGTATTTTCTCAATATAGGGCCAATTATTTTATTACATTTATGCAGGTACTCCTATAATTGAATTAGAACAATTGACTAACCAGGTTCTGCTAAACTGTTTATGCTACACAAAAAAGAATTGCTATAATTTATTTACAACATTCAGGTTTTTCAAAAGAGTCTTATTTACCAAATAGATTAATTTAACCATGCCATTAATAACCATACATTGTCTTACTAGTTATAAGTATGCATAGGTTGATTGATGCTCAAGATTTTCATGATGACTTCTAATATTTATTAGGTAGTGCTATCATTATTTAAAAATTATTTAGAATGATATATTACTTTCTTTGTCACCCTAATGCCAGTAATCTGTGGTTAAAGGTATGTGGAACTAATCAACATAACCTTTGATGTGTTTGAAGCCAACTAGGTCAGTGAACTGTAGTTGTAGTGTTTAGTATCTGCAGAATCATTTATAGGAGCCAGACCACTTTTTTTTTTGTTTTTTGAACTCTCTCTGACCAGTTACATTGTACACATTAAAAGTAATTAAAAATTTATTTCGATGGTACTTGTTAAGATATTTAACTAAACTACTAAATTAAATTTTGCATTTAATTTTTACTAGTATATGTATTTTTATCGAATGCATAGGCCTTTCTGAATAAAGGCATCTTTGGTAATGAATATATTTAAAACAAAACGATATAATATCACTGCTTTGTTTCTGAACTTGTTTCTTTATGGAAGAAAAACTTATTTTTTATTTTTATCAGTTGGAAAGGAATTTGTATGTGCATTTGTTGTAGAGCTTAAATTATGATTGTTTCAAGCAATTTATCTTTAGAAACAGAAAAGATAATGTGAAGCTAAGTTTATTTTCTAAAGTAATTGCCATGAGAAGTTCTTTACTTTGTGAAAAATTTTGCATTGATTTATTTAGTTGGCTTAAAAATAATGTAATAACAAACTGAATTTTTAGAAATGTATCATTTATTGTTATCAAACCTCTTACCTCAGAAAAGATAAAAATTTGAGGGATTTGATGATAGATCCTGTAGTTGGGATGAAAGAATTTACTGTTTTCTCATTGTGGATAGGCCTTTACATCATTATATACATCTTCATGATGTGAAACAGTACAAAAGGACTGTTTTAATTTTGTCCCTGAATGATTACCAGCATTTTGCAACTGTTTTTTAAAAAATGCTCAACTTTATTCATCCTCCTCAAAAATAAAACTTTTTTTTTTTAAATTATTGTTATAAATAGGTATTTATTATATGGAAATTTGGGGAAAGACTCACTAGCACTAATGAACTTGTGATTAGTAGTACCCATTCTTCTAATCATTTTCTATAAATTAAGTTATCAATCTCTTGTGTGAATTTTGCTTATTTGAGAGGGATGGAATTTTACACCAGTTCATTAAATATTAATGTCAAATGTACAGTCAGTCTCCTCTTTGATCTGCTGCTTATGCTTTACATAATACTTAGGAAAATAGAATCTAACACATTAATATTTGTTTCTAGCTGAAAGAGAAACTGTCTATTCAAACAATGTTAAAACAAAAACTTTTGATGTATATGCTTAGTTTGAGAGAGGTTTGTAATTTGAAGATTTTCAGATAAATTCTGGGTTTTGTTTTTGCTTTTTTTTATTAACCACAGGCTACTTGTCAACTTTTATGAACAAAAATTAAGGCATCTGAATGTTATAAAGGTGGCAAAATGTGATGCATACATTTTTTGGTAAAATTAGGGAAAAGTAAATAAGTGCAAAAGACCTCTTCGCAGAACAGTGGTTATATCTGTTCTAAGTTCATGAGCAGTGTTTTTTTTTGTTTTTTGTTAATAATATTTAGTAAAGGAATACACAATAACATGCAGTATTAGATTCTTATAAATCAGTAATATTTTCTCTTTGTTTCATTTATTATGTACATTAATAATTCTAAATAACAATTTTTGTTGTTTTTCATTTTATGTTGAATATTTTAATTTAACCATGGATAACTGAGCTGATTTTTATGGTTTATTGTAAAATAAGTGAAATCAAACCATTTATGTAAAGCCAGAATATATCACCACCATCAGGGATAAACTTGGCTTGCTGATGAGCAGCTCAATTGACAATGAGTACAGATGCTTATCTTATCAAGAATGCATGATACCTGTGTCATTCTATGAATTAACATCCAGGTATGCTTACCATAATAAACTAATGAAGTACATCTGTTATTTTTTTTTTTTATAAAAAATATTGTGTTAATACAGATTTTTGCATTGTAGAGCAAATAATTTCTAAAGCATTGGGTATAAAGCTTTGAGATTTAATGTACTGTATTTTGCCAACCTCAAGAAACTACATTTGGCTTATATAGCTTCCTAAAATATTTTGATTTTTAATGCTTAAACAGAAATAAAAAAAAGACACACATGTGCACATATACTTACTTTTGAAATCAGAAATAGATTTTATGGTGTATAAATGTTTTGACTAAAAAGAAAATTTTCTAAGACAGGTTAATTTTTATTGTAAAGAGTACTAATCAGTGAACTGAACATCAACATGTTTTAAAACTTCAAACAACAAATCTCTTTGTCTTAGCTGTAAAATTGATGATCATGATATTGCGGCTTTCAACATTTGCTTTATTTATTTTTATGATTGGTGGTGAACTCCATGCAATCATGAACTGCAGAAAAAAAAATTAATAAATAAAGTGAACTTGAAGATTACACAAAGAAGGTAACTCCATTTGTAACACTGAAAATAGAAACTGTCTGATCTACTCACTAAATGTTTCAATTATATCATTAACTGGTATTACCCAAGTCCTTTATACAATTTTTATTAGAGCCAACAAGACACACTGCATAGTAGACCATTGTTTTCCTAACAATTTCATATGAGGTACTCCATCTAAAAAAACCTCATTGATTGCCAGGTATGGCTTTGGAAGGCTCTCATTTAGATCAGCCTACTCAATGTTGTTCTTAAGGATTCTATTTTCTCAGAAAATCTGTTTATTGTTCCCAAGAAATTATTTAAAAAAAAAAAAGAAAAGAAAAAGCACTGCTATCAGATTGTTTGTTATTTTTTTTTAGAATTGTACATAACATTCTAGATTACTGAAATATCATTCTCAATTATCTTTAAAACCTGTTACACTTGAAAATTCTCACTGTTCCTCTTGGATCTAATAACAGCAAGTACCAATGTAAAAATCGCATTGTTTGGTAAAAATAAGTTTAAGGAGAACTTGAAATACATGAGCTCTTTTTTGGATAATTATGTAAATACAATTACATATATTAATTATAACAAATTAACAGAACTTTTCTCATTTATGGGTACATTTCTTCATATTTTTGTTGCCAATTTCCTTCTTGCATGCTTAAACGTTTTTTTGTTTTGTTTGAGAGGTATGCTTAAATGTCATCATTCTTTTGAAAGTACTCTCAAGAGGTATAACCTTGATAGGGTATATACTGAGATATTATTTGTATTATAGACATCTTGTGGGGCTTGGTTCTTCTGTCTTGAGCAGGAAATCGAATATTCCTATTAGAACTACTTTGTTTAACTGGGAGAAAACCCATACAGATGAGATTATGCATGTTCTTGGAGGTTTGCCAAGTTGGTACCCATTGAGAATTGAACTTGGGCCCTGCAACCCATTCTAAAACATTTATAATACAAATGTAAAAAATATGACAATTTCAATTGTCTGAAATGCTTGTATGAACAATATTTTTGGTGTACTTAGGTTATTTTATGAGTTAATGTACTAAAAGCATCCAAACTTCAATTATCAAATTTTGTATACTTAAAGATTTGTATTTCTCTAAAAAAAAAAAAAAATAATAAAAAATTAACTTTTCTCCTTTTATTTTTAAATAAAATTTTTAATAGCGAGGGTTATCAAAATTTTTTGTAGGGTTCCATAAGAAGCTAATGCAACCCTCCCCAACAATCAGCAATTTTTAAGAATCGTTTTGTAACATTTTAAGTGAGTTACAAAAAAATTTGTAGATGGCAGACTACATGTTTTTTCAATAGACTACTTTATTTTGTATATTTTTAGAGAGAAGTACCTTTAATAAACTCAATTTCTATAATTATAATTTTCCTTTAAATATTATCCAGAATTGTTTTAGACATGTTAATATTAAGATGACAAGATGTCAGACTAAAGTTTTATTTTTTATGTTAGTACTTCATGGAATGTTTTTGGATCAATGAGATCATCATCAAGTATGGATCATGTAAGGAAAACTTGAGTTTATATTCAAAATCCTGCAAGTTCCAGAGGTCACTGTATTGTTCAGAGATACAATGAGGATCATGTTGAGGTTAGAGCAGTGTTTAGCAATATAAAGAGCTTCTATGGTTCTAATTTTTTGAGGGTGGATGGTTATAATTTTCCAAGTGAAGAAGTATCCAGAATATGAGAAAGAGTGGGTTTGGATTGTTTTAATTTAATGGTTCTGTGTATGAAGTTGAAAATTGCAGGATGTTTCATCCATGTATGATTGATTATATATGTGCACCTTCTTGGTAAATAACATGTGAAGTGTGTGTATTTTTGTCTTCTAGATGGAACACTGACTCTATTTTATTTGTGCCCCAAATAATACAGAAGTGAAGACAAAGCTGTATGAAATTATCCAGTTTCTTTAAGAATTTTTAGCTTTCTATTTCGTTCTTTACAAAATGGAGGGCAGATGTTAATCTTTGTACTTTTATCAAACCATTTTATGGAAGTATTGGTTTATTAAAGTTGTTTATTGTATCTATGATTAACCTATTAGGGCAACAAGACTTGAAAATGCCTTTAAAAGAATTGATTTCTGAAGTCCAGTTAGTAGTTATACATTCAGAATGTAGGGCATTCATTAAAGAGTTGCATTTTCAATTAATTGATATCTCATATTTATTGTGAGTAGGCAATTTTCAAAACTTAATACAGAGAGACCTGGAGAACTTGTTTTCTTAGAATTGAAAAGATGTAGCATTTAAGAAATGATCTGGATTTTATTTAGCTTTGAAATTGATATCAGGGTAGTATGAATTCAGGGATTCAAATAGATGGTCAGATGTTATTTATGTTTAGTAAAGCAGTCATCAACATTGGTTATATAACGGTGGATTTGCTGGAGTAACAACGTTCTCTCTACATTAGCACATAACAGTTTACAAGTACAGCAGATAGTTGGCTACCCATACTACACCCTTCAATTTGTTTGAAGTTTGCCATTAAAACTAAAAACAGTTGTATCATGTCATGTAAGCTACCTTTTCACAAATTACTTCCAGATGAAATGATTGCCTACATTATTGACCAAACTTATGACAAAAATACTCTCATATTTCTTTAAAATTGGCTTTTAAATGCTTGCTTTACAGAGTGACAAAAGGAACTACTTTTAGTTTTAATGGAAAATCTTACATACATCCACAAACTCCATTTTCTACTGACAGACTAATCTGATTAATTATTCTGGCTCTTGAAACTGCTTTCATTTTCTGTATTAACTCTAGTATAATTTTGAATATTATTTGTAAAATATTTTATTATATGTTCACCAGTATCAATATTTATGTACATCAAGAGGATTAGAAACTGAATTTTGAAGTGTGTGTAGTGAATATTCTGATGCATCTTTTAAAACTTCATGCCATGGTGTTGATACTTTTTAAGAGGTCATATCTATGACAAAAGTATACCAGATTATCTATTTTTATGTAAGAGCCTTACTGAAGTTTATAAAAAGCATTATTTTTTAGTATCATTTCTTATATTGTCCAAAACTTTTAAATGTATGCTTTTGTTTGAAACCTCTAATGTGAATTTATTAGAATATTAAATTGTTAAGATTAAACTAATGGCTTATAGTTACCAGAATCACTTTTAGTTTTTAGTAAGGCAATAATGATTTAGAATTAAATGATAAATAAAAATTTAATACTAGGGAAAAGAATTAAGGTTTTACAATTATGTTTTTCATGAATCTGAACACAATTTGTACATATTTATAGAATTGTTTAAGCCATGTAGTTTGCTTTTGTTTTTGCTGTTTTTTTTTAATAAAAAAAGTCTTTGTTATTTTATCTCTCAAAAAATTGACAACTACAAACAATCATAAAATGTACTCATATAAAAAAAACAAACAACATAATCAGCCAGAAAATCTTAATCACTACTGTACTTCTGGAAATAATCAGTGATATCTGCTTTTTGCAACTTACTAGCCTCTTATAATTCTTAATAACCAAAATCTTTAATTTTCTGTAACATTCATAAAACACTGGAATGAGAATGTGTGGCTACTAAATCTATTCGCCATTCTTTGTTTCAGTCGGTGTTTTCTCAATCTGCAGCCAGCAGTAAATTTTGTTCTTAAGCATCTTGTTTAGCATCCATTGTTGGAATTCTATATATATGAGGTCTGTCGAAAAAGTATCCAACTTTATTTTTTCCCGTGGGAAGTAATGACATTAAGGAGGCAAAAGCGTACATAGTGGAGCCACATGCCTTCATGCGCATGCGTGGTTTTGGCAGGCTTGCTGGATGTGTCAGTCGCTGTCAGGCAGCCAGTGTGTGAGGTGCTGTACTACTTACTCGTCGCATTTTCATTTCGCCCGTGATGATGGAATGTGTGGAGCAACAAGCTTGCATCAAGTTTTGCCAAAAGCTTGGAGATACCCAAGCAGAAACAATCTGCAAAATTCAACAGGCTTTTGGTGACAATGCCATGGGTGTTACCCAAATAAAAGAATGGTACAACAGGTTCAAAGATGACCGCACATCAGTGGAGAGTGACCAGCGTTCCGGGAGGCGTTCAACAAGGTGCATTGCAGATGTTATCGAGAAAGTGCGGACCTAGATAATGGAGGATCGTCGTTTGACAGTGCGGGAAATTGGTGACGAGGTTGGGATCAGTAAAGATTCTGCACATGCAATTTTAAAGGAGGATTTGGGCTTGTGCAGATTGGCAGCGAAATTTGTGCCCAAGCTGCTTTCTCAGGAACAACAACAACTTCGTCTTGAAGTTGTGCAGGACCTGCTGGATACTGCCAACAGGGATCCTGAGTTCCAGAATACCATGATAACTGGAGATGAGATGTGGGTGTATAGGTACGACCCGGAAACCAAAGCTCAGTCATCACAGTGAAAGCACCCAACGTTGCCAAGCCTCAAAAAAGCACGTCAGGTCTGGAGCAAAATCAAGGTGATGCTGACTGTTTTCTTCGACTACCGAGGCGTTGTGCAACACGAATATGTACCAGAAAGACAAACAGTTACAAAGGAGGACTATCAGGCCGACATCTTCCTGATGCAGTTCGGCGCAAGAGACCGGATCTGTGGGCCTTGCAAAACTGGCAGCTGCATCATGACAATACTCCGGCTTATTCGTCACAGCTGATCCAAGGTTTCTTGGCAAAGAAAAGCATTTCATTCATTCGCCAGGCTCCCTACTCTCCAGACATGGCTCCTGACTTCTGGTTGTTCCCAAAAAATGAAGATTCCACTGAAAGACTCCCGCTTTGAGAGCTGAGAGGACATCATGCAGAATGCGACAGCGGAGCTGAGAGCCATTCCGGTAGAAGCATTCCAGTCATGCTTCGAACAGTGGAAGGATCGCTGGGCTAAATGTGTGGAGGTACATGGGGCCTACTTTGAAGGGGATTAGCAATTGAACCCCACCAAGTACATAATTTTTTTTCCCAGCCTAAGGTCGGATATTTTTTCAACAGACCTATATATATATATATATATAACCATACAGCTATCTGAAGAAACATTGTCTCCTATCCAAGTCATGCCAACATCTAGAAGCAATTTCATCTGTTTACTTTCTTTCCTGTTGGCTTTCACACATTCTGCTGGGATTTTATTTTTATTTTTATTTTTTATTTTATGATTTTTTTGGACCTTTCTTTCCATGCCCCACAGATCCACTAAATTGCATCAAGAAATGTGATATTTGTAATAAGATTTGATGCTGAATTACAGTTGTTGATCTGTGACAGAATAGCACAGAAGCTTTCTGCAGCAAGCTTTAAAAACTTGGATAATACCTTGGTCTACTGACTCTAGCTTAGAAGTGGTGTTTGTGGAAAAAAAAATTCCATGACTACTTTGGTGAGCTTTGTCTTATCTTTATGTGAAGATGCAGAAGATACATTATCTATGAATAACAGTATCTTGCATTTCTATTTTATTCTGTTTTTAAATTAGTTGGTTGAAATTCTTTATTCTTTGATGGAATGTTTTTGGTCATCCATACTTTTTAAATGATCTGGCTGTTCATCGGAAGAGTTGATAGCTTAAGCAGGTTTTATTTGACATGCTGATTATTAAAGGCTTAAGTTTTAGTGCACTGGAAGTAACACTAAACACAATTGTCAGTCTCTCCTTGGACTATTCTTTGTCATTTGCTGCTTCCCAGTTTAGAAGATTTGATTTGGAAGGCCTGGAAAGAATATATCAGTTGTGGTGCAGCTGAAAATATTTAACTTATTGTTTGTGTGTAAACTTAGTAAAGAGCAAAATGAACACAGGTTAACTTAACAAACTCATTATCAATCAAACAGTACACAAAATGATAAATAGCAGATACAATACAAGATGGTCATCTCTAGCTGAGCATTGGTGAGTAAAGCATAGCCAATGGAAGATCACAGCAACAGGATATTTTGGGAGAGATCAACAACTCTGAGCTAGGTCAGTGAAGATCAAGATTAGTTGGATGCAGGAATCTTCAGCTTCAATTTTGGTGATGCTAGCGTAGCTGTCAAATCATTTTCTGGATGCAAACTGGTCTCAAGAAGTAGAATGGAGTCTCCATGAGATTTCTCATGTCTCTCGTGTTACTGCATCCTTTATTCCTTTTCTTATCACAAGAATCTCCCAAGTTTTCCAAACTTTTTGACTGCATTTGATGAGGCATTTTCTACATGACAATGGGAGACACTGTACAGTGCTGCTGACATTGGTGAGAGAAAATTAATTACAGTAGATGACCAGCAGGGAGTATTTTCAGGTCATCAGTGATCCTTACCATAACAATATTATCTCATTATGCAATATCTTTATCCAGTGTTGTTATATCAACAACAATGGGTTTGTCCCACTCTCTCTCTCTAATTTTTTGACAAAATAATGGTCTCTCCAAAAGTGTAATGCATCATTTAAAGGCTTTGATTTGGTCAAGTAAAGCTTCTTTGCAAAAACTAAAGCTTTCTCTTGCATTACAGGAATGTTCTCTGAATATGCTAGATGATCAAGCTTTCACCTTTTCTAGATTGGATCTGTTTTCTTCATTTTGTTTATTTGTATTTCTTTCATAATGCTGGGGTAAAATTTTTTTTAAGATGTTGGTACAGTCTGACTACCAATATGAAATTTCCTAGCTGGTTTTTTCTTGGTTTCACTGAGATTTCTATATTAATATGAATGTTTTGTTCTTCACTTAGGTGCCATTTCTTGTATACCTACCCACTTATACACTAGTATTGCAGAAGACTGACTACTAACTGTAGTATTCAAATAATCCTTTCTCAGAGAATACAGCTGTATGATAATCCGTAATTTTAGAAGAATTAATCTTCTTAAAATACATACCTAATATTTCAGCTATAAAATTAATTAATTTCATGATAATAAATAAAAATTATTAATGTTGTTCTTGGGTTGTGAGCTACTAAATCTACTCTTCTAGGTTGAAGGACATTGCTTGAGTTTGCTGTGGCAATGAACGTAAATGGAGGAAGATATTTATGGAATGTTGGTGGCATAAGTAATGTATTTGGGGGCATGTCCTTTTTCAACATTTTGCACCACTGTGGTTATGAAATAATATTTTTTCATGAACTTTTTTTCAATATCTTCAGTAGAGTCTTGATAAGGACTTTTGGGTTTCATGCTTCATTGGTGTTGATTGTTTAAATGCTAGTTAAAAATTTCATTTCCCCTCCCACCTACCACAAGCTGGATTTGTACTTATGAACAATTATTTGCTACATACACTTTGGACTCCAAGGCTTTAATATCAAGGTTTTAAACTAATATTGGGACCACCGTCATGAACAAAGTTGATGCTAACAAAAGTTCTCTTACAAATTTCAAGAGTCCTTATTAAGACTATAAAAGGATGATGACAGGATTTTTTTTTTTTTTTGAAATGCCAATAATTTTATAATAACAGAGGTGGAGATAAAAGCCTGAATAGTAGTGGAAGAAGTATGGATTCATTGGTACCATGCCTGTCTGCTATTTTTAAGTGCATTTTTCTGATTAAGGTATTTAAAATATATTATTTTCAGGTACTAATAATTTGCTTGTTTTTCATGTAAGTGCCTTCAGATTTGCAATGCAGTCTGACCATAGCATGTCAATGCAGTATCTTAGGAGGTTAAATATGTCAGAGTTTGTGATTTGAAAAAAGTTAATTTAAGAAAGTACTTAAAAAAGTGAAACATTACATTTATTCAAAATCCCTCTGATATTGGATTCAAACAAGTGTTGTTGTTCAAATTACAAAAAAAAAAATTCTGATGAATAGTTAGAGAAAATAGTAGTGTTTTTGATACTCAATGAACATGCAAAATTACCATGGCAACCTTACAAATGAAAGGTTGTGAACCTACACATTTAGGGCTAAAGATCAAGTATATTATAGAACCTTTCTAGGTTGATTTGAAATGCCAGTGAAAATCTTCCATTAAAAATTTAAAAGAAAAAATTTGTACATCACACTGCATTCCAAACTGCAGAATAAAAAAGAAATCCTTTTTGTGTGTTTTAAAAAAAATGATGAAACCAACAAAAAATCTATATAAACTTGTTAAGTGAGGTCCAAATGATGGATGTCTAATCCTGGAGTCTTAGGGGTTTTCTTAATAAGAATGAGAAAGAAACAAGGTAGAACCAGAGAATTGGTCATCTTTCAATGTATTGACTTTTTTTTAAAAAATAGGTGTAACATTTGCTACTCTCCATTTGTTTGTAGAAGCATCAAGTCTACAGAGGTTGTTTGAAAGCTACAAAATAATTTGTATAGGTAACCATTATAGAAACAATTACTAAATTATTTATTTACTTTATAACTTTAAATGAAACAGAAAATTTTGTGATATTTTTAGTAAACAGTTAGGAATGTTTATGCTTTATTTAATTTGAGACTCATGCCAAAAACTGTCTAAGAACATATATGAGAAATTGTCAGATAGATGATTCTTGATTCAGAATCGCTAAATCTTATGATGGTGGTAAAACTAAACCTGCTATTTTAGGAAACTTGCCGTGATGATACCTTTTTCAGATATTGCTCAGAACTTACAAAATAGCTCTTTTTTTTTCTTTTTTTTCAATTTCTACAGATGGAAGTAATGATGTTGAATGTTAATGGCTTCATCCTGTGTTATATATTTCGGTGTTGTTTGAGGTAAAGCAGTATCTGTTTTTTTTTTTTGTTTTTTGCATCAGATACTGAAGTGAAAAATGGTGGGCAGATTTTCAGTTAGTCAAAGGACTTAGTTCCAGAAATAGTTATTAGAAAGAATGCATGGCTTTTAGAAATAGTAATCTATACATCATGGATGATATACATAAATCTTTGGCTGCCTGTATTTAGCATGCAATTCTTCCATACAAACAACAGAACAAATTTCTTATCCCTTTACTACATTTTTATCTGAATAAAATGTGAAAAACAGTAAACATTTTGTGTTTCAATAACAATTTGGAAATGAAACAATTCATGATTTTTAGGTGTTGTCATCAGCAAATAACAAAAAAATAACCGTCATAGACTGCTAGACTATTTAACATTTCCAAACTTTAGTACTGCAGCTATATTATTTTTTTCTAAATATATTTTTGAAAAGTTAACATCGTTCTTTAGTGTGGAAAACTTTCAGTTCATTTTCTGAAGAGAACATATACATTTTTTAAAACACATTGTACATCAGGTTTGTCACTCCTGACTGACAACAACAAAATTAGTGCAGAATGTTGATTTTGAAGGTTAAAATAATCACAAAAGATTGTCATTTCTCACTCAAGACTAGAAAAAGAACTAGAAAGTTAGGTGATAGTATCAGAAAATAAAATCTTTTAACAGGTACACAGTGGCGTATCTAGGGTAAATGGCGCCCGGGGGCAAGCTCGAAATTTGCGCCCCCCTGAGTAACTAAATCATTTCATTTTATTTTTCTAATTTTGCCCAATATTATTACTGCTCCATAATATTCAACCCACTAATTCCAAACCGTCCTTTTTATAGGACATACCGTAAAAAGCAATGAACAAATGAGTCGTTCTTGCAAGTATCATATAAAAATGCTTATACTGTCATGTACCTGTTAAGCAAAGAAATTATTCTTGTCAAATTTCGTTTATCTGCTGAAATGAAGTATGGATATTCCTAACTTTAAGCCCTCTAGAGCTAAATGGGTTAGGTTAGTTACTTCAAAAATCTATGAACTAAGAATTCTTAGACAGTAGTCCGATTTAGCCCCTTTAAGGATTTTTTAAAGTTAACTTTATCCCAAGTACTAACTATTGAAAATACCATGAATGCATAATCTAAAAATACTCTTATGAATTGAAATGGAACAAAAGAGTAACAGAAAGTATTTACAAAGGGATCTTTCTAGCTTTCATTGATGCAAATTGATCGATTATGTCTTCAAAATTGGTTGTGTTTGTTTCTTCGCTTTCGATGATGAGGAGGGCAAGGTCACGCAGGCGGCTTTGAGATATTGATGTCCGCAAATATGACAAAATTAGCTTGAGTTTGCTGAATGACCTTTCGCAGCTTCCAATTGAAATGGCTATTGTTAACATAATCTGAAGACCGATGCGCAAATTAGGAAAGACGCTGTTATCTCTTGAACAATAAATTTGAGATGTTCTGGTCTTGATATTGAAACTTTGGCGTGAGTGGACAACAACGCCCAGCAGTCAATGATTTCTTCGAAGAGCTCCTCGCCGTCAATGTCAGCACTGTAATGATTAGCCAACGAAGCACATTTTGATCGAAGTGCAACGTCGTCTGGAAGTGAGGGATAACATAGAGTACGAACATCAAGGAGGAAACCAAACTTTGCGTCAATATCGTGTAAACGGGCGAATCTATGCTGCATTTCGGATTGAAGACGATGAAGAACAGTCTTCATGATTTGTTCTATCTCATTGGTTGGCGCTGATGTTTCATCTTCGGAATTATCAGAAGGCCGTCGTTTTGGTCTTCCGCGACGTTTGTTGATGTCAACGTTCCAGTGTTGACTAAGCTTAATGCCTTCATTTAGAGATTGGCAGACAAGAGCATTTCCATTATCCAAGAAATGCTGCTGAAAGACTTTGATATCATCTGCGGCATCCCGGAAGTTCATCGTTGGATCTTGTAGCCGTTTCTGAACCTGGTTGATTCGAGCGAGAATCCTGTTCCAAAATCCAAGCAATGCAAAGAAATGGAAGACCAGCATTTGGCTTAAAAGATGGTCAGCATCACAGCGTGTGTCGGATGTCTCATCATTATCATCTACCAAATTTTGCAGAAGGTTTAGAATTTTGTTTAGGCACTCCACCTGGTGTCCGATGGAGATTTGAGAACAAAAGGGATGGCTTTCTTCAACTTTTCCCAATGCCGTGTTGATTGCGAAAAGAATGCAAACAGGGAATCGATGACGTTGAAAAATGAAATAATCTTAAAACTGCTCTTTGCTGCAGTTAAACCAACAAGGTCGAGCGAATGGTTGTCGCAATTCACAAATATCACCTTTTCGTTCAAGTCCGCTATGTGTTGCTGAACTCCACTGGTGTGTCCGGCCATGACCGCAACATTGTCGTAACATTGTGCCTTGCAATCACTCAGTGCAAGGCCATCATCTTCCAATTCCTTCAAAATTATGTCGACAATACTGGTTGCTCTTTCTTTTCAAGTAGGATGAACCCAAGAAAGGACTCTCGGACACAAACAGTCCTTTTGTCAAAGTCAACGTCGACATATTTCACCATTCGTGATAGTTGGTCCCGATGAGCTTGGTAAATTTTGCGCCCCCTCTGCCCCCCCCTAGTTACGCCACTGCAGGTACATACAAGTACTTCTTTAATAAGCTTCCCCTAGAGAACGAACTGATGATTATTGGAAATTGCAGACTACTTTGGGAGAATTTATTACGTCTGATGCAATGGAATTTTTGACAGACATTCTTACACCTTACCATGCCAATGACATGGAATGGCTCCAACTTTAGCTTCCTTTTAAGTTGATCAGCTGCCTGAAGATGTATCCTGACTGGAAGACTTGATAATGCTATCTTTTGTCACAAAAGGATGTTGATAGTTAATTGTAATATGCTTTTGTTAAGATAACAATGTGCATTATGTAACACTCATGGGTTCTCAACCTGAGATTCCTGGTTCAAATTTCAGTGTTAGCTGTCTACAGTATCTTGAGATACTGAAAACACATATATACAGTATGCATCATCATTTCTCATTTCGACATAGATAGTAAATATGTTTTTAAATTGGACAAATTTATCTGACAAGGTGTTGTCAATTTCCATTAAAAAAAAAAAACATTTCAGAGTCAAATAGTTTATATTTCAAACATCAATTTACTAAAGCAGCTTTATTGGTTGGAATTAATTTATCTGGTTGTTTTTGGTTGGTGGTTTTATTTTTTATCAGAAAGTTGTTATTTTTTACATTCTTGTATTTTAAATTTGTTTAGAAGTTTTAAATAATTTTCTGTTTATGACTCATATTTGTCATCACCATATTTGGTCATGAAAAGCAAAATGGAAGAATTGTAGCACTACACTATACTTATCAGTGATTAGACAGTAATAATATACATGAAGAAAACTATATAGGGCTATTTTGAATGAGAACTCTTGACTATAATTGCCTTGGCTATGGAAGGTGTCTATAATTCTGTAACTTTTTCAGCCTAAGGCTTGCATCTTGTGATATTTTTATTACTTCAAGTATTGCATGTACTCAAAAGTCTCAGGTGATTTCAAATTTGCATAATCATAGTTAAATTGGGTATAAAATTTGTTGCTAATTTTCACATAATGAAGCTACTACTGGAAGGATGGTGCTTTGACAACTGCTTTCTGATGAACAGCAATACTGATCCTTAGCTAGCTGCAGACCTGAAGTTAGAGAAATGTGGTTGTTGCATTTTGGTGTAACAGTATTATCAACTGACTTTGGCATAGTTACAAAGAAACTAATTTAGTTCATGAACTTAGCATCATGATAACTGTTACATCACCTATCTGGCTTGAAGGAACCACACTATCTTGGCACATTTCATCATTTTACACACTTCTGATATCCAAAGGTCTTCATGCCCTTCTTGAATTGGAGTGGATGTAGTAAGGTGGAACTGTTTTTGACATGATTTACATCTAACATTTAAAAGTGTAAAAAAAAAAATTTTTTTTTCAAATTCCAAGCAAGAATACCATATTATGACCCCCGAATATTTATTTTGGCATGATCATGAACTTCAAATAGATAAATATTTTTTTAGCTAATTATACCTTACCATATGCTGCACAATTCTTGGAAATTTGTTATTATCCAGTGCCTCTTGAATGAAAAATTAAACTGGATCCACAAGAATTTTCATCACTGGCTTTTTCTTTTGCTTGTCAAAAATAGCTACAATATCTTTTTGGGACTGCCAGTGGTTTTGAGCTAGTGATATGATCATTTGATATTTTGTGTTGAACAAGAGCTGATCATTGAAAGCTGAATGACCCTAACTTGGTGAAATTTGTATGGCGGTCATTTTGTTGACAGCAAGCCCTGTACTTCATTGTACCACCAGATTCATCTTAGAAAAGCCAGAAAAATTCCCCACAAACATCTATGCTGGATGACTTTTTTAGATGATGTCAGTTCTATAGGTTCTTTTCCAAGACTGGATGAATTTTTGCTTTGTTAGAATATTTTTTTTAATGAATGTCCATACTACTTTGGAAAATTCTCTAAAGTGAAGAATTATTTGTGGGATAGAGGCCAGTCATAGATCCAGGTGGAAAAATGGTTAAATGCAAACAAGTGGTTTTTTGATTATGGAGACAATCTTAAATGTGTGGAGATATTGTCTGAAGACTAGTTCAAAGTCAACCACAGGTCACGACTCTAGCAGATTCCTGTTTTTTTGGCTTAGCAATGTTGGACAACACTGATCCAATTTGCTTTTGATCTTTGCAGCTGCAGGGATGTTGGTATCAGTATCAACTATACATAGAAAGAGAGAGTATGTGTAAGAGGGTTCTCTGTGAGATGATCATGGCTATATTCCTTTAACCTGCCATTATAGACAGGAGCAATTAAACTGGTACCATGAAAATTTGCTTGGATGTCGCATGACTGGAGCCATGTTTGCTTTACTGATAAATCAAAATGTAGTCTTTAGTGTGATTCATGGTGCATAGTCATCTGGAGGGAAGATAAGGATCACTACATGAGTGGAGGTATGATGATCTGGGCAGGAATTTCATTGAATGGATGTACAAACCTGCATATGTTTCAGGGAGATACCCTGATTGCATTCTGGATCCCTTTGTCAAACTATACAAAGTGCAGTTGGAGATAACTTTATTTTAATGTATGATAGCACCCATTCATTTAGAGCACATGTAATTGACAAATTTCTTAAAGTCAGTCATTATCTGTATGATATGGCTAACGTTCTCCGAATTAAACCCTATTGAGAATGTTTGGGATGATTTAGGAAGGTGTGCTGCCTACCTTCAACCTCCAAGAACTGCAAACTTCTCTGATAACACAATGGACTTTATTGCCTACTGCTGTCTTTGATAGGTTTATAAGCAGCATGAAAAACTGTTGAGAGTCATGTTTGTATTGCCATCAGGGGAGGGAATCATATCCTTGATTTACTACTATTAATTCTTTTTTGTTTTGCATTCTTTAGGTTAGAATTTCTGCTTGTTGTTCTTTACACTTACACTCCTGACATTTATTTGTAATTAATATATATATATATATATATTTTTTTTGGGTTGCTTAACTTTTAGAATCCAATGTAGATTGTGCATTTTTTAACCTTTCTAAGTGAGTTGATGGGAACTTAACTCTCTCTCTCTCTTTCTCTTTTAAAGAGAATAGTAACACAGTTCACTATCACCACCTTTTAATGAGCAATAAATCCAGAAGCTAGTTTAAATTGGCTCCTTGATTATGGAACTATGAGTAGCTTCAGCAAATAAAATATTCCAATATCATGTTTAATATCTGGTGTTTAAAAGTCTGAGAGAAATTAGAATGACTACACAAAAAATTATGAATGCATGGAAGTGTTTTCTATAATGTTAAAACCTTTGATTTTTCCTTGTTTGCTTTTTCACAGTAGTACATGCAAGTCATTTTTAACAACTATACTTGAATTTTTGTGTAGGTAAACCCATATTTAGGTACATTTTGGCATTGATTATCAGAAGATACTCCAGTTGTCGAGAAGTTTCATAGTTTATCAGTACTGCTAGTTTAGAACTGTTAAAGGTTCATATATTGAATGTGTAGCTTTAAGAATTCTTTAAAATTTTTAAATTGCTACTGCTTGCTTTTGTAGCCAAAGTTACGTTTGTTGGTCCATAGATAATAAAGTATGATTGTTTATAGAATTTCATCAATGTAAAACTACTTTACCATGGGTAATCAAATTGTTTAAAAAGAGTAACAGATGTAAAAATAGAAAATAAACTAAAAGGATAATATAAAAAGAAATTTAGGCAAGAAACAATTCTTAATAAGACTAAGTTTGTCATGGTTTCAAATAACACTGGACAACAAAATTAAACTTCCACTGAGTAAAATGAGGGTGGTCTTAGCTAAATTTTGGGCGCTGATTTCAAATCTGAAGTCAAAATTTGGCTAGGATGTCAGATTTTTTAGATATGCATAAGGAGGAATTTCATTACTAACACTATATTATGACTTATGTTATATGATCTATATAAAACTTGAACAACAACTATTTGGTATTCAAATGTTTAATGTGAAACATATTTTGCCATGATCAGATAACAGATGCATGTGGAAGACTGATAAAAGCAGTATGCATAGTAGATACATTACAAATGTTCAAAAATGTTTCAGACACTTGTTCTTGCGCTTATGTGAGGTATCAGTCTTCCTTTGGAGGAATCAACAGTAATCACCCATCATGTTGGGATTGAATTTGCCCTGATATCTACTTTGCATCACCTTTATGTTTTGGTGGAACCTTTCACCATGCTCATCACTGAAAACCCATAGATTGGTTGGAAAAAAATCAAGATGTGAATCTAGAAAATGCATCTTTAGAGACATCCTGATCACCATTCGCTGATGCCATTAGCATGTTTTTCACATACTCACCATAGTGCTCAGCTCTATATTTTCCAAGGAAGTTCTGTACAACTAAAATAAATGCTTCCCATGCTGCAGACTCCAGTGTGTTCAGCTTAGTTTTTGAACTCGTCATCATGCATGAGTTCTTGAATTTTGGGCCCCACAAAAATTCCTTTGAGTTTAGCTTCACTTTTGTCAGCACCAAACTTCTCTCTTAGGTACTTGAAGCCATCAACATCTTTATCCATGGTTTTGACAAAGTTTTTCATAAGGCCGAGTTTGATATGAAGTGGCAGAAGGTAGACATTCTGAGGGTCTACCAATGGCATATGTTGCACATTGTACCTGCCAACTATAGGTTCCTGTTGCATAGGCTAGTCTTTTAGAGTGTAATGGTTGGCATCTCACGGCTGTTCCAAAGACACAAGAAACGTGTTTTGTGTACCATAGCTGCAATCCGAGGAGGAGAGAAATAACTTTGAGATCACCACAAATTTTCCATTTATGATCCGAATAACTTGTCACTTTCAAAAGGAGTTCCATCGCCTAGTGCGTCTCTTTCAAGCCAACTGCATGAGCTATAGGAACCAAAGGTTTTTGGTTACCATGATGTAACAGCACAGCTTTAAGGCTTAGTTTGCTACAGGCTATGAATAACCTCCATTGATCAGTCACGTGCCATAACTAAAAAATGTGATGTTCTAGAGCAAAACGGTTTTCAGATTTTAAATCAGCGTGTGAAATACTGCAAAGTAAGCATGATGGTGTTCCGGTGGCAAAATCATTGTTGTCCAGTGTAATCCACTGCTATGGATTTCAAACCATATTTCACATATGGGCCAAAGCAGGTGCAAATTGGCTCAAATATGAGCTTTAACCCTAAATAGGAATGACTAATGATGGTTCTAGCATTTCAGTACTTCATATTTATCCATAACTGCTAGGCATGATTTTCTCTAGGACTTGGTGACCAATTTTTTTTGTATTTGCTGGTTATATTATTAATATTAAGCTTTAGCAGTAACTCTAAAAGTTGTTTAATATATTTATCATTGGTTTTTCCTTTAGTATATTAATAAAAATTATGATAATTCTATGTTAATATATGCATTTTGGTTTTAAGGCTGAGCAAATTGTGCTTGCATTTTGATTAGGTAGCTAAATAAAAATGTAAATGAACATTTTTTTCATCTGTAAAATTCTATATGATTATTAGATGTATTTTTTATGTAACCAGTAGAATGTTGTCCATTTACTAGCTGCTTGGGAATAAAGATACTAATATGGTAATTGGGGCTGTGGAGTCCAGGTGACCCTGGAGAAGATTTCCTGAAAGGTGATACCTCAGCAGCTGATGTCAGCCTGTTGATGGGAGATGAATGAGGAGCCTAGATAGTTTAGAGAAAGCTTGCCACTTGTGATTAATAATGGAAAGCAATTCCATGTATTTCATGGTTTGTAATAATAATAATATAATAATAATAATAATAATAATAATAATAGTCTTTTTCTGGAGAAACATAAAGCATTTATTTCCATTTTTGAGTATATTTGATCCCTTTTAAATTTTATTCTTACAGTGAGCTAGTAAGAGCATGTGATTCAAAACGACAGTTACACTTATGAGCAATATTGGGTGTTGGCACAAAGTAATGTTTAGTGTTAATCACATTGGTTATACTGTTTTTGATATTTGCTGTGTGTGGTTAATTTTGTGGGCTGTGGCACATTTCATGCTTGTCACTGAAAATTATAGACTGAAAATTTTGTTTTATTTGCAGACCAAAAATAAAATAATACAGTTTTCCCCCCCGTATTCGCAGGGGTTACGTTCCTAGAGCACCCGCGAAGAGTGAAAAACCGCGAATATTGGATGTGGTCCATAAAAATACCTATAAACGTCAAAATATAACGTAAAATATAATAAAAAATATATAAGTAAATATATAATAATAATTTAATAAAAAATACAGTTTCACAGAAACTTACTGCTACGGTACTCCTGATCGCTACCTCGTTCTTCTTTGTGTAGCGTATGGTGCTCTCATTGACGCCATAATGGCGACCTACTGCGGCATAACTTTTGCCTTCCCAGAGCATATCCAGCAGTTGTACCTTCTCCTGGAGCGTCATAACCTTTTTCTGGCTCTTAGGTTCATTGCTAGAAGCCTTAGAAGGTGCAGGGTGTTTGGGCGGCATCTTAGGACTTTAAGAAACACTCAGAAAAACACTCGAGATAGCTACACACGGTAAACTGGGATGATGCAGGGCTGCATCTGCCTGAGATGAGACAGCGCCTCGTGGGCAGCAGCCAATCAGCAGCAAGGAGAAATGAATAATGCTCTCGGATTGGCTACTTTCAAACCTCCAGCCAATAGCATTTATTTTATATTGATATTTTGCTGAATTTATGTTAGCATTTATATTACAAAATTAGTAAATTATATTGTTATTAATAATTTAGTGTTAAAAAGCGTGAAAAAAATATATATTGACACAAAAAAGCCATAAAAAATCACGGAAGATATTTGCAATTCCGCGAATATGCGGGGGTTTCCATAAACAATTATTAGTTAGGTTCTAGGGAAAATTCCATGAATAACCGGGGCTGCGAATGCTGAACAGCGATTACGCAGGGGTCGACTGTATAGTAATTTTGCATCACTAACATGTCATATCGGATCTGTTAAGTCTCTTAGCTTATATATTACAATATGTGCTTTTGGGCAGGTATGTTTAGAAAAAAAAGGGGGTTTGTTGTTATATTAAAGGTTTTAGAACATTGCAGGAATCTCTCTCTATTGTTTAAATAGAGACCTATCAGTAATCAGTCTTCCTCTCTTTACATCTTTTAAATGTTGCTAGTAACCCTTTTAATAACTTTTGGAACATTATGATTATTCATAGATGCTTTCTTGTTATATCTGATGCTCCAGTCAAATGTAGTATTTTGATTTCCTATAATTTTAATTTCTAAAAATTATTTTTAATATGCATGCACTATTTTGTACAGAAACCTAGTAGCAAAGAGACAGATAAAAAAAAACAAAGTTTTTTTTAATGAATAAGAAATAGGCTTGGTTTTCTAAAGCTTATATGCTCCAGCTTAAATGAAAATTTGCCAGTGTTGCGAATAAAGCAGCACTAGAATAACTGCCTAGACATAATAAGTCCATTGTTATTAAAGCATGGAACTGGTATTCAACAAAAAAAAAAATACAAAATCTAGTTATTTTGTTTTATTTCACTGATTACTCTCTAATATTTATCTTTTAAAAATAAAATTGACATCTTATTTTGTGAATAAACTCTGCATAACTTCTATATCAAAATATTGTCAGAATTATCTGCATGATTTTCATTTTAAAAGTTTAAATGACTACTAATGTCTGTTTTTTGTGGTTCCCATTTGGTTGACAGACTCTGCTTGGGGGTTATCTCTTTGACACATGGTGGCAAAGTTCCAGAGGACCAGTTATTTACAAGGATTAGAAATTTCTGTCCCTGTGGTCTAGGTAATGAATTAAGATTGTTGCTTGAGGTATGCAGATGGTTAAAGCAGCTGGGATTTTTTGAAGTGTATTTACAGCTTGTAAAACCACAAAGTATGCTCTTAAGCAGCCAGCAGATCACATCTTTTCTCTTTATGGACTCTTTGGGACTTTTGAGATCATTTGGGAAATCAGTACACTGTGGTATTTATTAATAATAAGCATTTTCTAAATGATATAAAACCACCACCTTACAGATTTTTATTATATTATAAACATTTACTTGTATTTTATGGCTATTTAAATCTTTATTTTCATGGAAATTTGTGGAATAATGAAGATCATCCCCCAAATATATATATATATATATTTTTGTTTTAAACATTGTGAAATAACTTAGCATTGATGAAATAAGAATTGCTATAAAACTTATGTACATGAAGAAAAAAGTAATTCAGCAGTACAACTAAAACTTAACAAATGAAAAGTGAGTGAAGTCAAATTAGTCACTATTTTCTTTGTTAGTTTTTATTAAAATTAATGGATTTTTGTAGAGAAATAAATTCCTTATTTATTAAATTTAATAAATGGCATTGTGGATGGCTTTAGATTAGAAAAACTGATAGCTGGATCATCGTTAATTCAAGTCTCCTGAAAATCCCTCTATCAAGATATCAGTGATCATGAGGTGTGATTATTAATGATTTCTTAGTTTTAAACATAACTTTTGTTTGTGATACCAAGTATTAACCATATGATTAAGTAGTTATAGTAAATGTTATATGAACAATATTTTGAAAGAAGAACCTCGTATTGCATTGTCAGCCATCAAAATATTGAAGATATGAGGGCATGCTCATGTGAAAAAATATCACATTTCTAGTACTCTATTTCATACACAGTAAATCTCTTGTCACCTTATTTAGTTTATCTGAATTTGTACAAAATTTGCTATCACAAATCAGTTTCTCTATGTAGTTGGGAAAATTTTTGTTTATTGCCTCTTTTCCCAATTGGTTTTGTGTTCTGGTTTATTTTTAGAGTCAGAAAGTTTTTAGGAATGAAATATCACCTAAATGTTTCTACTAAAGTGTTATTTGTGTAACTTTGGTCAATTCTATACAGATTAGTTTTAAAGATTTAACTTACAAAAGGCACTATGAAAATGTCTAATTTTAATTTGCACAGTTTTTAACCTTCTTATTTTTCTTTATTTCCTTATACCAAAAAAGGATAATAATTATGAACCTGATGCAATCATTCAAATGAAATTTGACATACATAATGCTAGAAGGATAATAAGCATTTAAAATTCAAGGATAATAACTTGCATATATTGGAAGATATTTGTTGTGTTTAGAATGTATTTTTTGTTTTTTCCTACTGATCTTTAATGAAAATATCATGATCAATTTTTAATGTAGTTAGTTTATTTTTATCACTTAAAATTGGCTGATACAATTTATAGTTAGATTTAATGATAATTCCAGCTGGCTCTTGTATTGCTCATTTACACAGCATTTGTCACTAACAATTTGTACTACCTGTGCACAAACCAACTCAAGGGTAGCATTTTGCAGCTGAAGACAAGAAACCATGCTAACCTTAAAGCAAATCTATTGATTACTTTCAACTTCAGCCTGAATGAATAGTAAATGATTTAGTATGGTGGCTGTCTTGTACTGTATTTTGATGTGGATAAATGATTGATTATGCTAAATGCATATTTAATGCAAATTTTAAGAACTGCTGTTAATGTTAAATTATTATGAACCACTTCTGAGAGGATAAGTAATTTCATGAGCTATTTTTACAAAATAATTCAAGTTCATTGTTTAGACAGAGAAACTGCCATTTTTTCATGTAATGTATGACTGCATTTTTGTGCCTGCTAATGATTTCATTATAACTGTTAGGCTAGCTTGGGCAAAGTCAACAAGTATTCAGAAGCAAAATGAAAAATCTATGCATAGATATATTTGTGCTCTTATTATTATTATTATTATTTTATGGATGCCATTCATGTTATCAGCTTTAATTTTGGATACAATTTGGCATGAGTATGTAATTACATTAAATAGTAAATCCTATATTGTAAATTCAGGTTCATATATATAATTGGCAACTATAATAAAAGTAAGTACAATGTAATAATAATTTTGTTCTGATCCATCCACTTTTCTTTCCCTTTTCTTCCCCACTGAGTTACCTATTTAAACTGTAAGTTAATTTTGGTTAAATGTAGAGGAGCAGAAAGTTACAAGACACATCAAGGTTTCATCTTTGCAAAATACTTAACTGCTAGAAATTATTTTAATATGAAAATTGTTTCATATATTTAAAATATGGCTTCTAAAGTATTTCATTCCCTTTTAATAGAGAAAAGAAAACATTATTTTTTAAAAATCTAGTGTTAATTAATTTGTATCTATGTATTTTGAGGTCTTTTTATAAATTTGATTTCTTGATTTGTATTTCCTGGCAGACATAGGTACCAGAGGACTAGTGGGAAGATAGATTTGGGGAGGGGCACTGAAAAATGTTGGTATCTCATCTAGACAGTTCAGAGCAGCATCAAAAAGCTTGTGATTGGGTATCATGGAGGCTGTGGCTTAGAAGTTGAGACTGGCTTGTTCTTCACCTTAACTTTATTTTATAAGTCATAAACTTACTCCATTATTATTTATTTTCATTGATGAGCTGTTAATTCTTAGAGAAATTATTATTAACAGGTTTAAATTTCTTCTGCAAATGTTATTTCAAAAATATTTTATATGTAGTTAACCTTTTCACTACTGAATTCTTATGCATATAGCTCTCTTCCTGGAAAAGTAGATTCTAGATAACTTTACATATAGTCATAGCTACTTAGAGTATTTGAAGAATTTAATTTCATCTCATCAAGATAACAAATAGTAGGTTTTAAAAGTTATGTTGTCTTCTATTTTGTCTCAAAACTAAACAGATCTGATGATCAAAGGAGTTAATGAAGTACACAAATCAGGCAGTTTGTGCTCCTGTTCATGAAGGCAGGGTAACAATATTCTGACAAAATCATTCACAGAAGAAGGAAAAAGTTAATAAGGTTTACAAATGTGGTGTAAATAAACAGTATTCAACTTGTTAACTTCAGTAAAAGAATCTAAATCTGTTTATTTACATTAATGCAAGGAATTTACTTCTTGAAATAGGTGAATCAAGCAAGGTTGCTTTGTAGTGAAACCAACTTACTGAAATAGGAAATAAAATTGCAGTCATTATATGGAAGACACTAAATAGGAAAAACCTACTTTTATAAAAGTATTTGGCTGAAGTTATTAACAGAAATCTTAAATGTGAAGAGAAATGTGTTTTAGCTGCTAACAAAGCCAATAGAATGCTAGGAATAATGAAATAAGCTTGAAATAAATAACAAAAATTATTTACATTATTTGTTCTAGAATACATGGGAATCCTTATTTAAAGAAAAATACAGAAATATGTATTCAAAAGAGCCAAACAGATTCTTTAGAATGTTTCAAAGTTTTAAGCATTTAGAATGTGATTGAAAATATTAAATTAATTCAGTTTAGATTTTAAATGTTTTGAGGGGGAGACTCAACAGAAATTTACAAGTATTAAGGTTTTTAAGTATATGCACAGTCACTAATTCTTTTTGTTATTAACAGTTTAAAATATTAGAATTCATATTAGAATTTATTTTTTAAGAGGATCCTTATTGGTGATAGTGTAAACCAGTTTAAGAATCAAATTGATAGGTATTTCTTCTCTCTGAAAGACTTGTTGTATAAACATGTGATAGCCTCCCAGCTGGGGGGTTGGGCTATGCTTAGGCAGCCTAGCCTTTCTTAGCTAAGAACATCCATAAAAGCTCCCCTGTGGTTAAATGTTGGTGGGGAGATCAACCTAACAAGTTACAGAACAAGAATAGAGCTTAGAACAACTACTGATGGCACAGATATAGCTATTTATATATACACAAAAGAGAGAGAATGGATGGGGGGGCTAATATGATGTGACACACTAGTAAAGGGCCTTGCAGGGATAATGTTAAGTAGTAATGTCAGCTTACCACTGCAAATAGATAGAAGTGTGCATGCAGGAATGGAAAGGATTTGATTAGGGAACTGCAGGTGGTGTGACACTAGCTGCTTGTATAACAACATATTGGAAAAAGGAGAGCCCCAAGCTTTAGATTTCTACTTTAACCACTGTCTAAATCATGCCAACCAGGTTGGCATAAATTATATTCACTTTTACAACTTGAGAAAAAATAGTGATCTAAGCGCTGACCGAGCAGTTTATTTTATTTTTTTCTAAAATGATTTTACTCACATTTACAACTATAGAGCTGCATATGCAAAGTAAAATTCAAGGGACATAATCAAAAATAAAAATAAATTTTATAAACAAAACTGCAAAGATTTATATTATTATTTTTTCATAGGGTTTTTAATTAATGGTTTTCAGCAATGGCCTGATGTAATTAGGATGTTCACACATATATACATACATACCTAGCCAGTTTTCAAACTACATGTATATTAGACATGGACAAGTTTTATTTAGTCTACAAAGATCATTTCAGTAATAAACAATAGAAATATTAAACATTATTTTAGGATCTTTTTAAAATTAAGTACAACCTAGCTTAAAAACTGTACTTAGATTTTTATATTTATCTGGTTATGCAAAAAATATTTATGCAGTTAGCATATTTTTTATAGAATGATTCTCTTCATTATCTGAAGAGTGGAAACAGCAAATAAATGGCATTTTACTGACTTAAATTCTTCTTTTTTATGGTGCAAATAATAATAATGATTTCATAGTAATAGTTATGCAGTCACCCTAAAAAACAAAAAAAAAATCTTTGTTTTTTTATTTTTATGTCATACTAAATATGGATACTGGAACACTGATCTTTAGAGACATTCCAAATAATTCTGCTGGAAATCTCTATATGTAAATATTTAATATAAAAACGATTTTGTACTGAAATGATAACTTCATTTATGATACCAACAACAACAACAAACCAAAAAAAATTGTATTTAAAAAATTATAATATTGATGGATGGTATCATTTCACAATTATAGTTGGGTTTGAATCTGTGTTCATACTTGTTTAGCTTTGTTTGATTGTTTGTTCTCTCTTTTAGATGGCAAGCTGGGAATGAAAATATTTTCTCTCTCTCTCGCTCATATTTAAGAGGTATTATATTGAGATGTTGCAGTATAGTCATTAGAAATATATGTAGATTGTGTAATATATATATATATATATTACACAATCTACATTTATGATGCTATGAACACATTACTTTTTTGGATTTTTGTAATGTTATGAACCTAGTTATTATAGAATCTCTGAATAGTTTCTCCACATGAAAAAGAGCATATTTTTACTGTGTGGATGAGTGAGAGAGAGAGAAAATGTCTTTTTTAAAAAAAAAAGTATTGTTACATCCATTATAACAATTAGTGTAACAATTTTTAAATTAGTTATCTCCCCTGGACTATAATTTATTTTAACCATTTATTTTTCCTTTAATAATGAATATGCTTCTGGTTAAAAACTGTTTTCAGAATTAAAGTAATAAAATTATAAGTTATACTTTAGAATGTACATCTTTTAAATAAAGTATTAATAAAAGGTTTATTTTTAGTAAGGTTATTGTAGACAGTTTTTTAAAAATGTCCTTTCAAATATCATTGCTAATACCTATAAAGATGATTTAATCTAATAATGTTAAAATAAGGGTTAGCTTTAGTAATAAAACTAAATTCTTGGGACAGCATGTTTGGTTTGTTTCATTACATGCCAAATTTTGTCTGATAGTTCATATCTAATAATTTTTTCTTGAGTATTTAAGCCAAATGAATTTCTTTATTTAACAGACTTGATCTGTCATAAGATGCTGTAGATATGCTAGAGCTCAAATAATTAAGTCTACTGCAGCATTAAGGTTTCTCACATTTGTCTCCCTTTTCTCAAAAAAAAAGAATAAAGAAAAAGTGCCCTAAAGATCAAAGTATGGCTAACCCTTTTGAAGTGTTGAGTTGCCTTTATAAAATTAACTTTGATATCATTTTGTTGTTTGTACAAGTATGTATTCTTTGATGTTGCTAAATCCTGGCCTAATAAATGTTTGGACTAGGTCTCTTGACATAACTCATTGATAAAATATTGGACAATTTAGTGGATACACCAAGTAATGTCACTGAGGTTAACTAACTACATGCATATAAGGATATGTTTTAGGGAAATTAGTTGGGGAAAATCAGCCCTAGTTTCAGTATGCATATATGGAAAGATATTTCTTGAAAATTTTGTTTAAAATTTTTGTGATGGAAATAGAATACTGAGTAGATTTAAATTTGTTGTTTGGAAATGAAGTGGAACATTTGAATTGTTTTAGGTGTCATTTCAGCTCTTTTTACCTGTTACTTAAGCAAATATCAAATATATATTTTTCTTTTTTTAGATTTAGATTTTTTTCCCTATTTCTTTGTCACTAACTTTGAAATAATACATTTTCAAATTTATCATTCGGAACTAGTGGGATTCACAGAATCATATGTTTAGGGCAAATCTCTCTCATGACTTGCTTAAATTACACAATATTAAATATTCAATTTATTAAACATAAAAACTAGAATAGAATCTGAATTTAAAGGCAAACTTAATAAGAAACAAAAATCTAAGAAAAAATTTAATAAATATAAGAATCAAATATAACAGAAATAATAATAAAATGATTTGCACTAAAAGCATTAGAGTAAAATAAACCACAAAAAATCTAAAACAAACCTGTAGCTTTCTTATATATAAATTTACAGATGTTTTGTTTTTTTTTTAATTTAATGTTTTCAGCTAGAGCATAATTTTGAAGACATTAAAAAAAATTTTTAAAGCTATATTTCCCGAATATTCAGATTTCTGTGTTGTGAAATGTTTCATGGAGAAGTTATTATTATTATTATTATTATTGATTAATAGGAATCTTCCTAGAGCAGATTATTTCTATAGAAATTAGAAATTTTTTTTTGCATAAACTAAAATAGTTTGTTCCTTGTTATAATAGTAGATGAAAAGTTTACTGGTAGTAGTGCTGCCTATGAAAGGGTGTGGTTCAGACTGTGAGTTAGTGGTGTGATGGTTCTTGTGCTCTTCTGAATTGGCTTGTGCATGGGTTTCTCCAGAATCTCCTTTTCCTTTTTTTTTAAAGAGAAAGGGCTTCTGTATTGTTTTTTTCTTATTAAAGATGACTAAATTCATGTAACTTGCTTTTGCATGGAAGTCTTGTAGTTTCCAACAGATTGCCCTGTGTTCCATATAGTTAATAGCACCCTTAGTTGATTATAAGTAAATGAAAAAATGACATGAAATGGTATGAATATCTGCAATAAAGTTTTTTCCATAAGAACTAATTTTAGTAGATAAACTGCATTTAAGTGACTGACTTGCTTGTTTTAAGAAATTTTGACAAGTCTAATTTTGGCTTTGCCTTGAAAGTATTATGTTAGCAGTAATATGAAAGTAGATACTCCACTCTTCTATGCACATGTCTATTTGGTGGAGAACTTTTATTTTTAACTAGCTAATCAGATAACTTGCTTTTTTCTCAGTTGATAATTCCTATTCTAAGCTGGAGCATATCCTAATGTTATACAGGTGCCTCATCTCGTGATAGAGAAAAGGAATCTGAATTTCATGGGCTAACTTTTGATGATTCTTCACAATCTCTCTACATTTGTTAAAAAAAAACTCAATTGAAGTCTCTGAAAGATTTATGTATTTCATTCAATAATTGGCCACCTGTTGGTATTACAGTATTTTAGTTAAGGAAAACAACAAATAAAGGTAAGCAGTAACATGAAATTCTTTGTTAGTACTTGGTGAAGCCACTTTTTGCAGTACAAAGAGCCTTTCCTCTGGAATTGAATCACTGAGATTTTGTCATAGCTTTCTTTGTTCACTATATCCATGTGAGAGCTTCCTTTAATTCTATCACTTTGGTGGGACATGGAGGTGCTTCATTGGATTCATATAAGGCTTCTGTTGTATCAGAGGAAGAAGTTGAATGCTTTGATCTCTTCAGATTGTAATCACAGGAGATATATAGCATGTAGCACATTCTTCTAAAGAATATGGGTATCTAATTTCAGTGTGCCTTGTTTGTAAGTTGGTAGGAGGTGTCTTTAAAATAGTATTGTGCCTAGCTGAATCCAGATGTCTTTCTACTATGCCAGATGCCCATACTATATTGCTCCTGCCCTCATACTTCACCATAAACTGAAGACATTGGGGTTGAAGGTCATTATTAATTTTTTTCAAAATTACCAGTTTCCAGATCTGAATTCCCGAAACCTGAACTCAGTGGGAAAGAGTACATGCTACCAATACTCAAGAATCTTACCAGACGTGAATTCTGACCAGACCTTTTGAAATTTGAAGTGTTGTTTTCTGGTGGACAAAAGGTTTCCTACATGCTACACACCCTCCGTAGCTAAGTCATTGATTATGATGTTGGCCTGTCTTTGGTTCATTTATGTTACATTGTCAGCAAGAGAATCTTGATGGTTTGGAAAGTAATGGTGCATTTTTGTTATGGTATCACTGTTGAAGGCATTCTAGGTCACTTTGCTACAACAGTGACATGTGCCTCAGTGAACTGCACAATAACATAGCCTACAGATCCATGAAAAGTGTCAAGATCTTTGGAAATCTGTGATTGATTCTGGTCTGTTTACAAATGGTATATAATATGATCTCTGGTAAACAGAAATGTCATGGGATCCACCTGTTTTGGTATGGTGATTATGCACACTGGCTATCTGCCTGTTAAGATATCTAAAATATGTAAATTTCAGTCAGATACATTAATTTATGAAATATGAATATGGTGACAACTGAAATAAAATTTATTTACTGTGATATTGCAGAACTCTGTCCTCTTAAAAAAGTAGATTTATCTATGCACAAAGACAATTTATCATATATATATTTTGAATTAATTAATCTGTTTTCATACAAGGTGTGATCAGATATTTCCCAGATTGAATTTAGTGTGATAACATCAATACCCAAAATTTTATGCGATATCCAAGATACCCTTAGTTGAGTTGATGCAATGCCTAAAGCAGGATTACATCGTCATTTCCCACCAATTACATGTTATAGCCAGTGTAGAGAGTAGTTATGGCAAGTGTGCATCAAACGTTGTTGAAATTTTTGGAAAACAGCCACCAATACAAGTCAAATGTTGCAAGCAGTGTTTGGTGACATAGCACTATTTTGTGCTACAATATTTGAATAATTTTCTTGATTTAGAGATGGTAGTAACATCTATTGAAGATGATCCATGGTTTGAGTAGCTAGCAACTTCACATACAAGATTTGCTCATGATTTGATTTGTGCAACAGAGAAGTTTCTGAAGACATTTTTTAAAATAGCTTTTCTTATGGCACATGTTAGTCAATTATTACAGATTTAAGGATGTGGTATCTTTCTGCCAGGTTTGTCCCATGCCTTCTCACTGATGAGCAGAAAGAACATTGCATTCTTGTGTGTCAGGATCTTAAAGAACAAGCAGAAAACGACCCAGAATTTTTTTATCATATAAGAGGTGATGAAACCTGGATTTAGTTATGATTTGTAAACCAAGCAATAATCCTCCCATTGAAAGACCATTTTCACCCAAAGTAAAAAAAAATGAAAATAAAAGACAGCTGAACTCATTTTGAAATATTCATTTTGAGTAAATAATTTAGCAATAATTCACTATTCACTAAAATCTTTCCCTGAAATTAAAGAAAGGCACTGAAGTTTGCACGGAACTTTCTGGGTTTTTTATACATAAAAGTCTTGGGAAACTCAGATAAAATTTGGGAACTTTAAAGCTCCCGGTAATTGTTAGCTCTGATATTTAATGTTTATGGAAGAGCTATGTTCACTTTATCATTAGCCACAGAAATCCACACTTTCTTAATGAAAAAAATTTTGAATGTTAATCTCTCTCTGCATGTTGCTCATTCAGGTGTCAATTATGGAAATAAGTATTTAAAAGAGTAGGAGAAGAAAAAGATTTATCATTTGCATGTTAAAAGAGGAAAAAGCCATGCATTTATTACATGTTGAAGAATATAAACCCAATTTAGAGGCTAATTGTATAAGTTTTTTCTTTCAGTGGATGCAAGGTCATTTAATAAATGCACTTTGGAACAAAGGTTTTCAAAAAAATACATGTTCTGTCTGTCATTGGAATTGTTCTGAAAAAATTAAAATTTATGTAATTAATTTTATTTAGAAATGTAATGTCTTTCACAGTAACAAGCATCAGAAAGTGCATAATGACTCTTGTAAGTGTCAACATTGTGACCATTGCACTTTGGAATGAATTATACAGTAGGTAACCTTCTTTATTCACTTGAAACACAGTATTAACCTTTCAGATCATCTGCTTTACTCCTGTACCTCTTCCAGGATAGTTATTAGTATAGATTGGGTTTGACAGGTTTTAAGTGTTTATTTAACTTTATTAGGGCTTCAAATAAATCATAAAAAAACCTTTAATTGCTAATTAAATTATTATTATGAAATTATGTATTCTAATCAGAAGTTAACTTTAAGTATAATTTTCTTGCTTTGTCAGTTTATAAGAGTGGGCTGCTTTCTACACACGTGTAGCCAAATTTGGGTATATGAGTAGGGAGTCTAATTAAACTGAAATTCTCATTCATGAAAAAAAAGAAGAGCTGGTTCAAATCTCTTGTGCTGAAAGTTATTGCTAAAGAGTTTATTATTTTTAAAACTTTTCTTTTCTCATAATATTTTTGTGTTTTCCTTGGATTTTGTTGGGTTTACTGTTTTATCAGAATTGCCAACTTTCAGTGGATGTAATGATCAGAAACAAATTAATACTTTGAAATAATTATAGCTGTTAAAGTTTACCGCTGCTTATTTTGTAGGTGGTCAATTTGCTACTGACTCGTGCATGCTATCTGGTCTTATTGCTAGTATTGATTTTCAGTGTCGTCATTTCAAGCCAGGTAAGCAGTTTAGTTTTGCATAAATTATCAATGTTTTAAATTGATAATGTACAATTTACTTACTGTATTTTTACCATTTAAACTCAAAGACCCTGCTTTCATTTTAATGAGTTTTTTTTTTTTTTCCCAGAATCTTTCTTCCTGCTAAAAAAAAACTCAACAAATTAGTATAAACTTTTGGGGGTCACGACAATAATAGTACTAAATTTGTTATTTTGTATGTTTCTCTATTCCTTAGAAGATTAAAATATTGGAATATTCTAAATAATTCATAGTTTCAACATTTCAAAACATCTGACTTTATTTAATAAAAAAATTGTTGTAAATAATATATTTTGTACAAACCAGCATTTTAAGTATTTTTTCATATCATAATTATGCAAATGATTAGTCCTTACTAAAAATTCTTATTATGATGGTATTAGTAGTTGTACATTTCTTTTAGTGTCTTTTGTAAGTCAATGTTGATCTTTTACTGTGACAACTGAAAATCTTCACTAGACTGACCATCTATAAAACTATAAATAGGATGCTGATAATTAATTTAATCAGATGACTTACTTAAATATTGATTTAAAGTTTTCTGTAGCTACAATCTATTGATACTTAGAAATGAATTTTCCAGATGCAGATCCCAAGCAAACATTGGGGGGAAAAAAGATGACCTTTAGTTTGTTATTTTTAGACTGATTTAATATGAGGTTGGGAGGAGGTATTTGGCTGGGGAGAAATGTGCAGCCAGTAGTTTTTATCATTTATTATCAATAACATTTTATCTATTGTTATTGGCTTGCCATCTTTGATGATAAACAAAAATCAGCTTATTGCCATAAAGTTTCTTTGGTTGTTTGCCAGTTTTTGTTTTTGATAATTAGTGGAAAGGAAATTATCTGGTTGCTTTCAGACCAAACAATTACACAGTTTATGAAAACAGACATAGTCACAGAGAATCAACTTCAGACATTTTTAGAACTTTTTCAGTGATCCCCATTAATGTAGTGTTTTATTAGAATTCTCATGGAGAGAGAGAGAAAGCTATGTATGTGGAGGATTCCTGCTCTCAGTTATTTTTCATATATAGAAGAGAAGAGCTGGGTTATGCAAGGTAACTATAAATCTGTACATTTCTGTGTTTTAGCAGAACTTGTGGATAATGTCTTCTGTTAAGTAACAGATTCAGAAGTCTAATTTTTCACTAAGCCCTTAATTTATGGATTTTTGTTAAGGGAGATTTACAAATTGTTAGTAAGTGAGACCAGGGTTGAAAGTAACAGGGTAGGTTGTACTAGTACTGGTAATATTTCATAAATAAGTGTAAAGGTTTTGGCAGTGTTTGTGTCTTGTGGAAAAGCCTAACCCAATGCATACACTTCTTGTGGAAGTAGAACAAGGCCACTAATACTCACAAGGGGAGTGTTTCTGTTTTTACACATCAAAAGTGATTATTTACCTGATGAGAAATTTTGTTTTATTTTTCACTCACATGGTTAAAATGTTTTAACTTTTAGTGTTTTTGAATCTGTATTATGTGGTGACCAAGTGTTCAGGCTGTGTATACTTCTGTATTATCTCAGGACCTGTACGTTTTGCAGGTTGTGAAAAAGTAAATTCTGGTCAATAAATTAGTATGTACAATATCTGTTTTCAGGATTCAAATATTAAATTAAATACTAATAGAGTTCTCATAGTCAAGTCAAAACAATAAGATTATAATTTTGTTGTTCCATTTGTTAATCTTGATTGTTCATAGAACTCCCAGTATCCAGAGAAGAGAGAATTAAAAATAATATAAGAATTTTATGTCTTTAGTCTTCCCCATCTCTAGGTTCATGGTATGTTAATGAATGAGCTGGACTAGAATGGTTGGGCAGTTTCATGAAGTGTCATCCATTTTATCAATCAGAGGACCCGAAGCCACCACTTTGTCATGAACAACCAGCTTCATTAAGGAAAATTTGGAGTTTTACTTGCTTAAAGGTTTTTATCTGGTTTGGTACACAACAAAAATTTTTCATAAATAATTTTAGCATTAATACTTATTCCAATGAACTAACTTCACCATGGGGTAAATTGTAACACTTGACAGAAGGAAATATTTTGAATTTTGCTGAAGTTGTGTCATTTAATCTTAATATCAGTGTGATTGGTTCCTTGTTCTAATAGTTTATAGTATTTGATGGACCATCATAATCATTTTGTACATAGTTCCAGAATTGAATATGTTTGTTTGAAAAGTGTGACAATCAGCCTTGGTCTCTTCTATAGAGAGTCTAAAGTAAATTTAAATCTATCATCATCTAACCATAAGCTTTTCTATTTTTGTCTTTACCACTATTTATAGCAAAATGACCAGAGTTACAAAGTTACAAACAAAGACAATACCATGTCCTTTTTGAGTATCAGTATGTATGTAGATAAATGTACTTAATCAAATTTGTAATGTCTTTATGTATTAAAGGAGCAAGCAGAAGTAGTTGAATGCAACTGCGAGGCAGAAAATTGTAAAAAGTTTATAGCATATTTGAGTATAGTCCTTCATTAATGGCAGATGAAGTATTAAACCATTCCTATGCACTAGCCTATTATTTTTATGAATTTTTCAAAGAAATTAGCAAGTACAGAACTTGTGGATTACTTGATTTTGAAGAGACTACTTTTCTGTGGTAGGTAAAATTTACTAAGTTAAAATTTAATTAAAACTAGATAGTTTGTTGGTTGTATATGTTGTACATGTATATGCTTGTAAAGTTTATACTTGGAAATGGCATAATTTACAATTCATCTGTTTTGTCTGACATAATAGTAAAATGATTTCTTCTAATGTATTCTTCCCACTACTAACATAACCAGAAGTGTTTACTGCTCTGTCCTCACTCTCCAGTTTTGATATGCATGTGTGGAAGAATTTTTATAGCTTGTCCTTTTTGACATTAAGTTGAATTTAAATAAAACTTGTGATAATACTTACATTTCTTAGTTTTAATTTAATTTCTCAAGACATCATTCAAAACATATTGGATGTGAAAAATTTAAGTTTAATCTTTAGCTAAAGATAATTCACAAATTGTAAAAAAATGGGCACTAGTTGGTGCTAGACATTGATAAGTTCAAGGTTCATTGTTGAAATACTATTTACATTATTAATCTCTCTCTCTCTCTCATATATATAATATAATAGACGCCATTATTCAGACAAGAGAATAAAATGATGAAGACATTGATATTTCAAATATTTCATTCACAGTAGAGTAGTGGATTTGTTCTGGAACTTTGAAGAAAAAGAAAAAAATACATAGAGCACAACAACAAATTAAAAAAGAGAAATTGCTTGTCATTTACAGGTGATAGATTTTGTTGCTCAAGACTAGTTTTATAAAGGTTGGAACTTAGGTCAAGTCTTTCTAAATGTTGTTTTTTTTTTCTTTCAAATGTGTGAAAATGATAAACTTGCTTGACTACTCATGCAGCTAAAATGAAAGTTCAGTTTGTGAGGAAGGAGTTGGTTTTTTTCTTCCTTTTTTTCTGATGAGTAAAGCAGCTAGTATATCAAGATTTTCAGGTTCCCTGAATGTTTACCATGTGGGAATCATGGGAGGTCAGGGCTACCCATTGTAGCTGCCAGTTGAAAGGTGACTTGGACTTAAGGCTAGCTGAGTTATCAGTTGATAAAAGGATGGTCTCATTACCAAGTTTGTTATCATTGTCTTTGTGGTCTGTCCCCCTTTATATTCTAAACCCTGTAGGCACTACTTGAAATACAACATAAAAGTGTGAGGCTTAGTATTATTTTACACATAATAAATTAGTCATTTTTTGTTATTTATTGAAGAATATACTTTTCATCATTATCATTCATTACAATATTTTTAAATCTTAAAATAAATTATTCAATTTAGATAAATATGGCACAAAGGGTTTACAACCTATCTCTATATGTTTGACAATAAAGTGCTTCCTTTTTTCAGTTATAACAATTTTTTTCATGTTATTAAGAATTATTAATTTAGTAAACATTAAATTAAAATATTTTATTGTAAATAAAAATTGTTAAACAAGGCATAATATAGCAAAAAAACAAACTTAGATATTTTTTTACCAATAATTTGTTCATTTATACTTAAAGATATTCAAACAGTATAGTCCACAGTGTTAAAATTACCAATCATAAATTATCAAATGAATATAAATAGTTAATAAAATGATTTCATACTATAAGTCTGTCATTTCATGAACTTTATTTTAAGTGAAAGCAAAAAGGTAGTGGTGACATCAGAGTTCACACAAACACCATGCCATTTAGCCCAGCCATGATGCACACAAAATTGTTTATGGTCTTGTTGACAGATAAACTGTTTTTTCTCAAACATGTTTGAAAAGTTTAGAATTTTTAATTTTAAAGAGATTTTTAGTAAATTTAGCAATATGAATAAGTTATGGAAATGATTTTATTTATAAAATAAATTAAGCCAGTTTATTAACAAATAAACTTCAGTGCACTAGTAAAAGAAGCTACAGCTTTAACTGGAAAGCACTTTGTTTATACTATGATCTGAGCAAAAATGAGTTTTAATTAATTTTTGTTTTTATGTAGTAAGAGAGCAGAATCAGTTTGCTTAATTTATGTTTGTTTTTGATGATTGGAAGGTGAAGATTGATCAAATTCCTTAGTTCATCAAGGTGAAATTTGTCTTATATGGGGGGGCATGAATGCATTAAGTTTACATTTAAGACAGGTTATATATTAATGCTCTCTCTCTCTCTCTCATATATATATATATATATATTATAAACCAAATTTAAACAGATAAAGTAGATTTCTTTACTATTATTTTAATTAAATTTTTTTAATTTTTAATTTTTATCACATCACTAGCACTTTCCAATTGAAAAATAATTTTTTTACTGAAATTTTTTTTTTTTTCAAATTAAATATTTTTTGAATGCTACAAGTCAAGTTTATTCGCCACTCCTTTACCCTGTCTTCCTCCACTAAGAATTTTCAAGTAGGCACTGATGTTTTTATAAACATGGGTGGCTCTTTATATTGTGCATTCCATTCTAAAACCACCCATCCCTTTCCCTTTCCCTTTCCCTTTTCTATACTTTGTTTTTTTTTACTCATCAGTTTGTGAAAAAACACTGATGCCATTAATAAAGTTTTTAAACTATGAAAATATGATAGTCTGTTTTATTTACTTTCTCAAAAAGTGATTAAAAACACCCAAGGCCACATAATGCAGATTTCCTTCATCTCTTCTCAAAGAAATTCTAGCCAGTTTTTTTTTTTTTTTAAATTGAGTGAATCAGATGTTGCATGATTGGAACTGCATATCTTTTAGTTTATTGTAGGATATTTTTCTTAAACAATTCTGAAAACTCTTTTTCAATATCCATGTATTAGTATCCCTGCTTTATTCTTTCCAGTCTTTGCCATCTCCTTAAAAGAAAACATCCTTTATATACCCCCTTTTTTTGGAAGCAGTCATTTTGATAATTTTATTATTAATATTGAACTTTAACTTTGTGAGCAGTAAGAAGACTGAAGTGTATACATATAATAAACAACATCCCGTCAGGAGGCACATGTGATTGACATCTACGGAAAGTGATGCCCATTAATAATAAAAATCAGCAGTGGTGGTATACTTTCCTTGGCCTAGAATAAGGTTTTTAAAAGGCAAAAAATGCTTTGTTACATAAATAAATATTATACCTATCTACATTGGTAAATGTTGTGTTTTGTGGCTTTGAGACTATTTAAAGTAACATTAAAAAATTTTAAAAATGGTTAAAATGCATGATCTTTGTGAACCTCTATCTTGATTTCAAGGTCTTGAAGTTATCTCACAGAAAGAGAAAGGTGTGGGGCAGCAGCCTTGGTGATCAAGGTGCAAGCCAATCTAGAGTTGTCTGTGGAACCTCTACCCAAGTATGCACAAAATCACAACTAGAACACCTCTACTTAGATGTGAGAGAAAAGTGGAATGCTCTTAGGAAAATTTCTCTCACAGACTGGTACAGAACTGCAAAAAAGAAACCATGCTAAAAGAGGTTTCCAAACTGTGTTGAGTTCCATTCCAGAGAGAACCAAATTTGGGCTCTTATCCATAGCCATCTGCTGTTCAGAATGCATGATTAACTAGTTTCTCTCTGTTAGTATATATGAGCCTGTGTACATAATGGCATGTTTTTGTATAGAAAAATGATTAATTAAAAAATTGGATAGATAATTTATCTATATACCACAAACCAGTAACATTATGTTGTGAGGATGCTTGAAAATAATAAAACTTTCTGAAAAGATTTTAGTTCTCTGGAGAAAAAAAATAATAGATATATGTGCTTAACAGTGATTTCTTCTATCTATACCCTTGATTGAAGCCAGAATAAGTAGCCCTTGCTTTCTCTCAAGAAACTGGCTAAATATCCTTTTAAAGTTATAATAATAAATAAAGCTCCAAATATTTTAATATAGTATACTGGGTAAGCATAAAGTTACTTACTAGAGTTGGTTACTTATAACTCCCAAACCATAACAGAAGTGTGCATACACTGGGGAATGCATTTCCTGAGCTTGCACATTTTTCCATTAGAGAGGATGTGATATTATGCTAAAACAGCCATGTCATAAGTTACATTTGAAATTGATGTGTAACTGTAACAGGAAACAATAAAAAAAATTGATTAATTACAACAGTTTATCCAAATGAAAATCGTGTTAACATTTTGCTGAACTACTTGTTACAGTAAGTTCAGCCGCTTCTCTTGGTCAGCAGGAAGCAGTTTTCACATCTTGTATGGAAACAGCTTTAGTGTCTTGCACATTACCTTCCATATAGTTTGCTAGATTAGGGCGTGGTCTATGGAAAATCTTAAAAATGCTATGCAATCTTGGAGAGAAGCTCTGTTTGCAGGCATTTCTCTAGGAAGATTTATGCATCTGACAGCTCTATAAATGTATATATAGAGGAAAAAATTAAGAGGTGATGTCATGTTATATATAGGTGGAATTTGCGAGTGTAAAATCTGCAAACATTGGAAATGCATTTCCCATAACCTTCTGTGTATGCACACTTCTGTTAACATGTGTGATATGTTTGGGAGTTATAGGCAACCAACTGCAGCAAGTAACTTTATGGCCACCTTAGGATTCAAGAAAAGGTAAATTTAATATGGTTTCTTCCATTTGTAATTCTAATGCAAATAATCCAATGACTTATGGCTTTCAAATGAAAGATGCAGATTTTGAGAATTTTATATGAAAAAAATGCCAGTGATATATTCTTTATTAAAGATGATGAGATCAGCATGATGCTTGTTTTCTTGCAATAGTTAATCATCATCTGTCATTGCTAAGAACTTCTGAATACCATATTTTGGAGACTAAACAACTTTTAAAATATATAAAGATATTTTTACTTTAAAATGAAAATTCAGTAACTACTATATATTCTATATATTTTTTAATCAACAAAAATAAAGAAAAAACAAACTGGTACATTATATTGGGTATTATTGGTTAATCGCACAAGTATAATGATAATTTGGTACTTTTTTTATAGTTTAGATGGTTCACTCTTGCTATTGATCATACTCTGTGTTATCAGAAATTGAATGTGTAAATTCATCATAATTTTAGAAAAAAAGATGTTTTATTATTGCTTTGTGGTCACCTTGCTTGTCTGTCTACCATTTATCATTAGCATTGCTT
The DNA here is from genome assembly GCA_018389105.1 of Nautilus pompilius. NCBI lineage: Eukaryota > Metazoa > Mollusca > Cephalopoda > Nautilida > Nautilidae > Nautilus > Nautilus pompilius. Next base: position 2,381,183 of record JACATO010000308.1, on the reverse strand, counting down.
TCATCTTTGTAGACTTATGAAACAGACCAACTACCACCACCATCTTAGCTCAGTTCATAATCAGTAGTGTTCTTGTTTTAGTCAGATGATCTGTAACTGTTTATTGTAAATTTCTTCTTTTGGTTGATTGTATTTGTTTTGGGTACTGTCAGCATTGTTACTTTTTGATCTGAAATATGTATAATCTAGGGGAATTGATATAAAATAAGACTTCTAATAGAATGAATCACTCTCTTGTCAACTTCATACATTGAATGAACAGATACTGATATCCACTGATGGTTTAATTAGGTGATATAGAATCTAATGGTGTTGTGTTTGCACCACATCTAGTTGGGGATCAGGGAATTGAATCTGGAAATGTGAGGTTTAGATTTGTTGAAACAGTAGAAAGCCTCTTACCTGATTGATTTAAATTGAAAATTTTAACAGAAAAATTAAATAAGACTGATAGACTGTTATATAAAACAAAAATATTTTGATCTGATAAATTACAGAGCATTTTGTTTTTAATTTGTCATTAGGAAACATATCAGCTGTGTGACAAGATAGTGTGAAGATTTATCCATAAGGGGAGGAGGTATTGAAAGCTTAGCTGTTTGTTTGTTTGTGTATGCATAAATTATTTTGAAACAAATCATTAACAGTGAAAAAGTAATAATACTTACTGAATCTTATTATATGGAGGCCTTGCAAACTAAGCTTTTTGATTTTGGTTTGGGGAAACTGACTTGAGATTTATAATAATGCTATCTGACATGGATGTTATAAATTTTTTGAATTTACACTGAATAAGAAGAAAAAAGTTTATTTTATATTTTTATGTCTGCACATGAAAAATTTGTGATTTTATCATCTTATGTACATCTTTAAAAAAATGTTTTCCCATGTTGTGTTCAAGAAATTTAATCTTTGTATTAAAGAATGATAAACATCATCTTTTTAATGTGAGCTTTTGTACCTACAGTATACATTTGGTGATTTCATTATTCTAACTCAGACATCAAACTACCAATACTAAGCATATAAATTTATAGAACACTAGTGAAGAAAACATTTGTGATGGGTAATTCTCTTTGAAATCAAGGATAGGCATGCAGATGTACATGAATACAAAGGTTAATATGCAAAACTAAGTAATTGTATGTTATTATAAAATACCCTAAGAAGGACTGTATTTATATTGCACAATTAATGTTGTTTTATTCAACCACAGATTTTTCTTTCATTTCTGTATTTTAAAGCTAGGAGTGTACTTAATGCTAGTTACTTATTAATTTTGTTCATAATTAGAATATAATAAAATCTGTTTAGTTAATTTTAGTTTTTAAGATTTTTTTGCATTTATAATTTAAATGCATTCTATAGAGAAAATATAGCATTTGGTGCAATTTTAAGTTAGATGAGCGCATATTAAATTTAACTTTTAAATTAGCTATGATGCAATACACAGAGCATATAACAGTATGAAATATTTCTCTATTATGCATTGAAAAATTACATTTAATATCAGATACTTGTCAAATATCCATGTAACTGTAATCTGACAGATAAATTGATTGAACAAAAATGTCTTGTACAAGAAATGCTAATTAATGTGGGTAGATGGCAACATGATGTTTTTACTTTTTGCTGGCTTTTTGACAATAGTTGTTGGATGAGCTGAGTAAATGGACTATAATACAAGTTTGAATTGTCTGACTGACACTGGTTAAAAAAATTAACACTTCTTAAAACAAAAGAATTCTAAAAGATTGGCAGTGAAAATTTATTTTTAAATAAACAGTTATAGGTATAAGACACTAATTGACAAATCTTTTCACAATAATTTACCTCTACAAACTAAATGTATTTATACTTTAATTAACACTTGTGATATATAACATAAAGTTGTTCTCCCATGTTACTACTGGTGTATGCGAATGTTTCCAGAATTCAGAAAACAAAATTACTTAATAAAATATAACCTTTTAAAAAAAAAACCCTTTCTGAATATCTGTCTATTTATGTATATCTTAACCTGTTAAAAACCAAGACTAAATTACCCTGTTTGGACACCTTTTTGGTTCTTTGTACACATGGAATTAATGTCCCAGATCCATCCATCACTTTTCATCTTTGATTGTTTCTTTTTGAGATTTCAAAAAAAAAAACTTTTTTTTTTATTATTATTTTTCAAGTTTTTGGAGGTATGATCACAAAATTAAAAGAATTTATTGCATAGGCATTTGATTGTCAAATGTGCACATGTTTTTGTGGAATGTTTGTTACTCTCATCACTTTAAGATAATTTATCTATATAAAATAGTGTGACTATTAACTAGAGTGTTTGACAGTCCAAAGAAAACCATTGGTGAATTATTATATATGAAAACTTTTTTAAGGAAAATTACATGATAGATTGTAGGTGCTGATAACTAATTTAATGTACTTTCATGATTACATGGTTAACACAAAATGATATGAAAAAATAATATAATCTCAGAAAAGTCTTAAATAAACCAATTTTAAAAAATAATTTTTTCTGAAATAAATAAAATAAAAACAAAACAAAACACACACACACACACACACACACTCTCTCTCTCTCTCTCTCTCTCTCTCATGAGATAATTATTAAATCAATCTTGTGAGTTAGCAAATTTGTAAAAAAAAAGAAATTGCATAGTCTTTCTTTGTGTACATAAACATGATTTAAGTAAAGGAATGAAGTTGCCAATGTTAACAGCTATTTAAAGAAGGACCGACATGTTCATAAATAAAATTTTATTGTAAAAATGAACCTTATTAATTTCTAAACTGTTCTCTCCTGTATTTTCTATAACTATGCTAAAACTGCACAAAGAGTCAATGAGCATTCGATAACAGGAGCATTAGATTGTTGTGAAATTTTTTTTTTCATTTCAAGAACATATCCTGGTCATAAAACAGAATATTCATTGTAAATATAAAAGAAAACCATCTTACTCTTAGTCTTCAAACAAAACATATAGATCAAAGAGAAAGAAATAGCATTACTCAATAAGGAGCAGAGGTTTGAGCTACATATAATTTATTATTATTTTAAAAAAATTATTTCTTTGCATCAGTTGGTTTCTCTCTCTCTGATATAAAAACTTATTCATCTTTTAACATTTGTTGATTCACAGTAAGATCAAAAGAACACATTTTCTATTCTGCTGCTTTTAATGTAAACTGTTAATATAGATGTCCTTCAGGTTAAATAGCAGTTGTGTGTTTTCAAGCTATTTTTTTCTATATATTATTTGCAATGATCAAAATAGAAAATTAGATTTTTTTTATGAGTAATTCCTCAAGTCTAGCCACACCTTGGTTTTGAAAGCTCCTAAATTTGGAACAGCTTTTTACTCAAGCAATTGTGCAGCTCATGTCATTCCAGTTAAAGAAATACTGTAATAACTTTAAAGAGCTTGGTAATGAATCTTTTGCATCAAGATATTACATGCATCCCATGTCTAGCAATAATAGGTAATTAAAAAAAAAAATTGACTGTTTGATTTATAAACATCAATATTAAATTGGATATTTAAAATGATGATATAACACAACTAAGTAGTTCTTATATGCAGGTACAGATTGTTTTAACTTTTTTGTTTTAGTATATTAAAAAATTAGCTAGATTTTGTGTATTAAATACATATGCTTGGGTTTCCTAATGCTGACATCATTTTAAAATATGTTAATTCACCATCATAAACTATTCTAGTTTATCCTTTAATTAATGTTGTTTTAGTAATTCTTGAAATATAATGACATGAGATTTTACTTTAAAAAAAAAAATTTTTTTTTTTTTTTACCTACAATACTAAAAGTTTGGAAACAGTACATTTTACCTATGAAATCAAACTGTTTGATATCTAAAGTTTTCATTGCTGTAATTGCATTCATAACCATGTAATATTTAATTTGTATATGAAGATAGTAAATTCTTGAAAATAGTGCCATTTACTATTTACTGAGAATTTCATATATTTTAAACTACATAATTGCCATGAAGGCTACAGAGCAATTTTGATCAAAGTAATTTTTAATAAAATCAGTAATTATTTCAGTTGTGGCTCCTAAATTGTTTTGGAAAACAGCACATGAAAATGTTATGCCAGTGTTTGTCTGTCTTAGTATTTAGTTTCTAATTCAGATTTTTCCATATGTTCATGTGAGAACTTCCTTTAATTTTATCATATTGGCAGGTCATAGATGGGTTGGTTACTCCTAGCTGATGATCCAGATGCTATCAAAGATGCCAAATTCCACTTCCAGACTATGGTCACATGAGAGATGGCATAGTGCCATCATCTTGAAGAATTTGGGCATTGAATCTTTGTGTTTTGGTAAATGATGTACCTTTAAAATGGCAATGCACCTGGCAGTATTGAGGCAACCATGACAATTCTGCCTCCATGTTTGACATGGCTGAACACATTTTGTTTGAAGATCTTAGAGTGGTCTTATTGCTGAAGCATTGGAGAAGAGTATACACTGAATACTCAAGGTCTTGCCAAACATGTCCTCTGACTGTGATTTTCAAAGTATTTTTGTTTTTTATGTGTTGTGCATCCTCTGTAGGCAAGTCAGTGGTGATGGAGTTTATCTGTTCTTTGCCTCTGCAACAGAAATGAATCAATGTCATTAAGAGGATGTTGACAATGAGTACAGATAGGGCCTCTGGGTCACTTTTCTGCAGCAGTGTCATTTGCCTTAGTGAACTTTGTGATAGCATTGGCCACAGTCCATGAGAAATGTGAAGATCCTTGGCAGTCATTTGTTTACGATCATACTCTAAATGGTTTTTATCATCACCATAGGAAAATGGAAAAATATTACTGAAACTACCAGTTTTTAGCATGGTAATAGTGCACTCTGGTTAACTTCTCACGTATACACAAGTAAGCACAAGCATACCTTATATATGCAAATTTTGGAGATAACCAAATGAATGCAGTAGACATTGTATATACAAAAATTTAGACAGTAAATGTTTGGTGGTAATTATACTTTAAAAAAAAACAAACCTTTATTTATTTAAATTAGTTTTTTAAATTATTTAAATAAAATGTTATATTTTAAATCTATTTTAATCTTATAAATTTTTGAAGTTTTGTCAGCTTACTTTTGTTGGAAATATAGACTTTATTCAAGCCTTTTTCACTGCTTTCATAGTTATCTAATTAATTTATGTTTTAGCAATCTTTTATTTATTCTCATTATTAGGGTTGGTCATTACAGAATAACTGCTTGTATGTTCAAATATTTGTGGGTGTTTTTATTTGCATTGGAAATCTGGGGGATTTCACAGTGGTAGTTGCTGTGCCCTGTTGGTGCATTAGGTTGATTTGTGCTGCTAGAAATATCTTCCATACAGAAGTTAATAACCAACAGGTCATGTTTTCAGTATCAGGCTTATTTTTATTGTTTAAAAGAAAAGAAAACAGCAATATTCAATATCTACAATGATGAATAGTTCATTTTCAGTCATTGGGATTCTTATTAATTAGGTATCTTTTGACTGATGAGCAAAGTCATTTATTAATTACTGTGTAACCTTTATTTTGTTTTATCCCAGAGCAGTCATTCATCCTGACTTTTGTAGCTTCATCTACATTAGAAAAGGTAACCAAAATATCTGGGGAGAAATCCTATTAGAAAAAGGGGAAGCTGTAAAGAAAATGTTATTCATGTAGGATGACTCATAACTCTGATATAGTAAATAACCTGTTATCCAACCCTATTAGGGAGACTGTCAGATATCTGGATGGACAGATTTTAAACAAGTGTTGCTGCTTATCTAACAGCTTTTTTCTTCGTTCTTTAGTTTTTCTCAATCCTCTTTTTTTTTTGGATTGCTTTCCAAATTATTAACTGAACTATAGTTAGCATTATTAAATGACATATTACAAGGATTACAATTATCATCTCTGATAAAAATCATTAGCAGGGAAGAATACAACTGATCAACAATCAAGAAGTGTAAAGGATGCTAACCATCTGACAAGAAGTGATCTGATTGTGCACAGACAATGGATACAACTCCCTTGGTGACCAACTCATGAATTACAATGGTTGGATAGTTGGATAACTGGACAAGTTTATTATATGGAGGTCAGATAAAAGGTTGTTTACTGTTTTCAATATTTTATATACTTTAAAACAGAGAAGACATGTACACAGTATAGTCTAGACCAGGGGTCACCAAACATTTTTCACAGTGGGCCGGATAACTGAAAGAATGATGAGCACGGGCCGCATAATCATTCTGTTCAATACTTGCAAGCCAGAATGAAAGCTCTGGGAAAAAAGACTAAACACTAAGTTTAGCATTCCATGTTAATCATGAGTGAGTGGCGTGCAATGCACAAAAAACAAAGACAACCAACATATTTATTTACTAAAAAGTTATCAAAGAAGGCGACGTTAGCAAAAATATAGTTACATCAGACCTAGTGTGCACATATCCGAATCTTACAAACTAAGCAGCAAAAAAGGTTAGTGAGATTTGTGAAACTGACGTTTGGCTTTCAAGATATCATCAATGTTTGGTTTGGAATTGTTGCATCCAATCAAGAGAATTGCTTTCAAATGTTCATCAGTCAATCTCGTTCGATGTATTGACTTCACATACTTCATTTTTGAAAATGTTTGCTCACAGACATAAGTTGTTCCAAACAATGATGCCATACCAGCGGTAAAATTCAACAAGTTTGCCTTCTCTGTGCTTCTCTTTCAACAAGTCATTTGCTTGCAAATCAATGAGCTCCAACTGTAGTTCAACTGGCACATCATCAAGGTTACAATCAAACGGATTCTGGAACAGAAGAATGTCACTCGCAATTTTGTCGAGATCTGAAAATCTCTCCAAAAATGCTTCTTCAAGTCACGAATAATCTTTTTAGGAAAATCGAGGTTGACATCTTCAGCAATTGTAGCGCAAAACTCTTTGAAACAGTGAAAATGAGAGAAGTTTTCTCCTTCCAGTTGTGCTTCAAACAATGACAGCTTTCTCCGAAATCCTTTGATGATTCTGTAGAGATCACAGACGAGGTTATCCTTTCCCTGAAGTTTCAAGTTCAGTTCATTCATGTGGGATGTAATGTCGACCAAAAATGACAACTTTGACAGCTGTGGATCAGCTCTATCTTTTTCAGTGAGAAAAACATCTATTCCATTTCGGAGCTTGTAAAAACGAAACAGGACTTTACCTCACTGCTGTGTAATAAGGCAAGTCACAGAAATCAGAATCAATTTCTCCAAGAAAAGCCTGGAACTGACGGTGATTGAGTTCATGTCCCCTGAATGAAGTTCACAGCAGAAACGACTGGTTTCAGTACACAAGAAATATCCAAGTCTTTCCCACAGAGTGCTTGCTGATGTATGATGCAGTGTTTGAACAGAGCGCCCGGAATTTGCAAATCTTCCAACTGAGTCCTGATCTGCCCGACCAGACCCTTCCTCACTCCAGCCATGTTTTTTCCTCCATCAACTGTAACACCTCGAAGCTGATTCCACTGAAGGTTATAGTCTTGCAAAGTTTTCTGCACTTCCATGAAAATGTCTTTTCCAGTTGTTGTTCCATGCATGCAGCAAACGGATGCCAACTCTTCCGTTATCTGAAAGTCCAAATTGACACCACGAATGAACACAAGAAGTTGTGACGTACTCGAGAGATCAGTAGACTCATCCAGCGCCAGAGAATACCACAACAAGTTCCTAGCTTTCTCGCGTATCTGTAGCACTATGTTCTCTCCAAGTTCTTCTGTTCTCCACACAACTGAACTTGCCGAAAGGCTGATACTTCCAAACAAATCAGCTTTCTCAGGACACAAGTCATTTGCTGCTTCCATCATACACTCTTTGATGAAGTTGCCATCAGTAAACGGTTTTCCTCGCTCTGCCAACTTATGCACTATTTTGTAACTTGTACGAGTGACAGATTCATTTTCAGCAAACTTTTTCGTGAAGAGATTTCTTTGAGTTTCTAAACCACGCTTCATGGACTCATATTTCTCAGAGCGTAACTTTCCAGAAAACTTTGAATATGTTGATAGATGTTTTGTTTCATAGTGACGCCGAAGATTGTACTCTTTCAAAACGGCAACACTTTCGCTGCATACCACGCAACTAGCTTTCTGGTCCTTTGTTTCCACAAAGAAGTACTTTACTCCCCATTCTTCATTGAAAACGCGACACTCGGCGTCCACTTTTCTTTTCTTAGTAGCCATAATAAAGGGTGAAGAAAACAGCCTAGAGACCAGCTCGATTAACACCTTGACCGGGGAATTTTTCTGAGCCTTCTTGCCCATGATGTGTCAATTATCCATGAAAAAATTAAAAAAATTTTATTTCACAACATCTCGTGTTCCATCCGTTTTATCACGCAAATGCAAGTACCGTCGGCGGGCCTGATGAACTGACGTCGCTTGTTTGGTGACCCCTGGTCTAGACCACCATTTAATTATCACTTTTTCTCTCCAACTATTTGTAGCAAAAAAGCAATGTCTTTTTTGAATGCATCTTGGTGCTCTTTTAATTTGTTGCTGAAAAAGTTTATTTCATTTTAAGCTTTTTTTTTTAGAAAATATAGAGTCCTTAATTTCATATGTAGTATAAACTAGGACAGTGACATGCTTTCTTAGTTTCCCAGAATTATGAGGCAGATCAAAAGGTTAAATTATTTTTATATCATTATCTACAGTGCATTTCTGCTGTGTTTAGGCACCCATGGTTCTGTGAGATTTTCTAAGAACCATGGGGAAGCTTATTTAAATGAACAGTGAGAATTAATTAAATATTAGAAATTTGACTACTACGAATTCAAATAAATGGCAGGAATACTAAAATAAACTGTGATGGGTTACTGAATAGAGAGACTAAATATTTTGTTTCATTACTTTGGTTGTATTTTATATTTTATTTGCCATTTTATTGGAAATGATAATGTAATCAGTTTAATTTAGATTAAATATGTATATGTAAAGGAATTACACTGATAAACACACTAGATATTAAATTACATAAGCGCATTCATTTGTTTCTCAGGGGACTTTTTTCTTCTAGAATTGGTTCTGCTGTTATCAACAGAGGTAAGCGGTCGATAATCAGGTTACTATACTTTAAGATACTGAAACAGTAAACCAGTTAATGATTCTTAACTATGAAAGGTGTATAGATGAATTCTTTTTCAAAACTTCATTGGTTATCATTACACTGGATTTTAAAAATTGTTATCATAAACATATACCATACTTTCCAGCGTATAAGTTGTGGAGTATAGGACAAGGGATAGGTTAACTGTGGTAGTTAGCCAAAGTTTCATCCACTCAGAACAGTGTGTCAAATCCATCATAACACTGTCACATTGCACTGCTCTTTAAGGTACTTCAAGATTCATGAATGCTAATGAGCTGTGTGCATATCATTGAACTACTTTGAGATGATATTCTGAATAAATGAGGTGTCGAAATAGTTTTTCAGCATGTTTGTAAGCATGGAGATATTTGAAACAAAATGCAAATGTTATTTTGTCTGGTATTAAAAGTCTGGTGTCTATTTTTAGTCACTGCATGACATCATTAATCATCAGGTGATCACCTTAGTTGCTCTGTTGGTTTGCCAAGCCAAATGTGTCAGTTTTATCTATCTTTGACACTTTTATTGATTTTGAGATATTACAACACAGTAAAATTTAGAAATTCATCTCAATTTCTTTTTTGATAGCACTCAGCTTGGTTTTAAGTTGTCTGACACTGGGGTTTACAACTAGGCCAACATGGAAGTTGTCATGCACAGCCGTTTTTTTTTATTGGTTGGATAATATGGTACGCAGTTCAGGGAGGCCACCATGGTGAATACTGTACACCAGCAAAAGAAAGAAAGGAAGGGAGAGATATGTAAAAATGTAAAGACAGCGATCATCAGTTGTGATTTGTTTGGCCTTTAGTCTCAACTGTACAGTACTAAGTCTATGACACGCACACATTACTACAACTTCAGTGTTAATCCATCCAGCTTTGCAGCCATGATTTGCCTTTTTGAATTTCTTTGTAGTTTGTAACATATCCTTTTCTTTATGGCAGTCTCTAACACATTTCTTGCTGACAATGTATTTCCTGTGTATGGCTCTATTACTACTATTTTCTTCAGTGAACTTAACTTCCAGCTTAAAAGCTCCTGTATATGACTTGCATGACTTTATATATGAGGCATTTTCAGATGAGGTAGAGGATTTATTGCAGGAATTAAGGAGAGATAGAATGTAATTGGTGAGAGCACACTTGTTATTGATTGGATAAGTTTTCATTCTTCAGTGCATGCATTAATGGTGAATCACCCACCCAATTGGCAAACATTTCAGGCAGTAATTTCTGTAGCCCTGTTTCAAATGAACAATTTTACAGTTTATTTCAGAAAATATCAAACTTTGTAAATTAAAAAGTATTTTCATTACAGCAATTTCAGTGACTATCCATGGACAGGTTGATTTGGAGTATAAGTGAAAGCTCAGACTTCTGGAAAAAATTGTCTTGTATGCCAAAAAAAAATAGTACCAGTTTCATATTATGAAAGTACCTTAATTTTGCTATCAGTTCATAACAACTATAAACTTAACTTCACATTAAACTTTAACTTGTAGTATGGTTCCCTCTGGGCAGACCTGTTAAGTATCCTAATTTTAGTGGAACTGTCCAATTTTTTTAACTCCAGAAAGGTGTCTTGATGGGACACCCATTTGTTCTGATTTTTTTTCTTTTTTATTGTTTCAGTTTTACTTTTCAAGTGGTTGTAGCCATTTTCCAAACTTCTATTATTTTTATTGATCTCTCTCTGGTGAGATCAAAATTACAGCCCCACCCACTATCCTTGTACTGAATGCATGACCATAATGTTTATTTGTTTTAGTGGTGCTACCAATTCTTATAACAGATCTCTCTGCTAATTGACAACCTATTGTTTTTCATTCATAATTCATCAACATAACATAATAGGTGATTGTCTGTTTGTTTAATTACTCTGATAAGCTTAACTCAAGTTGTTAAAACTACAACAGGAAAAGGAAATGGCTCAGATTCATTTAACACATTGAAAATCAATGATTTTCTTGCCAAAAAGAAACTAGCATCACTCTAAGTTTTTAATTTCAATGTATATAATATGTATTTTTAAATTTTAATATTTACATTTTTTTTTTTTTTTTAGTTGTCCCTTCCAGGTTAAAGGTTTTTTTTTTCTTTTTAAATCCTCTTTAGTCTCTTCTCATTTTTCAGAATAAATAGTATATGACTGTTAAGAGAAATTGCTTAAAATACTGATGTTTATGTATGAAAAAATTAATTTATTAAAAAATAAATAAACGTGCAAAAGGTAATTGTTTACATTTTTCAAGGATTGTAATATCAAAAATCTAATTTTTATGTTGATTTATTTAAATATTGTTAATATTATTTGGTTATATCTAAAAACTATTAAACAGCTAGAATATTATATATAATGAGAACTAGAACCAAAAAGAATAAATGGTAATTGTAATTAAATGAGTAAAGATATAAATAGTTTGTAATATATTTATTATATAAAATATTTACATTTTTAGTCTGTTGTTGGAAGTTGGAGTATGAATTAAATGTGCTAATTTATAAAAAAAAGTCAGTATAAACATTAAAGTTTTGAATTTACAGTTTGTCTGTCTTAATTTTTTCTACAACAGAATGGAATTTTGCTTATGTCTAATTGTCTAAGACTTTAAAAAGTTTTGCTATCAAGACAAAAGTTATGTTGGACGCAATGACAGGGACATGCACCTTATTTGTATTAAATCTTTGATATGCTCAGTTCTTATTTTTCAAAGTAAGAGATTGACAGGTCTGCATTGGTAATCACTCTCAGCTGATGCTGATTGAAGATATGTTAATTGCTTGCCCAAAGCTTGCATCTGGCATCATCCCATATTTCCAACCCTTTTTCTGCAGCCTCCTCATTATTTACTTTTGCTGCTATAATTCTGTTCTCAACTATAGACTCTTTGGTAAAAATTTCATGACTTTGTTGTTTCCTTTTTAATTTTCACCTTGAATATTTAAAATAGTACATAATTATATTAATGATAGTTGTATCTTTTGTAATTGTGATACAGTATTGATATCTGTGGATACTAATTTATTAATTTTGTCAATATTCAATTGGCGGCATATTTTCAAAAAATAAATTGGTCCATTGGCATAGCATCCAAAATAAATTAGTATCTGCAAATTAAAGACGCTAAATGTCACACTCCAGTGCAAAACTAGTTAGTTCCCCCACCCCCACTGGATAATTTCTGTGATGAACCCTAGAAACATAATGTTTTTTTTTATTGAGCAAGTGTATGTATATTTTTAAATTACAATTATTAATTATTGAGATGTTTTTTCTTTTAAAATATGCTGATTACCGTATTTTAGGATATTAGACTGATAGTACAGTTTTCCCCCGGTATTCGCAGAGGTTACGTTCCTAGAGCACCCGCCGCGAAGAGTGAAAAACTGCAAATATTGGACGTGGTCCATAAAAATGCCTATAAACGTCAAAATATAACGTAAAATATAATTTAAAAAATGTAAGTAAATATATAATAATTATTTAATAAAAAATACAACACTCAGAGAAACAGTCGAGATAGCTGCATGTGGTGAACTGGGATGATGCGGGGCTGCTGGACTGCATCTGCCTGAGACTGCGCCTCGTGGGCAGCAGCCAATCAGCAGCAAGGAGAAATGAATAATGCTCTCGGATTGGCTACTTTCAAACCTCTAGCCAATAGCATTTATTTTATACTGATATTTTGCTGAATTTACGTTAGTATTTATATTACAAAATTAGTAAATTATGTTGTTATTAATAATTTAGGATTAAAAAGCGTGAAAAAATATATATTGCCACGAAAAAAGCGCGGAAGATATTTGCGATTCCGCGAATATGCGGGGGTTTCCACGAACAATTATTAGTCAGGTTCTAAGGAAAATTCCACGAATAACCGGGGCCGCGAATGCTGAACTGCAATTATGCGGGGGTCGACTGTACGCCAAAAATCTATTTTTCTGAACATCAAATGTAAAGAAAAAACAAAAAAAAAACCAACCAATTATCCAAATTTTCCATATACTTTCAAATGGTTTTAGACTCAAACATTTAAATGAGCCAAAATCTTTTGGATCCGAGCTTTGAATGTTATATCTCTTGTTGGAGAAATGTTTTTTGGATAGTTTCTTTGTTTACAGCTGCTCCTGCTGTGTGATGTCTTTGGCTCTGTATTCAATTCCTGCATTGTTTCCAGAGTGTGCAAATGCTAAGCTATTGCTACTCTTAATTTTTAATTTACTCTATTTAAGTACAGCAAATTTTGTTACCTTGACCTTTACTGGTGCTAAGAAGCATAACCATGTTGTACTTAATATACAACAAAAGGTAAAAATTATTCATTGAGTAGAGCATGGTGAATCATGAAAACTTATGAATGAACTAAATATTGGCACATCACTGTGCATAATATTCTGGTGCAGAAAGATAAACTCTCCAAGTTTTATGCTCATACTGAAATGAATAAAGGAATAATAGAAATAAAAACACTATCCAAAGCAAAGTGTGAAGAAATAAGCCTATCTGAGTTTGGGGGGGGGTGCATATCCAGATATCCAAAGTTTCTGGTTATTCAAAGTTGGTTAGGTCTGAAGCAATTTGGATAAATTTAATTTTACTCCCCTAATTCTGTAAATTATATTAATGTGCTTTTTAATCTAGAAACTTTTCTCATCTTATAAATCATCATCTTGATGAACTTTGTCCTGACTTTTGAGATCTAAGGAACAAGTTAACTAGGTATTGTGGTTGAGCTGCTTTTGAGTGGTAAGGTGCAAACCAGTCAAGAGTTACTCAAGGAACTACTACTACATTAACTGGAAAACTCTACTGCAACTCTTCCTCTTCCATTTTAAATGTGAGAGGAAACTGAGCTCAGAGGAATTTCATGCAGCTGGATAATAGAGAAGAGTAAGAAGAAACCATGCTAGGAGGGCTATGCCAAACTCAGCTGGTCCAGACGAGGATTCAAATTTAGACCAACAACCATGGCAGTCCAGTAGGCTAATCATTAGATCAGTTGTCCTCTTTGAAATTGTTCTTATAAAATTTTGCAAATGAAAATTATTCTTATTTTTTATTTTAAACTTGAAATATAGTGGGTTGTCATAATTGACAAAATCTATCAATTCTTGCTCGCTCATTGAAATTAAAAACAGAATTAACAGATAGGATGAGGTATTCTTTTTAATTATCCAATGTTACTAATACCACTAATAATATAACTATTAGAAAATTATATACATAAATGCAACAACTTTTATTTTTCACCAACTATGAGCCTGCCAAAATGCAAATTTATATTTACTTTGAATGAAATTTAGTTATTTCTTTATTTATTCACCAGTGAAAATAAATGTACAATGGTTGGCCAAATTTTTGTTTAAAGGAGTAAGAACAGTAAAGCAGAAGATGATGATAATAAGCAAATTATTTGGAAATTAGATAAGTGAGAATGACAAAAACATTGGATTTACATTTTCAAAAATATACTAAGTTAATTCATTCTGATTTGAAACCATCTGTGTTGCCTAAACTTTATTTAAACAGTAATTCTAATACAGTAGAAGCTTATTATTTGATGCCTAGGCCCTATTTAACAAAACTTGAGATTTCTATTAGAGTGACAATGTGAAAGGTCATACACAACCACATGCTTGACTTTTATTAATCTTTATTCGTGAATACAGCAGTACAAGTAGTAAAACAATGATTAAAACCACATTGGCTTGTAAATGTTTGTGATGGTGTTTTTTTTTTGAAGTTATTATCTTGGTGTATACAGTCGACCCCCGTGTAATCGCGGTTTGGCATTTGTGGCCCCGGTTATTCGCAGAATTTTCCTTAGAACCTAACCAATAATTGTTCATGGAAACCCCCTCATATTCGTGGAATCGCAAATATCTTCCGCAATTTTTTATGGCTTTTTTTGTGGCAATATATATTTTTTCACGCTTTTTAATGCTAAATTATTAATAACAACATAATTTACTAATTTTGTAATATAAATACTAACGTAAATTCAGCAAAATATCAATATAAAATAAACGCTATTGGCTGGAGGTTTGAAAGCAGCCAATCCGAGAGCATTATTCATTTCTCCTTGCTGCTGATTGGCTGCTGCCCACCAGCCCCACATCATTCCAGTTTACCTCGTGTAGCTATCTCGAGTGTTTCTCGGAGTGTTGTATTTTTTATTATATTTTACGTTATATTTTGACGTTTATAGGCATTTTTATGGACCACGTCCAATATTAGCGGTTTTTCACTCTTCGCGGGTGCTCAAGGAACGGGGGACAACTGTATAGGGTTTTCGATAACTCTTGGTTTATCTTGAACAGTTTGAGGAAAGATTTCTTGCTGTGCATACAAATGCGCAATGTGCAGTTCTTTCAGGAATTTAGTAGGAGCATAGGGAGATGTAGGGGGTTCATCTTTAGCTTTGCTCGGTGCATGATCAGAATAGATGCTTTGCTTCATGGATCAACACTCACTCTCACCCAACTTGCTGATTAACCTAGATCAACTGCTGAAAAATGTAGCTCTCAGCTTGTTTTGTGGGAAGGAAACATCAGGCATGTTAAATGAAGTTTCTCAAGCTTTGTGAGTCAGAAACCTGCAGCATCTGACAATTATCTGGGTGCCACACATTGCCATGCTTCAGTAAATATATGCACTATGTTCAGCAGGCTGATTGTTTTAGCACACTTGGCATTCCTGTTTCTAAATCTGGCTGCAGTAATGATCCTGGTCTTAGGCTTGGATCTGTAGTGGCGCTTAAGGTTCTTGATCATACCCTGATTCATGTGCTGGATCAGTGCAGTAGTGTTTGGAGGGAAAAAGTCTAAGTTGATATTTGTTAGGTTTACAAGATATGGATGGGCTGAACAATTTTTCCAACATCACACAGATGTATCAGTTCTGTAAGGAGCCACTCAATAAAGATGTCAACTAAGCTTTCGATGAATGTTTGTATATTGGGAAATTTGTCCAGATTTGTGGGAAAATAACAATGATGCTTAGATTTCCCAATCACCAAAAATGGCCATTATTCTATATCATCCGTGTTGATCCTTAGTTGTTTACCACCAGAAATGGTTTTGTTTGATATGGCTTAACCTCTGAAAATTAAAAAAAATATATTTGATTGATTTTCTCTGTGTGTGCATGCGTGTGCGCTTGTTCATCCTGACCTACATATGTCAATTTTTATTGCTATGGAAAGAGAGAGGGGATAAGTATAATCTTCATGTTAGTCAGAAGGGATAAATCTCCTGTTTTTAATTAAATGTATCAAAGTTAAACATAATTTATGAATTTGCTTATTGTTCCTTTGATGAAGATGGCACTTTAAACCCCATTGTAGATATCTTTCAGGGCCCATGGCCATAGAATGATAAATACCTCTCAGCCTGCAACCTGGTGAAGGTATCATTATCAATAGCCTGCTTCTCACTAAGCTCTTTCATCTTGAGAGTGATGTTATGTTGATTTTTCCAATTTAACCTTTTGTCAGATCCTTTTTGCTATCTTCTGTATGAGCTAGATAGCCTGTTGTTTTGTTTTTTTTAAAGGTTAGTTTAGATACTCTGGCATTCTGTTGTAATATCTGTTTGAATAGAAGGGCCATTTCAAGATCTGACTCTTTTCCCTAACACTTATTTTTCTAATTGGCTTTACAACCAAAGCTTGTATATTGCCTCAAAATTTTCTTTAAAAATTTTGTTCATGATGGACTTGTTGACCAAGAACTATGAAACAGTGTCAAAATGTTGAATTCCTGGCTTTGCAGGCACAATGATATTTTAACTTTCTCTTTAAGCAAGAGATTGATGCAACTCTTTTTCTTTACCATGAGTAATGAGGCCATTGGTGCAGACCTCTGGTCATCCAGGCAATGCATTTGATGTGGTCACAAGGCCATGATAAGCTAAAATAATAAAGGCTGGTTTGGCTCTAGCATTCCACCTTGTGAGACTAGGACCCCACATTGTTATCACTGGAACTTTGCTATATTCTTAGTTGTATGTGAATATTCACACAAATAATGTACTAGGTTGTGCAGTGTCTTTCCATTATTCTTGTTGTTTGTAAGCAAAGATTACAATTTGAGTTGTAGCATCATACAAATGGACATTATTTTTCATTTGAGAGAAGGGACTTTGGCACATATGCAGAGTGGAAAACTGGGTGGGAGTGCACAGCATGTCATACCATGATTATTTGATATGACAGGTTGGTGATTCACATTAATTGCTAGTGGTTGTGAGATGGTTGATAATGCACTTATTTTTTCTCCATTTTCATTTCCTCATCTCAGTTGACAATGCTAGAAAGTTTCCATTATTAGGGTTAATGATAATAATAAGTTTCTACTGTAGAATTGTAGTTTTAATTACCACATTTCTTCTTCATTTGATTTTGTCTAGACTCTACATGAGCTAATTTGAATGTGGTAAGTGTACAAATGAAGAACAATGGTTAGACAAAGATCTTAAAGTTACTCTTTTCAAGATAACTTGAAGAGTGACAAATGAGATTAGTATGTGATTCTTTGAGATACTTGGTAGAAAACTTGATGGATTATATTGTTGAACAGTTCAAGCTTACATTATTGTTATTAGTAAAGATGTGGGACATGCATTCTATACTTTTATGTCAGATTAATGCAGATATTTGTTAAGGTCCCCAGGTATATGTAATTATTTTTTATTTTAGTAGTTGGGCAAGGCATGTTGAAGTTGGAAACCACAAAAATATTACTTTTGTTGATAGCATGCATGGAAATGATGATTACTGTCTGTGTTACACCAAAGTTAGCAGTATTATTTTTATATTGTTTCAGTCAATAGAATGATATGAAAAAATTAATCAAATGTCTTTTATAAAAGGGATTTTTTTCTGTAAAATGATTGTATGGCATGTGAATATTTAAAGAATGGATATATAAATGATGAATCTTCATTGTCATGATTTGCATTTAATAAAAACACTACAGCTTGTTACAAGCAATAGGCAGCCTTTTTTCCACAATCTTATACTAACTTAAAATAAAATTCAAGAATTACAGTTTTCTGTATTTTAAATATGAAATGAATTTAAATTTAAAAAAAAAATTTGTAGTCTTATTTTCCATGTATATGTAATATATATTTTTTTTCTTTCTTTAATCCTTAAAATTTAATTATTTCCAGTGTTTGTCCATTTTAGCCACTGTATTCAAAGAATCTGGGAATATATTTTTAAAAATTCATTTAAATTTCCAAATTTTTTAGCCAAATCAAACAGTCATGTATTTTTTGAATTATCACATGCTTCAGACTGACATTTAGTTATCTATTTAAAAACTACTACAGAATCTAATTTATTTTAGAATAATAACTGCTTTTCCAGTTTTTTAATATCAGTGTAGCTTTGTTACTGTAGTGACAAAATACAAAATTGATAGATATGTATTATGTTGTCACAAAAATTTTGTTGGTGTTTGTACCGCAACAGTGAGACTTCATATCCTTGCTGAATGTGAAATTTATTAATCAAAGTAAGTTCCATTACAATCAATACACATCTGCCAATGAGTTACAAGTGCATTTATACCATTTTGAAAAAAATCAGAATTTCTGAGTTGATAAATTGTTGGAAGGCAGTTTAAGTTGCCACTTGGTTGGAGAAGGATTTCATATGGAGGAAGCTGTCAAGGTGTTTGAAAAGGTGGTAGTCTGTGGGAGAAAGGTCTGGTGAATAGGCTGTATCAGGGAGAACTTCATACCCCAATGTGTTCAGTTTCTGAAGAGTCGCTTTTGCAACATGAGGACAAGCATTGTTGTGGAGCAGGATTGGGCCTCTTTGATTCATCAATGCTGGCTGCCGTTGGGAGAGTTTCTGATGAACCGACATTTAATTCACAACACTACCTTTTAGCTGTGATGGTTTCATCAGGTTGCAAGAAATTATGGTGGATGACACCAGTTGCAATTCACCAGACAGGACCATGATCTTCTTTGGGTGGAGGTTGAGTTTTGGAATGTGCTTAGACACCTTGTCTCTGTCAAGCCACTGTGCTGATCACTTGTGATTGTCATAAAGGATCAATTTTTCATCTCACGTAATGATTTGGTCAAGAAATGGATCATTTTTGTTTCTTATGACAAGCGAAGAGCAGATCTCCAATATACAATTTTGTTGTTGTTCATTCAACTTGTGAGGCAGCACTTGTCAAGCTTTTTCACCTTGCTGATTGCATTAGTGCTTATGTCAAGCTCTCCAGTAATTTCTCGCACTGTTTTTCTTGGATTGGTTTTACCTGAAGTTCTCAGATGGTTGTCATCACAGCTGGAAAGACATCCACTACATTCCTATCTTCGAGGCTCTCATCTCCTGATCGAAACTTTGCAAACCATCGTTGTACCGTGTGCTCATTTGCTATGTCCTCGCCCCGTGCTTGCTTAATGTTATGAGTTGCCTCACTCACTTTGTGACCTAGTTTTAACTCATGGAGCAGCATGGCACAAAAAAACTTTTCTATCCATTCTTCACTCGTATCCCTGAAACAAATAACCATTTTATGATTTTTAAAAAGTTAGGTTTTGCATAATGTATGTCAAAGCACATGCTGCAAAACAATATATAACTTATCTACATACACCTTCACAAGAATGCAAAAAATGAACTTCAAATTAACATAATATAAAACTGACAAAACTCTTGTAACGACCTAATATAGAAGCTTTATTTAGGAGTAGTCATGCTTTTCTAAATGTACACACTTGTTTTGATAATTTCAATCTATTTATTTTTTTTTTTTTAGTTTAATGTGTGTAAAAAAGACAAACTTGTAAAAGAAATAAATGTGCTTGGATGCAAAATGTTTAAGGTATTGGAGTTTAGGGTACATTTTAATCAAAATTATTAGAAAGTGATTAAAGTGTAAGGTACATTAAGCAATGTAGGAAACACTTGGTAATGTCCACAATTCTTTACCATTTTTTTAAAAAAAAAATAACATACTATATGAAAACATGTATTTAAAATGATACACTTATTACCTTGTATAGTAATGCATGATAAAGGAAATAACATTGCAAAACATGGTTGTTGCTGCTTCCTATATACAATGATGCTTATAGGCAGTCAGAACTTGGATGTTCAGATATATCCATTTGTTTAGCTCTCATTGAGTAATCATCATTGGTATACTTGATTGGTTTGGAGAAAGAGGTGGCATCATTGGACATGGATGGATTAAGTAAAGTTTTTTGATAAAAATATAGTTAATATGAAGTTTTCTAACAGCAAGTTAGTTACATATGCACTGGTATAAGGGAGAAGAGTGCAATACTATTTCCGTTTGTTCAACATTATAATATTTGGCAGGGGGATCTCCCTGGTAATTGTTCATGGCTGCCTAACTAGTCAAATGTACCTCTTTGAGATTCTAAGGTCAATAGGTCCTGTCACTTCAACAACTGGCACCAGGGTTTGTTTCCAGAGCAGTAATGCAAGGCCATGCAAGCCGAGGTTTACCACTATATTGTTTAGAACCAACAGTATACAGAATTTTGAGTATGGTGATGCAAACATGATCTTTTGCCAGTTTTGGCTTTTCTGCTAAAAGTTACCATGGCAACTTCCATCACATATCATCTTTTCTACTTTTTTTTTTGCAGATACACTTCAATATTTAAGCTATTAATTCTTTTGAAACTTAGCTTATTATGAAAAACAAAAACTTTTCTAATAAACATTTCATAGAATATATGATACCTAACAGATAATTTGGTTCTAAGTAGCTTCTGCTTTACTTTTTTCTTTTTTTCCATTTTTTAAAATTGGATATTGTTGCATAACCTTTACATTTAAAAGAAATTTTTTTCAGCCCACACAACAGGAGGTACCAAATCATTGCTTCAGGCCACATAGAATACACAGACCTCGGCAGTGTCTGGCTTGTCAAAAAATCATTTGGAACCAGGGAAGTACTTGCGAAGGTATGAGCAGAATGAATTTTATGACATTTGTGTATCAATGCAGCTCACTCAAATACTCAATTGTATCATGATTTTAGTTAACTAGAATAATGGTTACTATCTCACATATTTCATGCTTAACGAAACTTGCAGAAATTCTATTTAATAAAGCTATATAAACAAGATGCTGAATGTCAAATACAAAAGTTTACTCATGAATCAAATAAATGAACTCTCAGAATTCTTCTATTTGAGTGAGACAAAACTTAACTTTGTAAGTTTTTCAATTTTACCAGCTCTTGGTCAAAGCCATTTTGTGATAGTTGGTGATATCTAAAATGAATAGGCTATATTTTCATGTCAGTGTCACTTGCATTATAAGTTAATATTGTTTTTCTACTTTTGACATAGTAAGAATTAAATGTGAATTTGGTTTTGATCTTTGATTAATCTTTTTATTTAAAAAAATAAATAGTTCAAAGTTTGGTTATTTATTTAGAAGGAAAAACAAGAAGTTATAAATAATCAAAATTCAAAATGAAGAATTTATTTAAATCTCCATCTCAAAACATCTTTAAGCTACTCAAATAAAATTGCATTTGATAAGGGTTATAAAATTTGTTTGATTTATGCACATACTAATGGTGCCAGATTAAAAATTTTAACTAGTTTGGATTGTCATAAAGGAAGGTGATATCAGCCATTGGTAATATAATTAAAGATTCTCATGACAAAGGTTGTAGTTATTACCACACTTTTGGATGTATATATGTATTAAATAATGAAATGCTTTTATTAGTGATTTCAGGTTCATATGAATTAATAAAATAATGTATATTATGGGTTAAACTATTCAACATGTAAATATGGTTCCTTGAACAAAATTTGGTGCAACGTTTTTAATCAATATCATTTTATATATAATTTAATTACAAGATCTACTCTTTACTATTGGTGCTTAAATATATTGTCTTCTAGTGACTGATACAGCTAAAATTGTTAAATTGTTAATATAAATTAAAAAGTTGATTGATTGAGATAAAATCTAATAAATCAACTGCTTATTTAAATGAGTCAAATCATGATAGATCTCAATAAATTTAAAATGAATGATGAAACTTTCTGATGTTTTTAATACTCTTATACTGTAAAGCACAATATTTTAGATTTATTGTCAAGACGAAAATGATGGACATTATGCCATACACGAATATGATATAAATTAGCATTGTAATTTTACCAGAACATGAATATCAAAATCCATTTTATTTAATAAGTGCAAGGAGTTATTAAAATTTTCCATTGCTAAATGAACTTTTGTCAGAAAGTTTTTATAAAATAGTGCAAAACATAAAATTTGGTTACTAACATAGACTAAACCATCAGATTTTGTTTAAATTATAGGCACCTATATACTCAAAATATTTTTTGCATAGTAGTTTGTGTATGCTTAGATATATTTTAGACTAAATCTTTTAATTCTCTTATCTGCAAGATCAAAACATCTACTAACCTATTATTTGAGCATGGAATATAACTGAGAAAGGCATTTTACAATAATTTAGATAAGATGCTTAAAAGCCATATCAACCTTGCCTCAGAATAATTTTATCTATACTTAGAAAAACTACAATAAAAGCTAATCTAAAAAAAATTCAGTACAAACGTATAGCTACAAAGGTTTCCAAAAGTTAAGCAAAACAAAAAAAAAATTTTCAAAATGGTCAAAGTTTCATTCACCAGATATATAACACAAACTACTCTTCATGCAACACAACTTCTATCAAAGAAACTTGTAAATGAATTCCAGTAGAAATATGTAAATTAGCTTTGATATAAAGACAAAAAAAAGATTGGCTTTGTTCATATAAATTTTTGCTATGTTAGTATATTTGTTTTAATTGGTATCCATATTTCTTTGGCAAATTCTCTAACGTGAAGAAATATTTGTAGAATAGAGGCTGGGAAGTCACAGATGCAGGTGGAAAAAAATAGCTAAATGTGAACAGAAGTGTGGTTTTTTTTTGTGTTTTTTTTTTACTATGGAGACTATCTCAAGTGTGTGGAGATATTGTCTGAAGACTAGTTCAGAGTCAACCATAGGTTACAACTCTAGCAGATCACTATGTCACTTTTTGCTTAGCAATATATGACGACACTGATCAAATTTGCTTTTGATCTCCCTGCAGCAATGGGGCTGTTGGTATCTGTCTCAACTATATATAGGAGGCTACATGTAAGAGGGTTCTTTTTGAGATGACCATGGCATGTATTCCTTTGACCTGCCATTGTAGACAGGAGCAGTTAAACTGGTGCTGTGAACATGTTGCTTGAACACCACATGACTGGAGCCATGTTTGCTTTACTGATGATCAAAATTTAGTCTTTAGTGTGATTCATGGTGCATGTTTCATGGAGATACCCAGACTATAATGGGGTATAGGGAAGAATTCTGTATTTCTATGTCAGATCATATGCAGGTGCAATTGAGGATAACTTAATTTTAATGGACAATAACACATGTAATCAAACAATATCATCAAACATCAAGCTATTACTCCTATGATATGATCAGTGTGTTCTCTTGAGCTAACTTCTGTTGAAAATGTTTTGGATGCTCTATGAAGATGTGATTCCCCACGAGATCACTCCAAAAACTGCAAACTTCTTTGATGAGACAATGGATTTTATTGCCAACTGCTCTCATTCATATGGTTATAAGCAGCATTCAAAGCTGCTGTGAGCCATGTATTGCCATCAGGGAAGGGGACTACATCCTCTATATACTACAACTATTTAGTTTTTGTGTTTATGCTAGAATTCCTTGTTTCCTGATTTGGCTTTGCTTGTTTTTTTTTTTTTTTTTACATTCATAAAATTATTTGTAACTTACATATTCCTTTGCTAAAAGTTGTGGCATGAAGAAATGTTTATGTTGATCATTGGTGAATAAAACCTTAGAAATTTTTGGAATTTTGAAATATTTTTTGTGTTTTTGTTTATTGCTTACCATCTAGAAACCATTGTGCTTGATTCTGAAAACACATGAAAGTTTTTTTTCTTGGAAATTTTACTACTGGAAACAACCAGATATGGCAATTCATATTTGACATATTTTTAAAATTCAAAACTATACTAAATTTGTATTTCTATCTCCTATTTATCGGGAAGTTGTCATCATTGAATTTGAAAAATAGAAGAAAGAGAGGAAATCAAGCACAAACATTAGCTTAGTTTTTTTTAGCTGTCTAACATATAATTTGAATTTGCTGCAATTACCTTTTGTACAGGCTTACAACAAATATGCAGTTGAATATTAAAAACAGCATGTAAGAAGATCGTACAGGCTCACAGATTGATGCCTTCTGACATTTGATAATGTGGTAAAATGACTGCTTGACTTTATTTTCTCACTCAAACACCTAACCTCCAGTATTTGGTTCTTTTTCAGACTGCAACGTAGTTTGTCATAGAAAATGTGAGGATCAGGTAAACTTTTTTTTTAACCAGCCAGGTTTTTTGTTTAAATTAGATTACATTGTATAAATGAACTCAACTGTTTCTGTCTTTTGTGAGTCAATAACTTTTGTTGTTCTTTAAACATGGATTGTAGGCATGCAATCATTCCATGTGCAGAGATCTAAACTTGTTAATATGGTCATTGTGCTGGAATAATAGCATTGTTATATTACTGGCAGAGCTCATGATATGTATTCTACAAAAACAATTTGAATAATTTTTAAGGATTTTCCAGAAAAAATGTTTATAGTTAAGTTTTAAACAGTCAATATCAGAGAACATCTTTATATTTTGACTTTGAATTGCTCCTCTCCACCACCTTGTATAGATGTTATGTTAATCTGGAATATTATCTGATAGGAAAAAGTATATAAGTTTGAATGCTGCATGTTAGCTTGTAATCATAAAGTTTGGTAGATAGCAAAACATATTTGTATATTTAAAAAAATCCGATAATTCATTTTGTCATAATTTGTTTACCAATAATGTTCTCTTTATTTGGAATTGTTTGAACTGTTTAACTGCAATGTTAAGAGTAAGTGCTTGTGTTAACTATGTAATGTTGCCATAGTTAATTTCATTTCTTCTATTGCCTTTTAAACAAACTGAAACATTTTACCAATTTTCATTTGATAATTTTTTTTGTTAAAAAGGAGGAAATATCTAACATTTACCAGAATTTTCTTAACTTCTATCTGATTGGATTAAGCAACTTTGTTCAGACAACATAGAACTGACAAAAGAATTATTTGCTGGATGAATATGACAGTACAATGTCTTTGTTGACTATAAGTACATTCAAATAGCACTTGACATCACAAATGATTTAGAGGTCTGATGGTGTATCTCTGTCAGTTATAATAATGGTGGAAACTCTGAGAACATGGGAGATCTAGCTCATCAGCTTTGAAATAATAAAAAAAAATGTTTATTAGATTCTTCATTTTTTAAAAGCATTTTATTGGTGAGAAAGCTAATCAAAGCTGACAATAACTTTAATGAGTGTTAAAAAAAGCATTATCTTAGGAGTTTGACAAATACCAAACAGTAAATAAAAAACAATATACTGTCTATTTTTAAAAACTACTTTATAGTTAAGCTTTATCAACAATTCATACAGCTTTTAAAGTAATCTAAATTGAAATATTTCTATAGATGCAAAAAGAGAGGAGAAAATTATTTTTTGTACTCTCCTGCTTAATCATAGGCTGAAGATCAAACCAACAACTACTGATGTTATCTGGCATTGCTATTTTGTGTCCTACAAATTAACATTCAACTACAGTTTGTCAACAAAAGTAATCAACCACTTTAGAATTAGTTTTTTAACAAAGTTGGTTGCTGATATGTCTTGACATACATGTCTGTGAATTGCATCTCATCTGATGGTTTCCACTTATAAGAAATAAGCTATAAAAAGAATTGTTGTAAATGTCTCTACTTTTATAAGCTAATTATGTATTGTTTATTGCAGTATAGAAATTGCCACTAAATAAATATTTTATCTAATTTTGAGATTTCTTTAAAGCTTGAATTTGATTGGAAAAAAACATTATGCATTGTCATGTGTACATTGATTAATAAATGCATGTAAATAATTTCTCTTGTCCAAGAGCTCTAAAAAAAGTGATTTAGTGTGATTTAGTTGCTGTCTAATATGAAAACCAAGGAGGTCAGTGATGTTTTGAGAGATTGGATAACAACCATGGTGAACAGAGGATTTTTGAAGAGAAAAATGAGGGCAAAATTGCATTTATTCAAGTCAGTCTGTAGTGTCATGGGTAAAGTTTAGTGATTAAAAGTTTCATTAATAAGCCTAGAAATGGAGAAATGGACATCCAAGAAAGACAAGTGTTAGAACAGACAATGGTAAAGGAATACAGGAGCTGCAGGAGTGATGAAATTATTATTGGCTCCCAAGCAGTAACAAGACTGGATGATAGTGGTTTGCATGAAAGAGTAGCTATAAAGAAGCCATTTGTCAATAATAATAATTTAACAAATGGTTTGGGGATAAAGCAATAAAACTAAAGAGGATCTTCTATATTCATCAAATGGTATGATTTGGTCTGGAGGCAGCTTCAAAAAGAGTTTGATAAGAAGTGTGTCTTGCCAACTATTAAGAGTGGTTAGTGGTAGTCAAAAAACATTGTTTTGGGGTTGTATGACTTAAAAAGTAGTTGGTCATTTGGATTCATAGAAGTAACCATAGATAGATATGTATATAAGGTCATACTGGAAAGTAAAATATTACCATCAACAAGGAAAGTATTTGGGACAAAATTATTTTTCAGCAAGACAGTGATCTTAAACATACCACAAGCTATGTAAAGAGATTTTTATGGAGATAAAAGTGAAGGTGCTAGCTAGAACGGTGTGCAGTCTCCATACCTAAATTTAGTTAAATGTCTTTGTGAAGATATGAAAGAAAAAATGAAAATCTAAATCAATAGACAAAAAAAGGAAGTCAATATCTACTAAATGTTGTGGATGTTTAATTTCCTCAAATGGTTAAATATTCATTTCTTAGCTATCTTTATTATCCAACAAACATTATATAAATAGCATATAAAAGTGATACTTAAAACATTTTCTTATTGCATTTGCTATACTTGAAAACATCAGGTGACAGTTTACAAGCATGTAAACATTTCAGCAGCTGGCTTTGGCAAAAGATTATGCCTAAGTTAATGTTATGTTAACATGCTAGCATTACAAGCATAAAATATTTCTATTTAAATGGTAAAAAGAATAGAGAAAAGGCTGTTGATTTTTTAAAAAATATTTAGTGAGATTAGTAATGTGTTTTGCTTTGTTTTTCAATGTTATCTTGAAAAAATTGATCTCAAATTAGTAGGCCATAGTCCTATTATATACAAGCTTAAAGATATGCATTATTCCAAAGATTTAAATTTTAAGAAAATGCAATTTGGTAAAAACAGATTTCTCCTTGGTTAACTTAACAGTTATAAAATTAATTTTTCTTACTGCAAGTTACAAAAAATTGCTTTGTCTTAGTAAAGATAAATAATAAACTATAAAATGTTAATTTTTGTCATTGTAGTGGTTTTCCGTCATTGGATAATGTTTATTTGTTTAAGAAGTGTTTTTTATAGGAAGAGATCTTATAACACCTATTCAGCACTTAATTTGTCAGGTAGACTTAGTAGTTTTATTTGTCAAGGGTCCCAGTTAGCCATTAAACTGGCCACTGACTATAAGTATGATAAATTAGCTGGCCAAAAGGCTAAGCTAATTGCGTTGACAGACTGACAACATAAACATTCATGGAAAAATGCTTAATGTTATGGTGAAGAGGAGTGATAAATAGAATTACAAAACAAAGGTAGGGTTGTTTATAATATCATGGAGAATATTGGTTTACATAATATAATTACTTTTTTAGGACATGATATTTTACTTTTTTCAGGCTTTGCATATTTTTTCATGTTTATTTTTTTAAATATATATTTTAGTTTTTGAAATCGTTTAGATTACAAAATTTTCCATATTCACCAAAAATTTAATAAAAAATGTTCCCATGATTGCATTTGGATATAAAAAAAACAAAAAAATTATAGGAACCAGGAAATTGATAAATACCTTAATATTGTATTCGGGAAAATGACAATGTTGATAAATAACTATATTAAATAATATTTTTAAAAAAAGAATTGTTTATGATTAGAAGAAAAACTTAATCACATGAAAGGGGCATAGGAAAGGAAAATATTTTTGCAAAATCTAAGCATTTGAAAAGAAAGTTTTAGTTATAATCTTGGAAATCCTTTGAGAGGTTATCTTTGGGGTGTACTCTTTCTTGCCAAAATTTTGGTTAAATTTTAGTCATAAAAATATATAGATGGTAGAAATGATATATTTTACTTACAGTACTCTGTGTTAGATTGAAAAATTAAATTAAATTGATATTAAAAATAATGTGAAAAATTGCAATATGATTTTTTTTTTCATAGTAACAAAAATATTGCCATTTATTTAAGTTAAGCCAAAATATATTATAATGTAATTATTTTTATAACTAATTTTTGTTGTTGTTGTTTTTGTAAGAATTAACAAGAAACCAACCATCCAGATATGAAGAGATAGCAAATATTTATATGAAAAAATAAATGTTAAATGGTTTTTTTATGTATTGTCTTTTCACAGTCTTTTGAATCCACTATGTACATTGTCAATGTTTGGTTGCTTTACATAGGTTGATACATCTTTTCATCATATAAATTACACTTTCCAAAAAATGTTTAGTAGTCTGTATTTTTTGTAATAAATATCAAGTGTTTGAAGTAAAAGATACATCATGAACTCTGTATAATTTCAAAATAGAAGTAATTTAAACATCTCCTTTCTTTAATGCAATGCCCGAAACCATTTTTTTTTTTCACAATTTTATATCTTTGAAGTGGATATATTATTCAGATACTTTGTACATAATATGTGCAGTGAAATCTCATTACCTGCAAAAAAGAGAAGACAATTAATACAAGTAATCCAAAATTTAAGTTAACCAAAATCTGGATCTGACATGCAGGCAACAAAGAAATCACTTACTGTACATTGTATTTTTACTCATTTATTTACAAAAAATTGCACATACCTGGTATAACATTAAAAATGTCTGCCTTATATATTCTCTGGAAAGCACTAAAAAAAAACCCAACAAAAAATTAAGCAAAATGAAACTGATAAATTTTGCTTTTGGAAAAATTAAAAATTTTTTGCCGGTGTTATTTCACAATGGTTTTGCTTATAATGTGTGTGGGGTTAGTTCTCATGTCAAATTTGATGGTCAGCCTAATTGTTAAGCATTTTCGAGTGTTTGAAGTGGGAAAGGTAGGTTCCATTACTTCACCATTATCTTTATTTTCTTAATATCTTCATCTGTAGTGGGAAGGATAAATTCCATTACTTTTTCAACATTACCCATATTGCCTTCATCCAGTAGTAGGAAGGCTGGGTTCCGTTACTACTTCAAGATTATCTCTATCCATAATATCATCATCTTTAGTTAGTTGGTCACCTGTATTCGTGGCTAAGTTCTCAATAAATTTTACAAAGCTTTTGAAGTATGCTCTGTGGGTGCTGATTTCTGCTATCTCATCTGATCATGGTCTGTTTTTCTTTCTTGAAGTTGGTACATCAGATCAGATTCAAAGCTGTTGGTGACTTCATGGTTTATGGATGTAAAACCAGTATTTTGATTTGAGTTGCATTTACTATAAATTTATTTCTAAAACTTTTCCTAGAAGTATGGCTTTCACCAAGTCAATTTTATTTTTTCATCAAGAGATGCCAAAATCTTCAGCAGGAAATGGTATCTGTTATTGGTTTTCAGGTTTTTTTAAAATTCCCTATTCATTAGCTGGAGTTTTGCCATTGTGATTTTGGCAAGAATACATGGTTAATGGTATGCAACATCTTGGCATAAGGATCTACCAGACATTTTCCTTGGAATCAAATTCTGTAAATATTTGGTAAAGATCCATGGTCATCTATACTATTTTAGTTGGTTGATACATCATGGTAGTAACCTTTTTACTCAAAAGAAACAAAGTTATGCCAGTTTTCTGATGTTAAGTGTGATTTTTTTTCTGTTTCTTTCTTTTTTTAAATCCACATTAAATGTTTTCTTAGCTGAAGTGCCTTTTGTATAAAGTATGATGAATACAGTACCGTATCTAGCTCTGAAACAATTTAGTCCAACTATATATATATATATATATTTTTTTTTTTTTCTTGCTGGAATGCCTATTTTTGTTTGAACCATCAAGCTAGATAGTGGAATGCTGTTTTCTAAGTAGATTTTTAAGTTATAATTTGAGCAGAGTGACGTTTAAATACATTGATTTACAGTAAAAAAAAAAAATAATAAAGGATGAGAAAAGTGAATATTTCAAACTCATTATGATAGAAGCAGAATTTTTAGAATTGGTATTGATAAAAGGTATAATGAATAACTTAGGGATTGAGAACAACAGATTCTTTCTAAGATTAAGCTCTCAACAGAGATTGCAGACTGTACACACAAATCCTTGTTCTCATTTTTCTTCAATGATGGCAGATAGACAATCTGCAAGTGACACCGAAGAGATCTGGCATTGTTTCATACAGGAAAAAATTGTAAATAATTTGACAGGGGTGGGGGGAGTCTTGCAGCTTTACATCTAAAAAATGAGACTCTGGACCATGCTATAAAATGACACCATCCATAGATTGTGAATTAATACCTACAACAGAATGAGATCATCTGAAAGCACGGGCCAGGATAAGGAACTCTTTGGCCAAACAAGTGCATTGTTATCCAGAACACACACAATACTAATTTACAACATTTTTAGCATAAAAATGGACTGACATCTCAGGCACACATTCAAAAGATTAGTAACAGCAGCAGGCTGGCTGCCTTAATACAAAGTATGAACTGCTGACTGCCATAATGAGACTTTACCATATGAACTGTCATTTTTATTTTCTTTAATTTATAAACAGATGAATGTGAATAAAAAATTTTTTTTAATAATTGGCTGATGAGATGATAGCAGTTTTAGTTTATGGAAATTTCAGTATTTCTAGTGTAATTTACCAGTATTAAGTTTGCTAAAAATTTAGTGAGCAGATTTTGGTTTGACATTCGGGCTCCTGTGTCAAAATCTATTTAATAACCAAACAGAAATTTTTCTTCTCTATTTCTTTAGTTGTTTGCTTTTTTTTTGAAGCTTATCAAGGAAAAGAAAATTCAATTATTTACTGTATAAAGCTAAGGAGAATCAAGCCCAGCTATTTACAGCAGAAGAAAATTTAAGTTGTTTCCCTTTCACAGTCAGCATGTTATATGAATTGATAACATAGTTTGAAATTGAGTTGATTTATTATTATTTTTTCCTTTTTAAAAAAATAACTGTTTAGAAAGGAGTAAAAATTCATTATTGTTAAGATTGGAAAGCAACTCATGTTGTTTTATGAGAAAAAGCATTGCCACCAACTTTATTAGTTGAACTAATTTCAGAATTAGTGTTTTGCATATTAGTCTTTTTGCCATCATTAGGTTGACTCATTTTAACTTTATTAATCAGTTATGTGCTTCTCTTTACAGTATGACTGAAATGTCTATAATGAATGTGAAAGTTTCACTATACATCTATATCAATATTAATTAGTTGGGAAATTTTAACTTTTACATGATTTACTTTGGTTATACAGTTGTGTGCCAACCTGTGTTTGCAGCAACTTGGTGTTTTACAGCAGAATTTATAACAGACAAATGGCATACTAAAAAGGAAACAAGCTAATCCTGAAGATTTCAAATTTTATCATTTATCCAATGAGGCTTTACAAGTGGATAATGTTGAAATTCTAAGAGGAATTAGTTACATCCACCCACACTTGGATGAAATGGGATGTGACTGTTACAGAAGTAGCAAGTGAAAGTGGGGAAAAAAGTGACATTGGATTTTTCTTTTGTTTTTTTTTAATTAGATGGTATCCTTAATTGAATATCCGACATTCAGCTTTTTGTTAAAAAATAATAATATGCTAATGTAAATATTCATTTTTTTTTCATTTTCTATAGTCTCTAATAACTTGTATTATTGTATCCTTAAACTAACTAATCTTTTTTTATTTCTCTATCATTTTTATTATTAAATTCCAATTTAATCAGAATTATCATGAAGATGTTAATGAATATGCTTGTGTTTGTTTTAATGCATTACATATGTCTTACTGTCTGATTATATGGTCTATAAGTTTTAGTGATGAAAATTAAACTTAGAAAGGGAGTAAGGTTAGCATCATTTTGGAGTTATAAAAACTGGACTTGGTATTTTCTAGCTGCTGAAATGCTGCTGCTTCATTCTCTGCAGCAGGTGTCTGTAGGCAAGGAAATGCTTGCTTTAGTAGGAGGAATTCTATCCAAAAGAAGCATGTTAGTTGCTGAGTGGTGGCAACTGTAACCAGGCCAACACTGCTGGATCAGCCTTCTTCAGACAGATGTTATACTGTAAGGTAGCAGTCTACACAATGTTATCTGTGATTGAAACATCATACTGTAGAGGTAATGAAAACCTTTTTAAGGCAACAACATTAAGCAAATGATAATGAGAAAATATTTGCCTTACTCAGACTATTTCCTGCCTGCATATAGTATATGGAATAAATAATGTTTGAATTTATTGGAAAACATACTATTATCTCAACAAGCAATTTGTGCTTGTCATGACTAATTAATAGAGCTGCAGGCCTCAATCTTCTTTCACCACTTAGGGAATCTGGCAAAGAACTGACAGCAGTAGCAAGGTATAAATTTAGGTAGGCCTGGTGCCTGAGCTATCAAGCTACTGAATACACTGGAATTTTCTGGGGGTGGTTGGTTGTAAGTATAATACAGAACAAACACATACGTGTACGCACACATTCACAATTGCATTATTACTGGTTCACACAGGGTTACACAGCAGTTATCATTCTCAGACGTGTCTCCTGCTGCTGCTAGTTATCTTAACGTTTGGACTAATGCACCGTGGATATGTTGAAGTTTGTGTCCACCAAGTCATCAAAATATTCATCTCGACCTGTGAGTACCAAAGTGGAATAACTTTTCCTCTATTGTTGTGTTTGATCTGAACCCCATTAAATTCAGAGCTGACTTGGCGTTTCTGCATTTAATACATTTTTATTGTCCCAAATATCCAGGTTAAGTTTTTGTAATTTTTTCTTTTTTTAGTTAAGTAATATTCTTTCTTGTACGAAAACTATGGATTTTTAAACATATAAAACCCTAATTAACATATCATTCATCACCTTTTTCTTTGCAGACACACACACAACACACCACACACACACAGACAGAGAGAGAGAGAGAAAGAGAGAGAGGCTTCGTATCTACAAATTTAAAATAAAATAGAATAAATCATAATGAAGACAAAAAATTTTACATGCACTAAAGGAATATAATTTTTAACAAACATTTTGAAAATTTGTAAGCCCTTTATAAAAAGTTCAGGCAGAATATTTAGAAAATGAAAAGAAAAAATGTGTCCAACAAAACTTTGCTTACCTGTTTCCTTTTTTTAAGAAAATGTCTCATTACTTTTGCAACTATTGCCAGTATTTAGCTTTTCTATCAATGTAGTTTATCTGCCTTATTTTTTCACATGCAGTCTCAAGGGGAGTGTTACTGTTACTCCATTAATGATAGGGTTGTCGTATAGGTTTAAATTTACTTTTATTTGTTTCATTTGACAACAGTGCCCTTATAATCCCATCATAATTTGTAAAAAAAAAAAAAAAAAAAAAAAAAACTAACTAGATAGCAGTGGTTTATTTAATATTTGTTCAAATATATGCATTAATTATGTTACTTAAATCTTATTGTTTTATTGGTTTAATAATTTGGTTTTCTGCAAGATTGGTAGTGAATTGCTTTGGTTCTATATCATACAACAATTAAGATAACTCCTCCTCCACTTTGTTGTTTAGTATTGTTACCAGCTTTTAAAAACTTTTTTAAAACTTTTTTTTGCCATAAATTATAAATTATGTACTAGTAAAGTATCATGTGTAGATGAAGAAAGGGGATTGTTGTAACAAATTCAAAAAGTAAAATTGTGGTGTGATAGGAAAAGCAAATGGGATTTTGTGCCTAATTAATCAAAATATTTGCATTAAAACATTAAATGTATTTACCATATCTATTATTATAAGTCACTGGTAAATTCTTTTCTGGTCTGTAGTATACAGTTGTGGAAGTCCTTACTTTTTTATGTACATAATCTGGGAAGTGTGAATGGCATTTAAATAAAGTATGAAGAATGTCTTAGAAATATTAAAATGTCCTTTTGCCATTAATTTTTTTTTTTATAAAACTGTTTATTTGAATAGTCTGATTGTTTTAACAAAACAAATACATAATAAAATAACAGAAATCTCTCATTTAATTGTGTGACTACTGTGACCTTGAGTTTATAGCAGGCATAGCATTTTCAGTTATTGTATGTATATAATGAAAAATATTTTCTTGAAAACTCCATATTGCTTACCTAGGCAAGCTGGATTAAGGAAGCAGATCTCTAAAGTAAAAAAAAAAATTGTTCCTACAGAGGCTGTCTTTGACTAATCATATATCTGGTAATTTAATACACAAAATTAAGATTTCAAAAGAAAGCAGCAAGATGAGTTGATAAATGGTTTTATGAAAATCAGAAAATTTTATTTTTGGTAGATAATGAATTATTTTATTCATTTAAAAGATTTTTTTTTCTTTTACTGGATTTTATTGCTCTATTGGGTGGGTGATTCTGGACTAATTTCAGGTTTTTAGCCTGAGATTTTTTATAGATTTATTTACCTGTGGATTTTTTTTCTTTTTTCTATTTTATCTAATCAGAAGGGGGCAATGGGGGGAAACCTTTGATATGGAGGGCTTGGTGGCTAGGCTAGTTCTAGTCATACACACAATGTGCTTGTGTTAGGTTCTCATATGTACCCTTACACCATCTGCCAGTGCTCAGGGCTTTGTTAGGGAACTCATTTCTCATAGGTTATCTAGGAGATATGGTAAGCTAGAAAACTATTGTATAACATACACTGGCACTGCAATATTCTTTGAGTACTGATATCCTGACAAAGCTATGCTACTTTGGTAGTATAAACTGAAAGAAAAAAAACAAAATCTCTTGTAAGTCTACTCTTACTCATTAATACTTATGCTAAAAATGTAGATAGTGAATTTTGTTTATAATTTTCTTCTCATATATATTCTTTGGTTATACTTCTAAAAATCTGATAATTTTAGTGCAGACTAAATGGCATAACCAGGTATTTGTTAAAACAATGTCAAACTGATACAGCACTTCTGGATTGACTTTACATCTAATTTTAGAATCACTGGACAGTTGGGAGAAAAATATCTCCAGGGTCAGATTTAAGTTCCCCTGCTGCCTACAGCTGTTCAAGTTATGAGGCAGCAATTTGGGAACACACACAGGGTCATTACAGGGCATTTAGTGGCACAGGAAAAACTGGGGAGATGCTCCTATCAGCCAGATAAGCTAGAGTTATTAGTTTACATCAAACTGCTTGCAGCTTCCTGTCCTTATTGCCTTTTAAATCTCTCTTAGGGTCTGATGATAGTGTATGGCCTTAACTCTTTGCATGCTGGATATTTGTTGTTATGAGGAGGATTTTGCATCTACAGTATTTTCTCTACCTACTGAAATATATTTTATGTACTTCCTTTTTTTCTTGCCAGTTATAATGTTTTTTGTTTGCAATTTATCTGACACTGAATCTGTTTGCTTTGTGATGCAAATTTGATATTCTGGTGGTTATGTCCTGACTATTTGTTAATTTAGTTTTAAAAAAAAATATTTGAATTTTAATAGAAATAAAAGAATATCAAATAAACTTGTTCATTTTTAACTAAAAATTCTTTTTTGTACTGTATTATGCATAAGATAATATTACCAATAATTTCAATTAACCAAATTAAATTAAGAAGCAAGTTCAGATGATGTCCATCATAGATCATCCTGTTGATGATCTTATTGATTGAAAATTGTTGTATGAACTGCTAACACAAAACCTTACTTAGACTGTTGTCTTAACAGATTATTATAGATTATTAATATATTTCACTTCAGTAGGTTTTCAGTAAATAATTATTGGAAATGTAGATCAGTATAGAATTGTGGGAGGCAAATTTTACTATAGTGTTTAATTCTTTTAAAAAAGAGAGAGACTGTAATTCTAATATTTACAAATCAGGGGAAATGCTTGAAAGTATATCTTGCTCAAACATAACTTGGCAAAATTTATAGAATATGTTGTCTGATCAGTTCTCTACAGTTTCACAAATGAAGATATCAGTAGAAGTTTTTCTATATCCTGACTTCCCTGAAGCATTCAGTATCCTTCTCTAGAGAAAATATAAGAATGTGGTAACTTTTTTTTATGATTGAGAATTACTTTAGTTTTTTTTTTTTTTTTTTTTGGTTTATTTAGTTGAGCATTTCTATGAAGCATTTGTAATTAAAGGTTAAAAAAATATATTCGGAAGTTTCTTACTTCAGGCACACTCCTAATTTAAATAGAATAGTTTTCTGTGATAAATTGTACAAGAAAAACTACAGCTAACAACAAGGTTGCTTTCAGCCTAATATTTTATTAATTTGGAAATATAATAATGTTATGGTCAAAATTTGAGCTTTTGCTTTTTTAGTGAATTGTTTTTGAAGAATTTTTGTTGGAAATTCTGAATGTCACATTTTGGGTAGTCATAGGATTGTTCTTGAAACTACTACTATTTTTTTGTAATGTAGAAAAATGCTATTGTCACTAGAATCTATAATATGAAAATGCCTATATATTTAAATGCATGGCTTAGTTTTGAGTAGACTGAAATAGACTACCTCAAGTTCAATTCCAAGCAGGGATCGACTTATTTTGGCATACCTCTGTTAGCATGGTTTCTTCTCATTCTTCTTCACCAGCTGGTTGCATGGGTATCCTCTAGGCACTCCAGTTTCCTCTCATATCTAAAAATGAAGAGTTCTAATAGGACCTTGCAGTACCTTTTCTACACAACAAACACAAGTGTTATGATGGGCCTTAACAACTCAAACATCAGTTGCTGAGGAGAGATGGTTGAGATGTCCAGTTAGTGACTACTATTCTGTCACTTGTAACAGTAGAGGAATAAAATGATTTAGACATTATAAAAGACATTGCCTTATATACTTGAAAGCAAGTATCCCAGTCCCTATGGTCTTACACATGCAAAATTTTACAATTAATGATAATCTTTAACATTACTAATTTCTCTTTAGAAATCACTAGTTTGAAATCTTTAATATTTCATTCAGGTATAAAGCAGAGATTATGCTAAAAATATCTATAGCTATTTCAGAAAATGTACAGAGAAGATTACAAAAAGACAAAAGATGCTTTGGTTGTCTAGATTAGTCTAAGATATTTTTGAAATAACATGCTTGTAAAGCATTCAAAAATTTTTCTGGTAAGATACGTGTCCTTCATTAGTTAGGAAATGCTTTTATTTTATTTTTTTTTTGGTTATCATGTCATATCTGCCTGAAATGCTTTGCTAAACTAGGTAGAGAGAACTGTGCTTATACCTTTTAAAAATAGACTATGGTAGTTTTTTTTTTAGTGAACAGATCTCTCTAAATTTTAAAAACTTCTTGTCCTTTAGACTTGTATCTAGGTATAGAATGTTGCTTATTTTCTTTCTTTTTCTTTTTTCATGGAATCTCTTTTAAGTATCAAAGTTGCACAAACTTGTCCATACCAGTCAGTGATATTGGCAAAACAGTTTAGTCTCTCTTTTCATTTGTATTAGTAAGCTTGACTGACTGCTTTATCACTAACAATATCTTTGATTTTCTTTGTTGTTGTTAAATTATTTTATCTATCTACATGCAAAATTACTTTGCTTGTAAATACAGAAATATCATTTTTTTGGACTGAGCAGATAACTTGTCTGAACTGTGAAATCTAGGCACAAGCATAATTTAAATAGAATATCATTTTCTATGATAATTTGTTCAAGAAAAATGATGACAGCTAAAAGCTTGTGCTTTTTGCCTAATATTTTTTTTTTCATTTGGAACTATAACATTGTTTTGTTTATACATTAATGGCTCTTTCTTGGTATGATTTAAGAAAGTAAATGTGATTTTCTGTCTTGCTCTCTCAAAATATTTCCTTAAATCACTCAAAATATTTGGTAACTTTTGTCATTGTCAACAAAATCACTCTTATCATATAAAAGGGACATGTTTCAGTAAAAGTCTTCAGGATTATCAAACTTGCTTGTGGGAAAGCACTGAGTGTTCATGGCATATTTATTTTAGCACATGTGCATAAGGATTCTAGGCTCTGGCAGGTGAATCTTTTGAATAGTTGGTTCTTGGGAATTTGAGATGATTAAAACATTACACCAAATGTGACTGCTTGGTTTTATACTTTTTTTGAAGATAGATTTTTTTAAAGGCTACACTGAATTACTAATGAATGTAGATGTAGCTAAAGGATTATACATTAAATAACCAGAATAGTGCTAAATGATTAAATACAACCAAATGAGTGTTTATTATTATTTTAATGTGCATATTTAGCAAGAATAGAATACTGCAGTGTTTTATTATAAAAACATTGGTTGAAAGAATCTAGGCATTGATGCTCTATTATGTAGTCAATAAAGTGAGAGAGAGAGCATACTGATATAGTCAAAGAGTTTCCAATATGGTGGATTATACCTAACGAAATCCCTAAGCTTGTATTTCTAGGTCAGAATGGGCAAACTTATATAGTTGTTAAACAGCATGAAAACCTCATTAGTGCTGCTTTACTGGAAGTTACTTCATTGGGATGTTTGGAGCATCCTTTAAAAATATATTTTCATACAATTGAATTCTTTTGCCTTTTTTGTTTGTCTGGTAGAAAATTTTAGATAAGAAAAGACTATTATATATAAAAAGCAGATTCTCTGCTCTGTTAAAGTATGTTTTGTTTTTGAACAGTTTACTTTTGAAAATTTATTGTGTAAACATTAACAAAGATTACAACATTTGTTTTATTTTTCATCATTTTTGTAGCTGTTGCATTTCAGCTGAAAAGCCAATAACATTTATATTCAAAAAGAATAATTAATCATTAACATGATATCCAAGTTATGTAGTACATAGGAATTGTTTACATGGAAAATTATTATTCTGAAGTTGTGCAAAAGATCCAGATGACCTTCAGATAACAAGTAATGGTCACCACTACACATTTCATATTAACATATAACAGTTCATCTCATCTGTTATTATTATTGAAAAATTTTGCTACATGACTTTTACTACTACTATTCAAAAATTATTCTCTATTTGCTTTTGTTTTGAAATATGTTTTTTTTTTTTTTAATCTAAAGAAAAATTTCATTTTCATTTTCAGTAAGGCTTATATTAAAGTGTGATCGATGTTTTCTTTTATTTTAGAATTTAAATTATTATTGCCATTAAATTAAAGTTAGTGAAATTATTATTTTGGTAGTCATTTTATTGAATTTATTCATTTTAATTCTGATATCTCTTTATTAATAAACATTAGGCAAATGTATGTGGAGTTCACATTAATACAAACTTTTCATACTATGCACATAAGCCAAATTGATGAGGCTTACGTGTATATGTGAAATTTGTTAGATTGCCCACCCATTTGGCTTTACCAGATGAAATATTTTCAGTCAGCAACTTATCTCAGTGGCTCATTGACAGGTTCATTGCACTCCAATAATTAATTATCTGTTTTTCATCATGAAATTTTGATTTCATGTTACGAGTTGCATAGAATTTGTATTTTATGTATTTAATTTTTTTGTAAATGAGAATTTTTTGTTACTTTTTTTTAATCTTTAATTATCAAAGATTCCCAGATGTGGAGCAGTTTGGATGCTTTTAACTAAATAAGTTTCTAACTTGAAACATTTTACAATAATGTTTGCTGTTTAGTTTGTTTGCTGCTGACAAGCAAGTTTCTTGTTTTGTATTTTGTGAAGAGTCTTTATTTTGATGTTTTGATTTTATCAGCTGAGGAATAATTAAGGGTATCCAGATTGGAATAAACTTCTTTTTGACACTAAGAATACTTTCAGAAATCGTTTTATTTTATTCTATCAGTTTCTTTTCTCTTTCTTTTTAATGCTTCATTTAAAAAGTAGAATAAGTACCAATCAAAAATAAGTATTCACCATGTTACAGGACTAAGATATTGCTGTAAGTGATTTTTAATATAAATTTCAAATAACAAAAGTTTATAATTAACCAGTTTTTTTTTCTTCGCCAAGTGTTATTTTGAAAACATCTAATTTTTTATTAAAAAAAATACTGATGAACTTTTTTGTGAGATGATTTTCTTTTTTTGGCATTGTTGCTGCTTTCAACAATTCAGCATGTTCTTTTGCCTTTTCACCAATACTGAAACACAGTGAACATAGTTTTTATGATAACATAAACATTTTAAAATAACCCCTTTATAATCAATCATCAGTCAGTTTCTACAAATTTTAAAGCTTCAATTTATGCTCAGTCTTCACCATTAGTGACTATCAATGAATTAAAATTTTCTTTACAACAATACAAAATTTTCTTACTATCATTTCTACTTACCTTTTCTTTCTTTTTTTGTTTTGGATACTTTTTACTTCAATATTTCTACTAAATTGACCATAAACTGTAAATTTAAAGAATTATCTGTTAATGTAGTTTTATGGCCTGCTCGCAAATAGCAATTTGCTGTTGGAATGTTCTGAGGCTACTGATATGACATTTTTGAAGATGGCATCTAATGTTGACTGAAAATGTATTAATCAAACAGATATTTTTAGTGTTTAGATTTATTTTTGTTCAATACTGAGCTTCTGATGGTTTCTTCTTGCTCTTCATCAGCCAGAAGCATGGGTATTTAGTAGGCTTTCTGCACCCTAACCCCTGTTAGTTGTCTTGTGCATGCACACCAATGGAGTACAGGGAAGTAGGTGAGAGTGTGTGGATGGTGTAACATGAGCCATCACAATAAACAATTTATGAATTCTACCATTTATTGAACATTGTTGGCAGCAGCATTGTCATTTATGAAGAACAACCACAACTGTTAGTTTTTAAATAGATTTTCAAGTTTGCTTTTCTTTTTATACAAATTAAGCTTTTAACCTGTTTTACCAAAATTCCAGCTTTGTGCCTTGATATTGAATCATGTGAATTTTCCTGATTGATACCTAAAAGGTGATATAGCATCAATTCTACTTAACCATTTTGTATCAAAAAATGACTTTAAAGTAAATTTGCTTACATGTTTCTTTCATAACTGACCATTCCTGGAGGACATCTCAACATTGTTTACAACTAATTAGGTGTATGACAACTACATGGGACAAAAAAAGAAAGCTTGTTGTTTTATTTTAAAAAATTTTCTGTTGAATGACCAACTCCTTTCACATTCAATCCATTGTCATATCCTTGACTGCATATTGTGAAGAGAAATGCCGTGATTTGCTAGTTATAACAAAATAGCATTTGTAAGCCTTGAAGTATCTTCAATGGCTATGATTCTGAGGAAATATTCATGTATTTCTCATCTCTTATAATACCATTACTGCTGAGTACTGGTCTGACAAAACATATAATAATCAACATTCTCTCATTGTGTCTCACATCTTGCATACAGTCAACAATGATATAATATTTTGAATCTTTTACGAAATTCATTCTTTGTTTGCAAACTGTTTGAGATTAAATTTTCATTAACTTATTTTTAATATCTTTTTCCAGTTAATAGTTTTTAATTTCTTTTTTTGTTATTCTTAAATATTCTGCTGTAGTTTCATCAAATCTTGCCATCATTCCCTTAGTTTTAATTAGTTTATATTGCTATGCACCTACTGTATATCATTGGAACCTTTGAAAGCTAGACATTGTTGACTAAGGTATTGAATGATTGCCATGGGATGTTCTGCCAATTCCTGCCAGTGACAAGTTTCTACTTTCAACAAGTTGATTTGTGATATCAGTTGTTTGCTTACTCTTAAGTCTCATTGTGAGTTGCATCCACTCTTGACGTGTTTCTAGGTAGACTTTCCAGGTTTCATGACCTTTTAAGCATTGGGAAAAATTTTTTCAATCACTGTAGTCTTAGGAAAGGCGGTATAAAATGAACTAAATTTTGCAGCAAATGTAAAAAGGTTTTTGATTATGACTAAGTTCAGATTCCTTTGCCATTTTTTAGACATCTCTTGATATCAACTACAATAAACCACTGCTAAAAATTGTCTTACAGATAGATAAAGTCTGT
Organism: Nautilus pompilius; assembly: GCA_018389105.1. Taxonomy (NCBI): domain Eukaryota; kingdom Metazoa; phylum Mollusca; class Cephalopoda; order Nautilida; family Nautilidae; genus Nautilus; species Nautilus pompilius. The sequence goes on along the minus strand of JACATO010000308.1, from coordinate 2,338,704 downwards.
GCTTCTCTTAGTTGTCCTCTTGATAACATTAGCATTTTCATTGAGTCATTTAACTCTTTCACTACCAAGTTAATGGTTATGCTGTATCTGGATTCATTACTGAATGCCTTTTGTTTTGAGTAATGGCTACACTATGCCTCTGATAACTTTCTTATCACTGATCAATACCAATATAGCCAATCAGCTGTTAATTTCTGTAATAATAACATACAGCCGATGAGGACAGCTCACAGGCTCATGTGATAAATAGAAGAGCCACTAACAGCAACTTGCAGTAGTGAATGAGTTAAATTGGAGGGCCAGTTAGCAGGATCTGACAAATCTAAGGATTCCTTACTGAAATACGTAGTTTCCATATATCCAAATGTCTCATCAGTGTCACTGGCATCATTGTTTACACATTTAGTTGCAGCTGCAGAAATATTGTATCAGCATGATCTTGGTCAGGCAAGTCGGATACATTAGGTTCTTGTTCACTTTTACTATTGTATGCAGTTGCACTTGGCTCTCGTAATAATTTCTTTTTTCAAAGACTTATTGAAAGAACCTGCCTGTTTATTTCTAGTTCTTAGCCTTTCACTTTCAATATTTAGTACCCAACAGCCATTTTCATCCATCATCATTAATACTGATCAGTATCAATCAGATAAACCATGTTAGCACTTTTCCACAATTTGCCATAAAATAAGATTGAAAAGCTCTTCATAAGGAAAGACATGAACTGAAACAGATCAGAATTCTGAAAGAGAAGTCTTCAAGCAAATTTATGAGATCACTGACTAAATTTGGAAATGTCACCTGCTGTTGGAATTTTTTGATCTGTAGTAAGGTATTGTCTTAATTAAAACCTGGTGTAACTTGCTTTTGGATCCTTTGATCTATGATGATTGTTTGCTTCTTGCAACTCTCAGGCATTGTGACTGGTTAATTGTTTCTGCACAGAAACATTTTCACCTTTAAGTTACATATTTTTGTGCAATCCACAGAATCATGTTTGTGACTAGCTTTTTTTTTCTTTTAATATGGATTCTTCATTACATTGCATTTAATTATTATTTGCAATTAACTTAAACCCCTAAAATTTGACTTTGAAGCTTACTGCCTTAGATGGCTGCCTAAATCAGTTGCCTGTGTGATTGTGCTCTCTCTGATCAGGAGCAGCTCAGTTTGGTGTACTTCTGCATTATGGTTTCTTCTTGCTTTTCTTTATCAGATGGTTATATGTGTTTCCTCTAGGCTGTTCAGTTTCCTCTTGTATATTAAAATGAAAAGTTCTAGGAGGGACTTTCCATACCCTATTTGCTGCCATTTGTCATGTGCATGCCTGATACTGGAGCAAAGAGTGACGAGAATTGACACAACACATGCCATCATCATTATAAGCAATTTATGCATGAGTTCTATTATTGTAGAAACGTTGTCAACAGCTATCTTCATTTGCAAAGGAAAACAATGATGTTTGCAAGTTAATGATTTTCTAATGCCATTAAAAAATCTTTTCATTTTACTTGTCTTCAGAAATCAAACTGATGGCAATGTTGACTTGACTTGACTTGTAAAGTTGTACTATTATTAGAGTCACAAATTGTTTAACATTTAAAGATTGATTCCTGGTTTATTCACACTGATTATAATCACTTTAATTTTGCTTTTAAATTTTGATTGAAACTTGAGTTGCAAAAGGAAGATAGATGTAGTCTTTAGATTAATGACCAGGGCCTAAAATAAATAAATAAATAAAAGGGAAAAAAAAAGTTTGTTTAGGCAGTAGTATTTCCAGAACTCTGTAACAACAAAAAATCCAGTTTTATTCTGATTTTATTTTAAAATATTTTTATAATTTTCTGTCGATTATCAAAAATCATAATCAAGTACTTGATTCTTTTGTAAAGCTCTTTAAACCACTTACCATTTATTCTAATTACTCTAAACAACAAATATTTATGTATGCACAAAAGTCTCAAAGGATTAAATATTAATTTGCAATTATTGAAAATTCCAAATAGTAAAATAAATTTTGAATCTGCTATTTATTGCCAGTACTTCTTTGTGATATTATTTGAAGCAGTTTGTTTTCTTGATCACTTTTATTACCAATTGTAGTTCATTCTGTCTGAATCATTTTTTTTTTTTTTTCTTGGAGTAATTCAGATGTTGAATGCTAATGTATCCCACTAACATATTCTACTAGTATATTGGCTCATATTTTCTCTTTTTTTTTTTTTTCTGTTACATATTTTATTTTGTGATTTATCCTCATTTGTTCTAAATAATATATACCTACTACAAATGTAGCATAATTTAAGACATCTTGTGAAAGAGTTTTATCTTTGTTCCTACATCTATTTCACATTGCTAACTGCCCACCTGAATCACTGCTTCATTTCATCTAGTTATTTCACTATATTCCTCAAGGCATCTGGCATATCTGTATATTATTTTTCATGTCTTCTTACTCATATTACATAAGCTGTGGGAATCAATACTATAAAGAATTTTTGCAGCTCTAAATTTTTTAGATTTGACACATCGATAGATCTTCATACAGGTTAAGTCAAACAAAAAATTATCTGCAATACCAATATAATGTAACTAATGGTCTCAGTCGAGGAAGAAAGACAATGTAGGAAGAAAAAAAAACAAACTACTAACTTCTGCTATATGCTGAGATGCTGTTTTAAAATAGTAGCATTTTCAAAAATTTTAAACATCTTTAATTTCTTATTTTCTGATTGTGTGTATTTTGCTTAGGCAGTACTTTAGGTTGCTATATCTAATTGATGGCTGTTTGAAGCTTGATCTTTAAAAAAGTTTTTTTTGCTAAATGAATTTGAACATAGAAATCATGTCGTTCAATGTTAAGACACTAATGTGCTGGCCATTATTTCTAGCATAGTGGGTTATAACAAGAGATACATACATACACATCCTTTGCATAAAGTAAGTTAACAGCAAAATTAGTGTTTGATATTCAGTAAGATCAAAAAGAAGTTTATGTATATCTTTGCCTTGCACAGAATTTACCTGCTTGTTTATACCTTTAAGATAATGATACTTTTTTCATGCCAAGATCTTATATTTTTTATTTATTTGTTGTTATTAAACAGATGTACAAATGCTAAGCCCTTACTTTTCCTAAAGCAAGCAATCAGAACACATTGTAAAGAGCCTAGCATGGATGATTTCTTGGAAGGACTTTACCTGTATTAGTTAGCATCTAAAAAAAACTTTCAAATGTTTGCTGTCATTAAAATTTCATCATGCAAAATCATTCCAATTTTCCTTTCCAACTGAAATTTCTGAAGATATCACTCACTTTATTTATATTAATTATTCTATCAGAAAAACATTAAGCTGCCTTGTTGAATCTTACAGTGTTTAAAAGTTGGAGCAACCTATCTGGAAAGAAATGAAGAGTCAAAGAAACTAAGTACTTTTATCTCAAGCCAGTAAAGGCTTTTTTAAATGCTCATTGTCATCAAAGATCATTGTGGTTATAAATTAAATCTTATTAGTGAATATTGTTTAATTCATAATATTTAATAAACCATTTTTCTTTTATTTATGGTTCAAAAGTAAATTATATAAATGAGGTAATTAAAAAATTTAAATACTGGGTTGGGTTGCAGTGATTTTAACATGAGTTACTTCCCATTGACCCAAAAGCAAAATATTTATCTGCAGTTTCAGTATATATTTAGAACTCTTTGCTTAGCACACACTTAATAATTATAAAAGGTTGTTTTTTTTTGTTTTTCCAGAAATTTTGCTAATTCTATTTCAGCTGTTTGTACAAGTATCATACCAAATTAAAATTGTTTAAAATTTAATGTTTGTTCTTCCTAGTGTAGCAAACAATTTAAGAAAAACAAAAACTGTTACAATTATTTGGTGACTGTCAAGATTAAAAAATCTACACAGATAAATTATATTTTTAAAATATTTATGAAATCACTCTTTTCACTTATTAGCTATTGCATACAAATTTACCTGTTGGGCAGATGCTTTTTTTTTTTTTTTTGTGAGAAAATACTAAATTAAATAATTTAAGTGATTAAGAAGCAAATTTTACATTTTATTTTTCTGAATAATTAGTTAATTTATCTATGTATATAAATCAGTATAGTCACCCCCTCTGTCTGTCTGTCTGTGTGTGTGTGTGTGTATGTGTAATCTATTTTGGGTTGGATCCTTAAAGAGAGATTTTAAAATCTGTAAATTTTCAAAGTTACAGAAAATAGTATGTATTTAAGTATTTAAAAATGCATTACTATGGTTAATTGCCAATGATATAATAAGGACAGCAACACATGTGAAAAGCAGTTTGATTGTTATTGAATTGACAAGACATTACAGTTCATCACTTGGCATGGCTATTACTATCTATGGTCCAGGAATATCATTCCACTCATGTTGCATTGCTATTATAAATTGCTGGTGGGTCTTTAGTGATATGTTCAATGACTTGCTCTAAGAAAGCTTTGCCACCCAGTTTTGTTATTTTATGGGTTGGCATTATCTTGGTGAAACATCAGGTGAAGTTTGTACATGCTAATATGCACATCAGTTTTGTTAAATCAGGATTATTACACTTTAGGCCACCTACTTATGGTGTTTGATCTTAGCTGCCTCTTGATTGATGAATGCAATGCACTGGCAAACCCCATATTGCTATGTGTTAAAAGATGGAACTGATTATTGTTAAACTAATCCACACAATAACTACAGTCGCCCCCCCCCCCCCCGGGGGGGGCGTAATCGCTGTTCAGCAATCGCAGCCACGGTTATTCATGGAATTTTCCTTAGAACCTAACTAATAATTGTTCGTGGAAACCCCCGCATATTCGCGGAATCGCAAATATTTTCTGCGATTTTTTATGGCTTTTTTCATGGCAACATATATTTTTTCATGCTTTTTAATGCTAAATTATTAATAACAACATAATTTACTAATTTTGTAATATAAATACTAACGTAAATTCAGCAAAATATCAATATAAAATAAACGCTATTGACTGGTGGTTTGAAAGTAGCCAATCAGAGAGCGTTATTTATTTATCCTCGCTGCTGATTGGCTGCTGCCCACGAGGCGCTGTCTCAGGCAGATGCAGCCCAGTATCATCCCTGTTTACCATGTGTAGCTATCTCAAGAGTTTCGCTGAGTGTTTCTCTGAGTGTTGTATTTTTTATTAAATTATTATTATATATTTACTTATATTTTACGTTATATTTTGACGTTTATAGGCATTTTTATGGACCACGTCCAATATTCGCTGTTTTTCACTCTTCACGGGTGCTCTAGGAACGTAACCCCCGCGAATACCGGGAGACAACTGTATATGAAAGTATTACTTTCAATACTTTGGCTATCTGCAAATCCAAATTCAAAATTGAAAATAACTATAAAAGTCTGTCGAAACTATTACTTAGTATTTAAAGTTAAAAGCTTTTATGATACAGAAACACAAACTTTTCACTACTTTCTGGACTGAGGCAGTAATTTCTTTTTGGCTTATATATGCATGTCCCCTGATTAGCAAATAGAATGAATAATTAGGCAAAAAAAAACAGTGGGAAGGCTTTCTATATTATGAAAATCAGATTTTAATGTTATACTGGTTGCTTACATTGGAATATACATCCTGCAGAGACTGTTTTAATAATGTAGTGAAATATGGGCACTCCATGCATTGATCAGCTCTGATTTTAGCCATCTTTTAAATATTTTTTCAAAATCTATGTAGCTGTATGTATCTTTTTATTTTTTCTTCCATTAAAACAATATGTTGGTAGAATGCAGCAATATATCAAGTTCTCAAAGTTTACATGAACTGAGAAATTATTTAGGGTGTTTTTATTGTTAGGATTTTGGGCAAATGAATAAAAATTTGGACACATGAAGTTTTATGTACACATCTGTCTCGATAGGTTATGTATTTTCTTGCTTGTGATAATACTCTGTATGGAAGTATTTCTGACTTCTTAGTAGGAGCTGGAGGCCAAAAATTGTTATGAATTTTACTAATTGGTTTATTATCTTAGTTGATTAATTTGTAATTGGTCATTTTGGTAATTTGCATGCCCTTAGAATGTATGTCGCATTTTTATAGTGTATATTTCTAAGTTTGCTAATACTTTGTATTTTATGTTCTTTTTGGGGGGATGCAATATTTTTAAGGAAGTGAATCTTAGTATTTTAAGTTTTCTTTTAAGTAAAATTTTGATAATCCTTATTGGTAATCCAATGGCAAGAATGATTTTTTTTTAAAAAAAGGACAGAGAATTAGATTATATTATATACAATATTCTGTTGTTTTTTTTAAAAGTGCATCGCATCCACAGTGTTTCAAAATATATTTTATTGCTCTGAAAAATAAAAATAAAATCATCTTTTAAAAGTTTCAGTTATTTAACATGCATCCTACTTTCCAACTCACTTTCATAATTAGAAATAAGAAAGAAAAAAATTTTTTACCTAAACATTATGAATAATAACTTTTGTCTTAAACAAAAATTGATAAAAAATACTTTATTGGTGCTTGTGATTGCTTTTTCTTTTAACTTAAAAAAAAAAACAGCTAGAACCAATTAGCATAAAATAGGCCTGTATGGTAATGTAGTTATTAATCTAAAATTAGTGACAACATTGACCAATACTCTGAATTCCTACAATGCTATGCCTAATTACTTAAAACTTTATATATCTAAAGGTAGGATTTGTTATTATTATTTATAAATGATAATTGCATTGTTTTTACTTTACAACACCCATTTTTCTTTAGCCTAAATGGAAGTTAGTTTTATGAAAGTAACTAATGTTTCTCATTTGAATGTGAAATTTAGCAATAGTCTGCTCCAAGTTAGAAATAAATGTAATAAGTTGTTGCTATGCATTTTTTGATTTCTTTAAATGTTTCAATATTTCTAACCTTTTTCTTTTCCAAACATTTTCTCTAAGAATTATGTTGGTATCTCCTTCCTAGAACCTACTAAGAAGAACTTATAATTAGACAGGCTGCTCTGGAAGAGCAAAAGAAACCACACTATCTTGGTTAAATGTCAGATAATCTGGACTTAAACATGGTTTTCTCCATACCAACTATGCATTGCTATTATACTAAGCTGCTGCTCATCAAATGCACAAAGGGTGACTAATGGCATAGTATGAGTTTATTTTTTCTTTAATAACAAAGTAACCAAATTACTGTAGTTTTTCAGTCCAAAACTTGGCTAAAGTCATTGACTGTTTTGAAGACATTTCAAACTCATTGATTAATGGTCATTTTGCATACTGTTCAAGCAACTCTAATTGCTGTAGTTAGTTACTGATAAACTTATTAAACTATTCATATATAATATGTATTCTCTAATAATAAAAGATAGTGAATTATGACCTGTCTAAAAACTTGTTTATCTGAAAATTATCTATCATTTTCCTCTATTTTAACATAAATTCTAGCACCAACTGATGCTCCTTAGTTATGAAAATTGGTATACTGTTTTCTATCTTTTAGTCAGAACATCTTTAGGTTTTACAAAATCATACAAGGGTTTACAAATATAGTCTCATAATGTTCTTGGAAAAATTATTGTCTATCAACTGCAGCTATATGCAATTTTGCCAAAGTAAACTAAGTGGCAACTAAAAGATTAGTTTGAACAATTCAGAAAATACAACCACAAAGAAAGAAAACTTACCAATCTGATGAACTAGGTTCTTGTTCATTGTTGAAGAGGCAAATTGAGAATCATGGAAAGGCATTCTAATGATAAGAATGCTGTTTCAGGTCACACAAATGGCTCAGCCTTTTGGAAATTACCACAAATAAAAAGTTTATGCAAATATATTACAATTTAAATTCTTGTCAGTCGTAAAATTTTTGGCTGTAATTATCAATATAGCAAATATTTCATGTTGCTAAAAATACTTTTTAAATGGAAAACTATAGAATTTATTATTATTATATTTTCTGTATTGACAATGTTATCAGTTTTTGCTATACCTGTTAGCTGTATGACTTGTAGTTTTTAGTTCTTTATCTTTTGTTTATTTTTTACAAATTAAAAATTGTATTCATCATATTATCTACTTACATTCAACAAGTAAAAAAAACTACAAACTTGTTTATATAAAAAAGTATATATTTTCTTACTGCAATATATTAAACCTTTATTTAAAATTTGGAATCCCTTTAACACAAATTTCTGTATCTTAGAAAAATGTTTATTTTAGTATTTAGCAGGTGCATGGTGTTATAAAGTAGGATTTTGTAATACTGTTACTACAAATCAGCTGAATTTTCTTTTGTGTTAAATTAAAATTTTGTATGCATATTATGTTCCAATTAAGTTTTTGTGTAAAATTCAACAGCATTGTTGTAGTGTATTTGTTTTTAGCAGGTCAAGGAAAAATAGGAAAATTAAATTTTGAATGTTGTCAGGTAATCCATCATCTGTCTGCTGTAAAGTCACTCTTGAAGTGGAACCCCTGGTCTTAGAAAGCAGCGCATAATTAGTTGTTAATCTTAGGAATGTTGTTACTTCAGTACTTTGAAGATAGGGCCTAGCACACCAGTAACCACTTAAATCCCAATCACAAAGAACAAGAAATGTGATACATAGGCCACTGTCTCACCTTCTGCTGTATCCATCAACAGGCAGACAATATCCAGGTGTGAAGCTTGGCATTCCAGGTAAAATCACCATTTGAAGAGCTGCCCCAACTGGGGTCAACTATCTCCTCTCATGAGTTGACCCCATGCCTAGGTTATAGTTACAAATCATGCCCAGTGTATACTGGATAGTAGATTTTGATTGTAACTGTCTGCCTGCTTTCTACCTCCTTGTTTATTTTTGACTTTTAAACACACAAAAGCCAGAAATGATCACTTTGGGAAAGAGATAAAAATTTGGGGTTACATTTACTACTTTTCTTGGGTCTCTTAAAGAAGATACCTGACGATACTACAGGATTGATGGGAAATACAAGAACATTTAATGTTTTCAAAATACAATATTTAATACAGGAAAGAGGTTTTTAAAAATCTTTGATTTCTTTTAGAGCTTGAAGTTTTTTTGTTTTTTTTTGTAATTTAACAAAAATGTAAATAATAATATACAATAATTGGAAAAAATTTGATGTAAAGTTATATTTACTTATTAAAAAATTTCTTTTAATGCTTGTTTTGTTTATTGTTAATATTTTATATAATATGAATGAGAAGATTTCATTCAGAAAAATGTAATTTGTGGTCATGTTTGGTGTTTATGTACAAATACCCTGAGCCTTTTCTTTCTATTTTTTTGAGCTTGAAAGAGCTATATTATGTATTTAACAGAGTTTGTTGTTTCAATAGAGTACTTTTGATATAAAAAATAATTACAGGTCTCACCTTAAGTTACATTAGAACTTGCTAAGTGATAATATGACTGCTGTTTTTTCATTAGATTAAATGTATTTTTTGTAAAAATTTTGTTAGCTGACCTTTACCTGTGTGAACCTTTTTACCCCACCTCCTGAAGGAACTTTTTGTATGAAAACCAGACCAGAGTCTTTGTGAAATAAATAATGGTAGAATGATATTTGCACAGAAAAGCTTCTGTTGTTAGTAAAAGCCTTAGATCTTATTTGTGACCGTTGGCTTATTTTTATCATTACTTTGGATCTTGATAAGATAATATGAGCAAGGAATTCCATGCTGTTGATCCAAATTAAATGTGTGGTAGTGTGTAGAATAGTCTGAACAGCTGACAACATGATAGATATCATTGGTTTAAGGATGATGTAGTAATTTTGATTATGCTTGATCTTTTTGAAAATATTTTTTAAAGTTAGCAAAGAATTTTTTAAAAAAACCGTTGAGGAAGTGTGCTTTCTTTACACTGTGTAACATTTATAAAAAATAAAGCATGCATTACATTAATACATAGTTTGATATCAGATGACTTCTAAGGCATTATATAGTCTCTCTGTGTTGACAGTTTATATGGCCATAGATGAATTTAATTGTAGTTGAATTGTGAAGTAAAAAAGAAAAATAAAGTCAAACATTATAGGCCATGAATTGTACAATGATTTAAAGATAAAATATTTTTTAAAAGTACTTATTTATTTATTGTAGTTCATGGACATTTAACTACTAAAACTATCTAACCTCAGTACAGTCTGTGGAGCAGTTAAAACAGGAAAAAAAATTGTTTTAGCTTGCAGAGTTGTTTTTTTTATAGATACGTCCTGATTATAACTAACTAATAAATGGCATTGCATCTCCAATAATTAATGTTGAAATTGGAAAATACTTTACACCAGGGGTCGGGAACCTTTTTGGCTGAGAGAGCCATGAACACTACATATTTTTGAATGAAATTCCAGGAGAGCCATACAATATGTTTAAAACTAAAAATACAAGTAAATGTGTGCATTTTATGTAATTTCAATACTTTTAAAGTACAATAAGTCTCTGAATTCTTTTTAATAACATTGTTATGCTGTTGCTAATTAATGATGAGTATTTCTTACCATTAGTGCGACTTCTGGTGCTGCATGGTTTTGCTGATGGCTTTGTAGTCTGGTTGATATGTGGTGAGGTTAAGCTTCATGCAGGCGTTGAGACTTCCATCAGTGAAACGTGATCGTAAGTTGCTCTTAATGTTTTTTAGATGTGAGAAAGACTGCTCACATGCATACGTAGAGCCAAACATTGTCAGTACAGCAATACTCACACGCTGCAGTGTGTGGTATGTGATGGGAAGCGCGTTCCAAGTTTTAACAATCAGCTGGTCTGCAGGTTGAAGTTTCTTCATTTCTGACCACTTGTGTTGGCTTGCCAATTCTGCTTGCTGTCGTGCAAGTCTTTCCAGATCTTCATTCAGTGACTTGAACTTATCCACCCACATGTCTGAGGCCTTCAGGTCAGCAGCTTGTAGCTCAAAATCTCTGACAGAGACACCGGGGATGTAGCTCAGGTCAGTGCTGTCCACTGCACACTCGTGTGGATGGGTGATGAACTTAAAAAGACGAGTGAGCTCACGAAATTCTCCAAAGCGCGCTTTGAATGACTGCAGGAGATTAGATGTGAAGCTTGCTAGCTGGTGAAGATCAAGATGGTGAGCAGGGTCACTTGCTGTGCATGCATCTTTAAATTCACTCAGTTTTTCAAAGTGAAGTAAACGACCTGTTTCAATGTCGGCGATGAAGAGTTCAAGTTTGTTTTCAAATGCAAACACTGCTTGTTGCAGGGGTAAGATTGTGTTTCTAACGCCTTGCATTTTCACATTGAGCTGGTTTAGATGTTCAGTCATGTCCACGAGAAAGTAGAACTTCAGGAGCCACTCAGTGTCAGCTAACTCGGGATGCTTGACATTTTTTGTTTCAAGAAAAGTCCGGATTTCGCTCAGACAAGCCGCAAACGGCTGAGCACCCTCCCCCTTGACAACCAACGCACATTGCTGTGCAGAAGCAGACCAGGATAATTGCTCCCAACTTCATCCAGCAGTGTTTTAAACTGGCGATCATTTAAAGCTCGGGCAACAATAAAGTTGACAACCCAAACGACCAGCGACATCACGTCACCAAGCTGCTCTCCACACAGCTGAGCACAAAGCGCCTCCTGATGTAGGATGCAGTGAAAACTTAGGATGGGTCTCTTTTCCTGCTCACGAAGAAGCGCTACGAATCCTCTGTTTTTCCCCACCATGCATGGAGCACCATCAGTGCACACCGAAACAAGTTTATCAATCGGTAGATTTTTTTCTTTAGCGAACTCAGTAAACGACTTGAATAAATCCTCCCCTCTTGTTGTCTCTTTCATAGGCAAAACAGCAAGACTTTCCTCACGTAGTGTGTCACCGACAACATACCTTGCAATCACGCTGAACTGAGATAACTTGCTTACGTCTGTTGACTCATCCAAAGCGAGAGAAAAAAATGCGGCCGCATTTATGTCCTTCACTTGCATTGCCTCAATTTGATTTGACATCATGATGGCACGATCGTGAACAGTTCTTGCCGACAGAGGCATGTCTTTTATCCGTTTCATTATCTTGTCTTTATTTGAAAAGTCGTCAAAAAGTTCATTGGCAACATCAAGCATGAATGCTTTGGCGTACTCCCCATCTGTGAATGGTTTTCCGTTTCTCACAACCGCTAAAGCGCCAGCAAAGCTAGCCGAATTGCAGTCACCTTGTTGGATCCAAACACGGAGTTGCTGCTGACTAGCATGCATTCTTGATAGAAGCTCTTGACATGCTTTCTTCCTGCTGTCCCCCGCAGGATATTTCGATGCAAATGCAGCATGGCGTGTGTCGAAGTGCCGCTTTATATTTGACCGCTTCATAGATGCAATTTTATCATTGCATATTAGACACACAGCAGAACCAGCTTTCTCCACAAAGGCAAATTCCTCTGTCCATTCCTGCTGAAAAGTACGATACTCGTCGTCTTTTTTTCTTTTAGCCATCTTCTCAGAAGCGGGTCAAAAATTAGTTAGCTGACAGCGGGATTAAAACGAGGGAAGATATGTCCGGATATTACGACAAGCCGTAGTGTGCCCCTTTGCGCATGCGCACATCGACCGCTATTTTCGACAGCAAAATACGGCAGCCTCACTTAAACAGTGCCTGTCACTACCCGATCTGCGTTGCCTCATCTGCGTTGCCTTTGTGATTGATGGATAGATAGATAAATAGATAGACACAACGACATGTATGTTTGCCACTTTCCCACTGAAATTACTGCGAACCGGCTTTCTAGTCGCTGGCTCGCGCGTGCGCAAAGGATTTGTCTGCGAGCCAGATGCAGCTGTCAAAAGAGCCACATCTGGCTCGCGAGCCATTGGTTCCCAACCCCTGCTTTACACCATTGAAACTATAAGGGTATGATAAATTTTATAAATATTAATTACTCTCTTTTTGTTCAGAGTACTTCATGAAATAAGAATTAAGAAATAATATTTAGCAAAATGCTGAAAACTAATTAAAGATAACTTATTTAGATCTTTATCAAAAACTGTTTGAACTCTATTGAAGTGTCATAAGGTTAAAGTTTTAATATCTCAATGAATGGTGTCCTCTGTTTGAACCTATGTTACCTTGGCAGAGTTTGATACACAGAACAAAACATTTATTTCTGTCAGTAAATACCACACCACCAACAAATACTTTTTACAATTATTTTGAAATTAGAAATGATATACTCAAATCTCTTAACAAAAACAGGCATTCATGATGAATTAACTATCATGAAACTCATGGTAGTTAAAGTGGACAACTGAACAAGGTGACTATAGAATGTTGGTTCTTTGTTGATTTTTTTCTCATTTACAGTTTACTATCTATATTTGTTTTTCATGTTATTTAGTTCATGGAGTTTTACAAAAGTTGGGAAGTTGATCTTTTGAACATCATTTGTCCTTTTGCTATAAAAGCTGCATTAGTTTTCTTGGCAGCTTCTGAAAGATCATTGCTGGATTGCATTTCAAATATCTTCAATAGCTATTATTGTTTGCATTTTATTTTTATAATTTAGAAATATATTTTGGTGTTGTGCATGTTTGCACATGGCTTCCTGATACATTTGGATAACCCAGAAATTGTATTTTTATGCCAGAAAATGTATTTTATTACATTTTGCCTTAGAGCCATTAAATCAATAACTAATTTGTGCCACTTGCTGAACTTTTTTTGTTATTTATCTGTTTATTATGCATCAAAACAAGGTGTGGAAGTATTTTTTTTGCACTGTATTCTATTAAAAGCAATAGTGTATAGAGTATAGACTATCACATTTTCATTAATTTACAAAAAAAATGTTTGAAATTTAAACTTGCAGTATAAAAAAATCTTGAAAATATTTTGTGTTAACAACACAATTATAAAATTGCTTCTTTCAATCTAAATTTTCACAGTCACTGTTTTTGAAGAATTGAAAGTTAGATAAAATTTTGTGTTTCTGTTGTATTGATAGATATGAGACCCTTGTTTCTTAGTTTCTTGCTTTCTCCAATTTTCTCTACCAAGTGCATTATATTTCTAGTATTTCATGTTCATTGAATAGCTAGTTATAAAATTAAAGAATCATTTGTTCTGTGCAATATGGAACTGATGGATTATTACGTTTCTGTCTAGATTCACAGATGCAGCACTACAAAGTAAATGTGGTCCGCTATAATGCCTGGACATTCATGTTATCATTTAGCTCTGCAAAAGAATTTTAAAAAAAAACTACCATATTTTTTGACATATAAGGTGCACTTTTCCAAAAAAATGTCTCCAAAATTCACCCTGCTGTTTGTGCTGAAAAAATGAGGTTAGGTTTTCCTATGGTGGATGGTCCAATGCAGTCCTCAGATGAAGCCATAAAGGAATATATACATGTTATTTATTACTAAAAACATGTATATAATTTATTTTAAAAGAAAGCAATGAAATTACTATAGATTTAAGTTGTATTTGTAAATAGCTAGTGGTAATAACCTAAGCCTATAGGCATCAGTAGGGTTAAGCTGGACCCATTGGGTAGTAGGCTACATTTCCCATTTCTCAAAACTCACGAATGCTCCCACCTATCTGTATCATTTTTTATTATGTCCACATACAATATTTGAACAAATCTTCAATGTTTTAAAGTATTAACAAAGATATGAGAAAAGACTACAACCATGTAAGCATCATTGGCAAAGAGTTTTGTGTTAATCCAGTGCCATCTATCCAAACAGTAAGACTCCACGACAAAGATGTGCCACCACTCATGATGTGTCACATCCTAACTATGGACTCTTAATATAGATAGGTGGTGCTGGCAATCACTCAAAACATAAACATTCTCAGCACCAGCTGATATCTTCCAGCTGGATCAGATGTATTATTTATCCCCAGATACACCTTACAATTTTTACTCATAAATGACAGAAAGTTCTGAAATGTATAGTAATTTGATACTACCACTTATTAATGGTACAGTTATTGACTAAATTAGATTTTTAAAAGGAAAAGCCATTATAACATTTTTCACTCATTAATTGTAAGAGCAAATACTAAATAATTATAAATAAATACTATTAGTTATATTAGCCTATATTATGAATCTACTTATAATACTTATTAGTAGATGCTCATAATCTGTATAGTGGCTTCTAAGTGAGACTGATACTTATAATTCTTATGTATATTAAAATCTTTTTTTCTTAAATGCTTTCTAAAAACTGGGTACGTTTTATATGCTGATGTATCTTATATGCCAAAAAATACAGTATATTCTTGTTAACTTTACATGTCTTGGATCATGATGTCAACACCAGTACAGACTTTTCTACATTTGTCTAGGTTACTATAGCATTTAGAAGTACTTTTTTTAAATATTAACATTAATATTCTTCTGTTTTAATGGGCAAAACTGCCTAATTTCTTATATGCCTTTTATATTAGTGAGATGTATTTGAACTTTAAATATTAATTGAATAAAATTGTAGGCAAGTTCACAGCTAGTATATTAATCTACTTCTCAAACATAAGTTAAATACAAAAATAAAATGCATGTGTAATCTGAAATTCCATTAATTGATATAATTTTAAGGTATAAATTCTTAAACATGATACAGATAACAGTATGTGACTTAAAGAAGTAGTATGGAAAGAATATTCAGGCTTTACAAATAGAAATTATCATCATTTCTTTTAATTAGGTATGAGTTTTAATATAAATTAGCATTGTGTTTTCTGAGGTTGGAATGGAAAGAGAATTTTGTCTCAGGTGTTGAGAACAGCTAAGACCTGTAGTACCAGCTTGCTGTGATGTAGGTCAGGTAGAAGATTTAGGACACCCTAGATAGGACAACATCTGATAAGTTAGGAGCATATCAAGTCCAGCCAGGAATTTGTTTAATTTGCACAACCCATAATGATGTGACTGTTCTTGATGAAATGATAAATTTGATATTTGGCAGCTTACCATAGAGTTATAAGCAACAGATACAAATTCGGATGGTGGATGTTGTAAATTAATTACAAGTAAGCATTTCTTAATGGATTCTTATCATATGTTGCTTTAGGTGCCAGTTTCTGTTATCAAGTATCTCAAAAACACACTGCACCTTTATACATAAATTTTTTTTTAAAATTTATTTTACCAATTTTTAATTATTATGTCACTGAATTATTTTTAAAAGCATTCAGTATATATTTCATAACAAATTATCTGAAATCATGATAATTGTTAACAGCTGTTGACTGAATGTTGCATTTTTTTAATGCATTGGTAGTTCATTGTGCGGAAATTTTGTAGAAACTGACTGACACAATGTACCTGCTTCAGGTACCACTGTCTTTCTTCTTAATCTAATGGTTTGTGTGAGAGAAAGAGGGGAATGGATGGCTGTTGTTGATATTTGACATTTTCATTATGGAAGTGTTTGAACATAGCTAAATTTAGGATGATACAACCTTAGTAATAAGAAATTTGGGGAAAAAATAGCCTTAAAGCTGTATATGGACAGATTAATCCTAAATATGCTCTCATTTAATTACTAACAGCAGGTGAGTTAATACTATAAACTTTCTTGTAAATCAAAGCAACTGAATCATGACAGGAGAAAAACCAGTAGATGTTTGGAGGTAGTGTTTGTCCAAGGGTAATTAGATAAATAAAAAATCCTACTAATACAAAACTGCACATAGTATCTTTATGAAATGGTAGTTGATATAGTGATTGATTTTATTTTTGATATGGGTTTGCTAATTTTTATTTTGCTGCTGTTGTTTTCTTAAAATTTCCACTCTTGGTGCACGATTCTTTTTTCAAAGTCTGAATAATAATTGAGGAAATGTGTTGTTGTTGTTGGAGGTGGTCTGGTGGTTAGCCTACTGCTAAAGATGAGATCCCAAATTCAGATCCTGGTCAGGACCAGCTCAGTTTGGCACAGCTATATGGGATGATTTCTTCTTGGTTCTTGTCAGTGGAGACTGGTGCATTGGTTTCCTCCCATGTTTGAAAATGAACATTTACAGCAGGGACTTTGGCTGGCCTTCCATGCTTAGAAGTGTTTGTGCAATCCACTCAATGTGTAAGCACAGTATCTATCCACCACTCATTTGGTAACCTAGATAAAGATCTGCATTTCCCTTCCCTAGCCAAGGAAGCCCAGGACAAGAAAGAATTGTTGTTGGATGAATAAATAGTAAGCAGATGAATTATTACTCTCCTCTGTTAACTAATTTACATATTGCTACACACACAAAATGTTGAATTTTAACTATTTCAGTTCCTTGTTTCTACAGGGTGCCCCACAAAAAACCAGAAAATTTGGTACAGTTTATTTAATTGTTGGAAATTTTGGTAGTTATTTAAAACAAAAGCAAAGGATAGAAATTTGGTAGCTTAAAACAGAACAAAAACACAAATGTTAGATGTGGTGTTCAAAATGCTTTCTGTGGGCAGCTGCACAAGGGATAACTTCAAGCAGGATATTGTTCCAAGCTTCCATCAACACAGGTTTTAAGGATTGTATGTCTGTGACCTCTCTCCTTTGTAATTGAAGTTGATGTAACAGTAAACCCCACATGGTAAAATCCATTACCTTGAGATCTGGACTTTTAAAATTTCCTGGTTTTTTGTGGGGCACCCTATAGTAAAAAATTTTAATACAGAAAATTTAAGAAATATCTGTAGCTACTCGTGCATTAAGGAAAACGTTATATGGCAAGTTTTTTTTTTTTGTGAGAAATGAAAGCCCAGGTCTATAAGATTGAATGAGAAGACAATGCTTTTCTTAAATTTATTTCTTAACAATAGATTTTACTTTTTAAAATGAATTCATGCATTTCTATCCATCTGATAATGTCGCATACCACCATGTAAAATTTGGAATGTTCTACATAAAATAAAATAATTCTTAAATATAGTAATTTAAATAATTTGTATTAACTGTTCATGTTTTCTTAATTTAATGACTATTAAACTATGATTAAAAACAATTTTCTTGATAATCTGAAAATTTTCGCATTTTTTACCGTTCTTTAATATGGGAAACTGCAAGAAAAAAAAAGAGAATTTTGATTTGTTAGTAATTTTTTTTACAAGTTATATTCTGAAAGAGTATAGTAGTAAATCCGCTTCAATGTAATTGCTTAGCATATTAGTAAATTAATGTTTGGTTTTTATGCTTAATTTATTTAATATTTGTTGAAATGTTTCATTTGAACTCCATCTTTCTTCTGATTAATCTGTTTAATATAAAATTATCTTTTATAAATAAAAAGGATGTGATAAAATTAGAACCACTGGATTGTGCAATTCTTAGCACATTTTCTGTGAAATGCATCTGTTTTTGTAAATATGCAGGCCATGTCATTTTCAATAAACATTAGCACAAATTTCAGAATTTTTTGTCTTAATAGTTAAACAAAAGCGTCTGTCAAATTATGCATGAAAGCATGCTGAAGCAATATTTAGAAACAATTTATTTTTTAAAAAATTAATATTTAAACATATCTGTTATGTAAAATTATGATACACACAATCTCGTTTTTTTTTTAAATTTATAAATAGAGAGTATTTTTAGAAACTTTATTTGGGATGTACTATATTTTCAAACTGAAGTTTACTGCTATGTAGTGTTCTTCAGTTTGAACTTTGCTTTGATACCATAACTTTTCATTATGTCAACACTTTCTTTTAAGGGCAAGTAAATCAGATTAATGCATTTGGGTTTTTAAAAGATTTTTTTACTTTATAAGAAAGTAGTGAGAATACAATATGCTTTGTTTTCATTTATTGTAAGTGTATTATTAATTTTAAGAATTTTTCCTTAAATCTGCCAACAGAATTAAAACAACAAAACTTGTATTAAAAATACTTTTGTATGCAGAAAATGAATGTTATTAGTCTTGGTGATAAAGCTGGTGTTTATTCTTTGCACCTGTCATCTTTGTTGTTTTGTGTGAAAGTTCTTACTGGAGATGTTTTCAATTTCCATTACTTTATAATGTATCCAGTAAGATACTTGATCTCCTGCAGTGTCACATCCTTACATGATAAAATCTTGAAATCACTTCAGTGATGGTGATCACTTAATCTCCCTTCCGACACACAAAAATTCAGTCATATGATAATATCTCAGTTATTTATTCTATCTTTTGTGTAAGTGCATTTATTGTGACCACCAAATGAACATGAATATAAAGAATTGCTGTTTTCAGAAAGTAGGCTTTTTGGATGTCAGAGTAAGACTGGCAACAAGTTCATTTACATACTCGTACATCGGTATTAATAAAGACTATTATAATTTTATTTATTACTTGAGAAAATGATTCTAGATGCAAAGTCATCAACCACTAATGATGACAATGCCAGTGTGTAGTCATTGGTTGCTACAGTCAGTAACAGGATATAACTTGCATTATCATAAGTATGCATGTATAGCTGTGTAAGTGGATTGTACCATAGTACTTTAGGAATAAATAAATTTGGAATTTTGGATAGGTTATCCTGAAACTTCCAGAAATACTTTTGGGGGGGTTCTTAATGAGCTGATTAATAAGTTAAATCATATTTAGTAGTTTAATGAGACAACTTCTGCACTATGCAGACCTTTTAGGTATCTAGTATGACATCTATTATCAACTTAGAGATAATGTTGTTGTAACAATTGAATAAGACTCTTGGTGGTTGCTTCAAATTTGGCAGAAAAGAATTTGTTCATAGTTTGTAGTGATAAAGGCAGGATGCCCAGAATGCTGATGCACACTCCTTGAATTATTTATTGTATATCATCTATAGACAGCAAATGATAATATGGGATATGGATTAACACATTAGCTAATAATTGCTTATCCAAGGGTAAACAGAGAGATATCTGGAGTACTTTATGCTTATGCAATTATACTTTCTACAAAAATGAGTTTGCTTGTTTCAGTGACCCATTTAATAGTAGTGATGATTATCAGATATATAAATCATGAACACTTTGGGGTATTCAACTTATTATTTCAAGAATTTGCAATCAACAGTATTTTTTAAAATTTTTGTATTTGAAATTCAAAACTCTCTCTATGTTTACAAATCTTGTTGGCCTTTGACCTTTCTCCTTTCACAAAATGTTCTAACAATGGTAGTTTTCAGGTATGCATAATGTTCTTTGCACCAGTTTTATTTTTATTTTTTGTTCTGTTCCTTTTTTTGTGCAACCATTTAACCATATTCTTTCCTGAAACCTGTATTTACTTTTTTGGATCAGACTTAAATAGACATGAATAACTATGACTGGGAACTGGCCATCACTACTTTGGTTTGAACGATCATAATACCACTTGTTATATCAACCAGCAGAACTTCAAAATTAGAAAAAATTCTTAGGGTTTTATAGCTTTTTAGTTCAAAACCAAAGTGTCTCTCTCTCTCTCTCTCTCTCTCTCTCTCTCTCTCTCTTTTCATACCAAAATATTTTTGTCAGTTTTGTAAAGTTACATACTAATAATAATTTTATTTTATAAAGATTATTTTTAATCACTGATTAAATTATTTAAATGTATTGATTTGATTTATAATTTTAATGCATATCTTGTGTTTTTAAAATCAATCAAGTTTTCTTCAAGAATTATTGTATCTGTTAAGCAAAAGTGTAGCAAGTGGTGGGTCAGGAAATGGGGTACCAAAAATCAGATGACATCATTATGTAATTGTGTGAATATGTAAAGTTTTACATGCTATGCTAGTGTAATATTATTCAAGTTTAGGGTATTGACAAATGACTTATTATTAATTAGTAATGAAAATTCATGGTTGGTACCAGAAGTGCTGCTATCTTTGGCTCTGCTATTAAGTCATGATTCTAACATTTAATGTGTAGATTTTCTGTCAAACATTTTAATTAGTCAGTCATCATTGGTCAGGGTTTACCTCAAATTCTCTATGAAATATCTGTTAAGTCAGTCATCTAGAGACAGTCTCAAGTTGAAAAAAACATTAATGTGTTAAAGAAAATTTTACTATCTATTCTAAATTTGCACAGATGTATTTTTAAAACTATTTATAAAAATACTAAAGAAGACTTTGTAGCATTGGAAATACTTATAGCCAGAGAATTCCATTTAAGGCACTAGATATTCAACACCAGAAATAGGGCAGGAAAGCAAATTACTTAATATAGTCAAGTAAAATGTATTATATGTAAGCACAAGGTAGTATAGAGGACCAAGATATAAAGATGACACCAGTAATCATATATGCTGGCTATGGCATTTTTTACTGGCAACACGATTTGAGAGTTCTCTTTCTTTATCAGACTCTTTTTTTTTTGTGAAGTTTTATAAAATTAGCTTGAGTGTAAACAGGTATTTTAAAAAAACATCACCATCAATATTTTATGACAAGTTTGACAGCAGAAACTGTCGACATTGACCATTACTGAGGATGGAAAAAAAATCTTTTGCACATTTATTTTGATGTGGTTTGAGACAGATAATCACAAAGGATAGAATGCCACAAAACCCTATAACTAAATATTGGCTTGAAAGTCTGGCACTACATGATAATGTTTTATGAAGCAGATTTTTCCTTTAGTGAGATGTCATTATGAGTACATAACTGTATGTTTTTAAACACTGATTAAGGTAATGTACCTTTCTTGAAGTAAATAATTTTTTTTTAAAATAACTATTGCTATATTTTCCAGAGTGGTGTACTTTTAATCTACTTTTTTAAACAGTGATCCTTTATGGCTTTGATTTTGTACATTATGGATGATTGCTCTTTGGCCAAAGTTTTTTTAGCTGCTTATGACTTCAAAGATTCTCATATCTCTTAGTGACCTATTGAAATACAAACTTTACCATTTTGATGTTTGCTATAGTTTACATAATTAGTCATTACTTTTCACTTTTGTATGTCTTATTTTGATTTGATAGGATTTCAGTCAGAACAAATGACAAAATAAACAAAAATTATAGATTCATTAGTTTTTTTTTTGTTTAGGGAAAAAAGTGCAAAATCACAAAATCTGTTCTATACAAGAGTAAAACAAAATATGTCTGTCCCAAGTTGCAGAATGCTATGTTCAAACAGTGACAAGTGGTTGTTTTCGAGGAAAATAAAAAAAGAAAATGACTGAATTAAGATGTCCTAAATGATTACAGGGTTTATCTTACAACTGCATCCGATTACCATTTAGACAATAAACATTGTAGCCCCAGTTTTAATTGTTGGCTAAAAGCAGGCCAAAAACACTGCATTTTCAGGACTTTCTATACACTGAGTGCAACCACTCTGATTGAACTTTTGATATTACTGTCAATATTGCAAAATTATCTTTCGGAAACAGGAGTTTTCAACCGCTCATGGTATCCAAGTTTGTGAAGCAGTCAGTCTGTCTTTTACTTTGACTTTAGTCTGAGAGTAACTGTAAATTTTGAAATAATTTTTGCACTAACTCTTCTTGCCACACTATATCCCATAAATGATCTCAGTTAGGTTCTAACTGGACTTTTATATCAATACCTTCAAAAGATTGTGGATAAAATGGTGTAAAAGTTGCTCATTTTAATATGGCAGGGTACTCTATTATTTAAGTTAGGTAATATTTTAAGATTATTGCAAAACTATAAATCTATCACATCTTCATTTCCAAGCTAACATTCTGTCAGAACAATTTCAACTCAATCAAATACCTTTAATATCTAGTGACCACTTTTGTTTGCAGTCTTGCTGTCATCAGCTAACAACAGTAATAGCTTTGTATTTAATACAAGTTGCAAGTAACAAAGTGAACATAGTATAGTGGTCATCAGTAACTTATGGTGGCATAAAAAGTAATTAATTAATTTTTTGATTGAATGAAATTGTGGTTAACTGCCATAAAATTGTGTACATTTAATTTTTGCTCAAAGCAGTTTTTGGCTCTTTGTTTCCTGAATAATAATGGTTGGTAATTCTACAATGTAGATCATGTGTGTCTTTATTTTGAAGTTTATGCATGCAAGTTGTAAAGTGAATGTGGTTCAGGTCTAGAAATTTAACATTAAAAAAATTTTTTTTTTACCTTTACAGATTTTTAGTAGTATTACAATTAGTTTGAAAAAAAAAGAAAAGAATGTATTATAAAACTCATTGCAGCATACCATAATACATAAGTACATGTATACAAATGGGTGTTAATGATCTTACCCTGACTTCTGTTGTTGTTTTTAACTCTTATTTTCAGTAAGGTTTTCTTAGTTTTTGAGAGGATCTCATTAATTTATACCATGCTCACATAGATGGTCACACCATAAAAATGTTTTGTATCTTTTAGCACTGAATTTGAATAGTATGGTATAAATAGCACTATGCATCATTATTATGAAGCAAAGATGCTTGGTTTAATGAATAATAGTATTAAATGCTTAGATTTTTTAACAGGTTTTTGCAGAATAACATGAATGTTTGTTTGGTCTTTTTAATTGAATGATATTCTATTTTGCACAAAACTTGATATCATGGACTCGTACTACTCTGCAAATTGGATACTTACAAAATTTTGAATTAACAAAAAAACAGTAACATTGAATAGTTTGGAAAATACTTACTTATATATTCGAAGCATTTTGTTTTTAAGTGTTGAAATATAATATTTGGTTACAGTTTGCATTAATATAAACAAAACTTTTTTTTACACATTCTAGAAGGTTCATATAACCAACAGGTTTTTTTCTCTTTTCCCTGGTGTGCAACCATTTT